>CAXKVW010000354.1:0-310708 GCA_964058825.1 Carex arenaria | reverse complement strand
GTTTGCTTTTACTGCTTTGGTTTTAAATCATTTGAATTCCCTTTTATGTCTGTTAGTTGTTACTTCTCATATGCTTTAAGGAATTACTTTGTTTTTACATGCTACTATCAGTTGAACACACAAGTAATTGATGCCTAATTTAGTTTCTTGTATCCTCTTAATTTTCTTTTGTTCTGTATGATAATATATATTTGAGTTGTGGACTAATTTTTATTATTTCTTGGTTTTGCAGTATGAAGACATGCCTATTGATGCTTTAATGGAACTTGTTCAGCAAATTGTTGCCTTCCACATGAAGGTGACTTGATCATCTTTTCCGAACAAAAAGCCAGCTAGAAATTGGAGTATGTTTTCTCTATAATGTTAGTTGTGAGGAAGTTTAATAATGTGTTTTCGTTCTTCTGCAGCATAATGCGGAACCTGAGGCCGTCGACCTTCTTATGGAGGTATGTTTCTTTTCATAATTGTGTGTGTGTGTGTGTGTGTGTGTGAAAGCTTCCTTCATGGCTTCTTAACTAAATTGATGCTTGTTTTCTATCTAGGTTGAAGATCTGGATTTGCTAGTGGAGCATGTTGATAGTTCAAACTACAAAAGGGCATGCCTGTATCTCACTAGCTCTGCTAGGTACTTTGTGAATATTGTTTTGTGAAATGCTCACTAATTAATGGTTATCCTTGGATTATTAAGTTCTGACACATTTAAAATGACAGCTACTTACCTAGCCCAGATGATGTGTTGGCTCTGGATATTGCCTATACCATTTATATAAAATTTGATGACCTTGCCAGTGCATTGAGGATTGCTCTCCATCTTGACAATAGCCAGGTGTTTATTATACTGCATCCTTGTACATTAATAAGAATTCTATATTGTAAACAAGTTGCTTACATAGACTTTTGTGTTTTATTGCAGTATGTAAAACAGGTGTTTGCTTCAACAGATGACATCTTGCTGAAGAAGCAATTTTCTTACATCATAGGACGCCATGTAAGTCATTTTTACGCTTCTTTGTCTAACCTTTATTTAACTACCACCATAAACACTTCCTTTGTTATTTGGTAGTTTCCTATATTTTCCTTTTATGTCCTTTCTAGGGTCTTCCTTTGGAGGTGGATGAGGAGATAGCTGCAGATGAAAATGACAGAGAAGCCTTGCAGGACATAGTAAACAATACCAGGTTAAGTGAAGGTTACCTAGCTCTTGCACGGGATATTGAAGTTATGGAAGCCAAGTCTCCTGATGACATTTATAAGGTGCTCCTTTTTTAAAGCTAAACCACAGACCCCTATCTGGTGACTTATATTAAATCTGTTTTTGTTTGCATCATTTCCAATATGTAATGGAAAACTATGTCTACTTCGCTAATAGCACTAATCGGAGTCCAATTTTGGGGCTTGTGGTTGATTAAGCACATTTTATTTGAATTGTGACAAGCTGAACAGCAATAATGTGGCCCATCATTAATTGCATAGGCACGTGTTTTTTAGTATCTTGTTGTGGAATAAGCTAAATAAACTTCTTTCTTCATTCATTAGGTGCACTTGATTGACGGACGAGCAAGTGCTAGCTCCAGCCTTGATTCAGCCAGGCAAAATCTGGCTGCCACCTTTGTCAATGCATTTGTGAATGCTGGATTTGGCCAGGTCATATTTAAGAAAAATATTTTCAAATAAGGTATTGCTTTTATACTATGAAATGTTTTTGTTTAAATATTCCTTTTATGTTACTCTTTGTACAGGATAAGTTGATGACTGCCTCAGCTGAGATTTCCAGTGGTGTGTCCACCGGAAGTTGGCTGTTCAAAAACAAGGAGCATGGCAAAGCCAGTGCAGCTGCAAGCTTGGTACGATCTTTGTGTCTTCTTCGAGGCATGATCAAAACCTTCATTGATATCCAGTATGTCATTACTCGTATATTTATTGAATCTGTGTACTCTTTGTTCATTTCAGGGGATGATCCATTTGTGGGATGTGGACTCGGGTCTTTCACAAATAGACAAGTTCCTACACAGCAATGATAATCATGTGGTGGCTGGAGCTCTCTTGGGTGTTGGAATAGTTAACTGTGGCATCAAGAATGATTGTGATCCTGTACTCTCTCTCTCTCTCTCTATATATATATATATATGAGGAGGGATCGGATTACACCTTTTTTGTTGACACATTTTGACGCCTACCATTTTCATAGTCCAAATAGTCGATCCAAACCGTTCAACATGATTGATATATTAAAATGTGCTTGGAGATGAAATTTTACATTTTTTTGAATTTTTTTACTATTTATTAAGATAGTTACAAAATCGTTGTTTTCGGACCATTGAAAAACAGCGATTTTGTAACCATCTTAATAAATAGTAAAAAATTCAAAAAAAATGTAAAATTTGATCTCCAAGCACATTTTAATATGGTTATCATGTTGAACGGTTCGGATCGACTGTTTGGATTTTGAAATTGCAAAATTGACCTATAAAAAAAACAGTGTCAAGATGTGTCAAAAAAAAGGGTGTAATTGGATCCCTCCTCTATATATATACACACACACACATATATATATTCTGAGAATGATTTAATAATAATATTGTTTGCTTCTCAATTTGTCCAGGCACTGGCACTTCTTATTGATTTTCTTGATAGAGAGGATACCACCATTAGAATTGGGGCAATCCTAGGTCTTGGCATTACATATGCTGGTACCCACAAGGACGAGGTCAGTACTGAAGACATCTCTTATATTGCATTACACGGCAGTGACTACTGTCCACCTTACATTTTAAGTTTTTTATACAGCTTAAAGTTCGCCTGTCAAATATTTTGGGGGACCCAAAAACAACCCTTGAAGTGCTAGTTTTTGCTGCTCTCTCTCTTGGGCTGGTGTTTGTTGGCTCCTGTAACGAAGAGATTGCTCAGTCAATCATTTTTGCATTGATGGACCGTAGTGATGCTGAACTTGGGGATGCGCTCACCCGTCTTTTACCTGTTGCCCTTGGCCTTCTTTATCTAGGAAAACAGGTAAGCCTGAACCATTTCTCCATTATTATTATTTTTTCTTGATTTGTATCATTAGTTTATATGTATCTACCAAAAGATTCGGATAACTTTCTTATTACCTTGCTGTTTTTATGGAACTGGATCACTCTATCATGGTTTTGTAAAGTATTCTTTTGGTTAAGTTAAAGCATAATGTTTCTCAATGTGGTTTTTGTTCCTTTGGAATTTGAAATTCCAGGATAGTGTTGAGGCAACGGCTGAAGTTTCCAAAACATTCAACGAAAAAATTAAGAAGTACTGTGATGTTACGCTCATGTCTTTGGCTTATGCTGGCACTGGTAATGTGCTCAAGGTATTAAATTTATGTTCTGCAATTTTGCTCCTCATTATGTAACCTATCAATTAAACTACAGAAATGAAAAACTTAGTGTGTGATTATAAGGATCCTGTATTGGCCCAATTCAGTCCACATCATAAAAGGTAGCCAAATATCAAACCCAAAGATGCAGGTAACTTTAGCGGTTTAATATCTGTAGTTTGAAAATAGATATTAAATCAATTACTTTTGCTCATACAGGTGCAAAAGCTACTAGGTATTTGCTCGCACCATTTGGAGAAGGGGGAAACCCACCAAGGGCCAGCTGTACTGGGAATAGCACTTATTGCCATGGCCGAAGAATTGGGTGCGGAAATGGCTGTGAGATCGCTTGAACGTCTATTGCAGTACGGAGAACAGAATATTAGGCGTGCAGTACCCCTTGCTCTTGGTATCCTCTGCATATCCAATCCTAAGGTACCTTCCTTTTGTTTTCATTACTTGATGGCTGAGGCCATCATCCTCTCTAGGGGGAAACCCACCAAGGGCCAGCTGTACTGGGTTTCATTTCTATCCTACCCCAACTTGTTTGGGACTAAAGGCTTGGTGGTTGTTGTTTGAGACCATCCTCCATATTATATAATTTAGGAAGTTATAACATCTACTGTACACCCTAACTTGTTTGGGACTTTTTAAAAAAAAAAAACTTGTTTGGGACTAAAGGTTGTGGTTGTTGTTGTTGTATAACATCTACTGTACCTCAACATGAGCCTGTAAGCATCTCTTTCTGGTCCGTAATGTAGAGCACTGAAATAATATGATAATGATAATGGCAACAATAATATTAATGATTGAGTAAATTGAAATTAAACTGGGATAAAGAGCTCATATCAAGGGTTTAGTCTGGCTTTTGAATGGTCGGTTCTGTCAAAGTTACCAGATGTATATCCTTGTTAAAAAAAAGACACTTTAGGTAGGGGTGCTTGGGGTACATTGAAAATCTATAATATATATTGTTAATTGTAAATTTGCCTGTTTAGGTGACTGTGATGGACACATTAAGCAGATTAAGTCATGACGCCGATTCTGAAGTCTCAATGGTACCTTCATTACTTTCACAGATAACCAGCTACTATTTTCTTCACATATTCTTATGCTAAATTGAAATGCCCTTTTGAAAATACAGGCTGCTATCATTGCATTGGGTTTGCTAGGTGCTGGTACTAATAACGCTCGCATAGCTACCATGCTTCGCAACCTCTCTAGCTACTACTACAAAGAGGCCGGCCATCTCTTCTGCGTAAGCATTTCGCCTCTTTTATAATGATGACTTCATGCAATAGCTTGTCAGATATTAATATTAATGTTATTGGTGAAACGTGTGCAGGTAAGGATTGCTCAAGGTCTTGTTCATCTTGGAAAAGGCTTGTTAACACTCTCTCCATACCATTCTGATCGGTTTCTTCTATGCCCGTAAGTTTATTTTTGCTCATAACTTTTAAGTGTAATATATGCTCAAATATACGTACATTCAAGAATTAATAATCTTAATATACAGGATGGCACTTGCGGGTCTTGTGACTGTTTTGTTTGCTTGTCTTGACATGAAATCGATCATTCTGGGCAAGTACCACTATATGCTTTATGCTCTCGTCTTGGCCATGCAGGTTGGTGGCAACAACTCTACATAATTCCATTGATCTCTATTCCTGTACTCCTAATTTCATTGCTTGTTTATTCATTATTATATGTAGCCAAGGATGCTCATGACGGTAGATGAAGATTTGAAGCCCCTGTCAGTACCTGTTCGGGTTGGACAAGCAGTGGATGTGGTGGGTCAAGCGGGTCGTCCTAAGACTATTACTGGTTTCCAAACCCACTCTACTCCTGTCTTGCTTGCTGCTGGAGAAAGAGCTGAGCTTGCTACTGAGAAGTATGCATCTTATATGCCCTTAAATATACTTTTGTGTTGTGTACAGGTGTTCATTGGGTCGATTCGGTTAAAACCGAATTAAAATAGTCGAACCAAAATTTTATTCGGTTTTCAAAAATACAACTGAACCAACCTAATTAAACTTGTCAATCGAGCCAAAACAACCAAAGTAAATTTCAGTTTGTTCAGTTGAATTGAAACAAGAGATTAAATTTTAAAAGGTCAAAACTCAATACACACACAAATACCATTTAATAATCATAGAATTAAATTTGAATATATATATCTGTTGTTGATGTTACACAATTTTCAATTTTATACAAAACATGTAGATGTTCTAAAATATCCAAACCAGAATTTTTCTTCATTTTAAGTTCAAAAACTGAAGCATAGATTTGAACCATAGAGATTTCGGCCAGTTTTGTCTTTTCAGTTTTGAAAAATCTAAACCGAACCAAATACAAAAACCAAAGTAATTCAAAAATTGAACCAAACCGATCCATTTAAACTGAAAAATCGAACAATTTAATCTGAATTATTTTGTTCGGTTGAAAACCAAATATACTGGACCCAATGAACACCCCTATGTGTGTGCGTGCGCGAGAGAGAATAGGGTATAGCATTCATCATCATTTGTGATTTCCATGTGCAGGTACATTCCTTCGACGCCGGTGCTTGAAGGATATGTTATATTGAAGGTGAATCCAGAGTATCATGAAGATCATTGATGCTTTTATGTTTTGCCCAGGCTTCTTTATTTACAAGCTCCCAGGCTGCTATTTTCATATTTTTAACAAAGAGCACCAGATCTGACCTGGATCTACACTTCAGGAGGAACTTTCACTGGTAGAATTTCCTTGCTGGAAATAGTGTGCCTGTTAATGTATTAAATACTGTAGTTAGGATGTATTGTTGTCGCCATCCTCTTTTGTTACATCACAAGGATTTTACTGGTAGTGTTACTGAACACTAGTATTTATCGGAAGAGGAATGACGTGTTTTGAAGCATTAGTTTGCCATTTTCTTTTCTTTCTGTTTGTTTGTACAATTGGTTCCCTGAAACCCAGTATGCTTTTATCCCATTATTAAATTTCCTATGCAAATATGTGGATCACGTACGTATATGTTTGGTCTTACATGAATAATTCTTGGGGGTAATTTTGTAATACCCAAGACTACGTGGAACCACCCTATCAGAATATAAATAATGGACAGAATTAAGACTTAAAAATGGTCGTTGTATATTTGCAAAATTGGTAGATTTCTTTGAATGTGACAAAACTTTGCCCCATATCACATTGCAGTGTACTTGATCGTCTTTGATGAGCTGTTTTTTTGTATTTATTTTGTTCTTCTAATATCATTTTTAAAATGGTTTTATGCAGTGATATGCATATTTTTTGCTGACATATCACATATGCAAGTTTTTTTTAGTGAATGTACATTGATGGGTATGTAATACTTATCACTGACGCCAATATTTTTGCCTAGTTTTTCGGGTGAAAAACGTTAGGGAATGGTGATTTGGGAAAAGCGAAACAACTATAACTTGTGAAAGAGAAGCTTATTTTAAAAATTAAAAAATTATAACTGCAGGCTTAGTGCAATGGCACGAATCTACGCTCTTTCTAGAGATACTGAATTCCAATTACTCGACTGGAAGCTCATTGGAGCTCATTGTAGAGTGTGGTACTTTATTCTTATTTTTATGGGTTCATACACATTTAAAAAAGGGATTCACTAGTCTTGAATATTGGCAATTTGATGCGTTATATTTCTTTTTAAAATGCTACAAATAGAGGGTATGTTTGGATGGTGCAAGAATAGCTAGAATAGCAAGCTATTCAAGAATAGCTCCTGTTCGGAATAACAATTTGCATCCAAATGACATTTTTGCTATTCGGAATAGCGAGAATAGCTGCTATTCGCTATTCTTACAAAAACATGGAATAGCATTTGTTGCTTTTAATATTAATACTAATATAATATTTAAACTAATATTATATTACATTTAATATTTAAATTAATATTATATTGTATTATATTTATTCTAATATTATATTATATTTAATCTAATATTTTATTTAATACTAATCTAATATTTAAAATAATATTATATTACATTTAATAATTAAATTAATATTATATTGTATTATATTTAAAATAGTATTATATTGTATTATATTTAAAATAGTATTATATTACATTTAATAATTAAATTAATATTATATTGTATGATATTTAAACTAATATTATATTACATTTAATCTAATATTTTATTTAACACTTATTTAATATTTAAAATAATATTATATTACATTTAATATTTAAATTAATATTATATTATATTTAATCTAATATTTTATTTAAAACTAATCTAATATTTAAAATAATATTATATTATATTTAATCTAATATTTTATTTAATACTAATAGAATATTTAAAATAATATTATATTACATTGAATATTTAAACTAATATTATATTATATTTAATCTAACATTTTATTAATACTAATCTAATATTTAAAATAATATTATATTACATTTAATATTTAAACTAATATTATATTACATTTAATATTTAAACTAATATTATATTACATTTAATATTTAAACTAATATTATATTACATTGAATATTTAAACTAATATTATATTATATTTAATCTAACATTTTATTAATACTAATCTAATATTTAAAATAATATTATATTACATTTAATATTTAAACTAATATTATATTATATTTAATATTTAAAATAATATTATATTATATTATATTTAATCTAATATTTTATTAATACTAATCTAATATTTAAAATAATATTATATTACATGTAATATTTAAACTAATATTATATTATATTTAATATAATATTTTATTTAATAATAATCTAATATTTAAAATAATATTATATTACATTTAATATTTGAATTAATATTATATTGTATTATATTTAATCTTACACATAAATTATTAAACAGTAGCTATTCCCTCCAAACTCTATTCCAAATATGCAATCCAAACAACTTTTTCACTGTTCTGAATAGCACTGTTCTTAAACAGTAGCTATTCTTATTTACTATTCTAAACATTAGCTATTTTAGCTATTCTAGAGTTCATCCAAACGTACCCTAATAGAATTGTAGGAGATTTAATATTTGGATTCAACCAAGATTTGATCCCGTATCATGTGAGGTGCCCACTATTTGAAATGGATGTGTCAAAAAGTTGGAATGGAAAAAAAAAATAGTTGTAGCCTTGTAGGAGATTTGATATTTGAATTTAACCAAGATTTAAATGAGCTCGTAGTCGTATCATCTGAGGTAATGAATGATTCAGATAATGTCCATTCTGGTTTAAGTACTCTTAAGGGATGGGTAGGCATATTGACACTACACACATTTATATTAACACAATATCTTTAAATAAATTTAATGTATAGATAATTTTAATCTTCTTTAAATATAGTGATCATTAATTAATTATTTGATTTCCATAAATGATAGATTATTTTTCCTTTTTTCGGTATTTTGCATTGATGTATTTTCTTCTGCATTCTTTTATTCTCATAGAGATATATTTACAAAATTTACATATGAAACACATCAATTCAATTCAAGTTTCAAGCAATCAAGTCAAGGTATGTATTTAACTTTTTTTATTTTATTTTTTATATATATTATGATACACAATATGAACCAAAAATAAACAAAAAAAAATCTTTCAAAAAAAAAATTGTTTGAAAATCCAACCACCAATTCGAGAACAACGCTTAATTACTTTGCATTCAAATATCATGGGGATTTCATGACTTTAACTTTCTTTATCATACTTGTATCAAAAAGGCATTTCGTATATATTCTTTATCCTTAACACTTCTCCCAAATATTCCAATGCAGGTGTAGTAAAGTGTCATATTATTTCTATTACAATTTCGATTTTTAATTTTTATTTGTGTTTTCCTTTGTTTAAAGAAAGCATCATAATAAAATTTTGTTCAAATTCTTCAGACAGAAATTAACTGACGAGTACATAAATTGCACCGATTCTAATTTGGGCTTCCTCTTTTCTATATTTCAATAATAGAGTAGAACTAGGGTTTTCCTAAGTTAACCAAATTTTTGTGAACTCAACTTTAAAATCTATTGAATTGGCTTCAAAACAAATTCAAACTGTTGAAATCCTTCTACCTTATGAGTGATGCATCTACATGTGAAAATTTTAAAGTTTTCGAATTAATTTAGTATAAAGTCAAGTGGTCAAAATTAGAAGGTTTATAAATTAATTTTAATGCATTATTTTTTTGGACACTTGACTCTATACAAAATTAATTTAAAATTTAAAATTATTTGCATTTAGACTCATTATTCGTAAGGTAGAAGGATTTCAACAGTTTTGATTCGTCGTTTAAAGCCAATCCGATAAATTTTAGAATTGAGTTCACAAATAGGCTTGGTGAACTTAGAAACACCCTAGTTCTACTCTTCAAGGGTGCGTTTGGATGCACTCTAGAATAGCTAGAATAGCTACTGTTTAGAATAGTAAATAAGAATAGCTACTGTTTAAGAACAGTGCTATTCAGAACAGTGAAAAAGTTGTTTGGATTGCATATTTGGAATAGAGTTTGGAGAGAATAGCTACTGTTTAATAATTTATGTGTAAGATTAAATATAATACAATATAATATTAATTCAAATATTAAATGTAATATAATATTATTTTCAATATTATATTAGTATTAAATAAAATATTATATTAAATATAATATAATATTAGTTTAAATATTAAATGTAATATAATATTATTTTAAATATTAGATTAAATATAATATAATATAATATTAAATATAATATAATATAATATAATATTAAATGTAATATAATATTATTTTAAATATTAAATGTAATATAATATTATTTTAAATATTAAATGTAATATAATATTATTTTAAATATTAAATATAATATAATATTAGTTTAAATATTAAATGTAATATAATATTATTTTAAATATTAAATGTAATATAATATTATTTTAAATATTAAATGTAATATAATATTAGTTTAAATATCAATGTAATATAATATTAATTTAAAAATAAAATTAGTATTAAATAAAATATTAGATTAAATATAATATAATATTAGTTTAAATATTAAATGTAATATAATATTATTTTAAATATTAAATGTAATATAATATTAGTTTAAATATTAATGTATATAATATAATATTAATTTAAAAATTATATCACTATTAAATAAAATATTATATTAAATGTAATATAATATTATTTTAAATATTAGATTAGTATTGAATAAAATATTAGTTTAAATATATTACAATGTAATATTAATTTAATTATTAAATGTAATATAATATTATTTTAAATATTATATTAGTATTAAATAAAATATCAGATGGAATATAATATAATATAATATTAATTTAAATATTAAAATATAGTATAATATTATTTTAAATATTATAATAGTATTAAATAAAATATTAGATTAAATATAATACAATATAATATTAATTTAGATATTAAATATAATATAATATTAGTTTAAATATTGGATTAGTATTAATATTGAAATCAACAAATGTTATTCTATGTTTTTGTAAGAATAGCGAATAGCACTGCTATTCTAAAAACAGTAGCTATTCCGAATAGCTCTAAATGTCGTTTGGATGCACGTTGTTCCGAATAGCAATGCTATTCCGAAAACAGTAGCTATTCTTGTACATCCAAACATACCCCAAGAGTATATACTTTCTCCAAAAATTGGATATGTAACCCTATCAAATCTAAAAGAGAAGTTCATTGTTGCTGCATGAACTGACAAGCATTTGTATTTTGGCAAATATTGAGTTTCGTCGAGAGCTGATGTGGCTCATGCAAAATTAAAGGATTAAGAAAATAAATCATATAATAATATGAGAGAGAGAAACAGATTTAAGCAAATAACATACTTTATAAAACATAACTTTAAAGGAAAAAAATTATGGGGTAATAAACGAGAGAGAATTTAAAGAAAATCTTAATGAAAGATAAAATTGTCAGTAAAATAATTAGATAATGTTGTGTTAATAAAAAAAAGGGTCCACCTAGCTGTCCCCCATGAAACGTCCCCTATCTGTCCCCCGCATAAAAACAAAAAAATGCGGAAAACCACCCAGAAACGCGTTAATCCGGCAAAAGATAATCGGACGCAACAAGTATTCAACCATCAATATAAATGTATTCATTTTGCTGCCAAGAAGTATTCAACCATGGTCTGCACATTAAGAACGGCGAAATTCATTCCAACGGCAACCTGGGGAGAACACAAACGTCCACATCAATACCGTACTTAACTGTGGGGACCATTAACGTCCTTTGAAAGCGACATGGAATGTAATGCACACTTTAAAGAAGTATTCAACTGACATATTCAACAACAACAAAGAAGTATTCAATAGAAAACACTTCTCATGTGATTACAGTAAATTATTCACATAAGCTATTCATCTTTAACCTTAAAGTATTCAACTGTAATGGACAAAGTATTCACCTTTTAATTGTCAGAAAACACTTCTGAGAAAAGTATTCATCTGTTTTCGCCAAAGTATTCAACATAAAACATACAGTATTCACTTGATAAGTATTTACCATAAAATACTCATTCAGCAAAAAAACCACACTTTACAAATATTTTTCATGTGTGAATTAAAACTAACTGCACATGAAAATACTTTACAACTGATATATTCAACCACAATAAAGAAGTATTCAACACAAAACACTTAAATATTCAACTGTAATGTACACAGTAAATTATTCACATAAACTATTCATCTTTAACCTTATAGTATTCAACTATAATGGACAAAGTATTCACCTTTTTTAGCACAACATGTTACTCAGTAAAAATTATCCTTAAAAAAGTAAATACAAGCATAACATGTTAATCAAGTACAATCAAAACTACAATTCAAATAACAAGTTAAGACTCAAACAATTCCAAATAACAAACTACAATTAAAATAAGCAAATACAAATCAAGTTTTCGACAATGCTAACTTCAAACAACTTCAAACTTCAGATCATTCCTTTCATCTATAAGCATCCTAAATGCTAACAGGACACGTTCGACGCTGATCATTAGCTAAAAAATTTCACAAATAAAAAAGAGTCAGTTTCATATACTGTCAAATTTTAAAATAAAGAAATCATTCTTAACATACAAGTATTCATCTCATTCTGTCAACATAATGACAGAATAATACATGAGACACAGTTAATGTATTCAACAAATGCAATGAAGTATTCAACCAATGCAATGAAGTATTCAACAACAATGTAACATGTATTCATTAGAACAAAATATTGATACCAGAACTTGAATGACACACTGTAAGGTATTCATACTTATAGGGACATGTATTCATCAAACACCATATATTCACTGTTTACGCATCACATGAAATTTAAAAAAAATTGACATAAGGATAACCTGGTTGAACAAAGTATTCATTCAAAGCACAAAAAATAATAGTGGCCAAAGTATTTATCCAGAACTTCAAAATATTCAACTCTAATATGTAAGAATTTATCCAGTAATATATGCTAAGATACATTATTTTTCTTCTCTTGAGCAGATACATTACTTTCCTTCTCCATTCTTCCAAGCTTTGTTGGTAACTTATATAATATATGCCAAGAACAGTACCTTTGAGTGGTTTCAGATCCAAATACATGCTTAATTCTCAATTTAATGCTTCCACATTGATCAACAAGAATGCCCCCCTGGTTTAACACCATTCATACATTCCAAAAACCTATAAATTTAAAATATGCAGTCAGTACAATACAAAGTATTCAACTAATACACAAATAGTATTCATCAATATAACAGAAGTATTCATTAACAACTATAAAAACTCACAAGAACTGTCATATTAAGCATTCAACTAACACATAAGTAGTATTCATCTTGATACAAGAAGTATTCATTTGTAATTATAAAAAACTCCATAAGTAACTGTCATACTAAGTATTCAATAATAACATAAAAGATATTAATTTTCCTCAAGAAAGGTATTCATCCATAACTAACCAAGGTAATACATTATTTAGAATTTGCAAAAAATAATAAAAATAGTACTATGTTATAAGTAGAACACATGGTACCTGGAAAGACACCATATGTAATCTTTTTCAGTTTCTATTCCTATCAGAGTACAAGCCAAGATGATGGACTGATCATGGTGGTTAACACCAACTCACAACACAAGCGGCATGTCATACCTGAAATATTAAACACATAACTATAAAGTATTCATCTATACAAAAAAGTTTGCAATAAATAGAAAATAACTGCTTATTTATTGGTCAAGTATGTTGCATCCATTACTATCACATCGAGTGACGTTTCATCTCTATCCTGAACTCATTTCCTGATATTACAATTGCATAATTAATCAAACCCAATCCATAATTACAGTACAGAGAAACAATAGTGTTAGATGTTACCTTTTAAAAATGTTTACTAAACTAGATTGGGGTAATTTTAACAATTCTGATAAGAAATTCTGAGAATCACTACATTTTTATTTCACAATAGGACTCTTGTGATACTCTTTGTCGTACATTTCGGATTCCTTGCGTTGCTTCGGAGGGATCAATATCTCACTAAATTGGCACAATGAAGAGACATATTAGGTACTTGTATTAATTCGCCAAATGGAGAATGAGGTCAAGAACCAAGTGAAAGTAAAATCCATACCTGATGAGAAATCGGAGGAAGATTAAGCCATCGGAACTAGATCGTCGATCGTGAGATATCTAGTATGTTGAGAAGTAAAATCAAGTGAGCTTGGTTCGAGTTATCAAGTAATTGAAGAATTTTTTTTGCCTAATCGCCTGATCGGAGAAGATGGAGAGTTCAATTTTACCTAATCACTTGATCGGAGACAGAGGAGGAAGAACTTTAGTCTAATTGATTGCTTGATTAGAGGCGAGGTGACAGAAATGATTTGAGTTGAAATTAGGTGAGAGAGGGATTATATGAGAGAGGGATCAGATGGGTGAAGAAAGACACCGCCGTTAAGGATTTTTGTTTTTCTTTCTAGAAGTGGTTGAGAGTGGGGAGAGAGATTCAATTTTAGAAATTAAAGTCGTTAGACTTCAATAGTTAGAAAGGTTAATTCAGTTAGGAGATTGACGGGGGACAGTTCAAGGGGTAAATCAGTCAAAGCAGCAGCTCTCTTCATGACACGAAATGCGTCAATGACAGATGAGGAGTAATTGGAATCCTTAGCCTTGCACGCTTTCTTTTAGGTGTAATATGCATCTACAAGTCATAAAGTACTCATTATATATCATATTGTTATTTCAATTCAAAAATTCAAATTACACTATGAATCTCACATCCATAAAGTATTCATTCATATACAATGAAATATTCACCATATACAGTGAAACATATTAACAATATATTAAAAATAAATTGTTACCTGTTAAGAGTAGGTATTCATTCATATACTTGATTACATCAAAAAAATGTGTTACAAGAGAAGCCAAACCTGATGGTTAAGTAGATGATTGTATGTATTTGTTCAAACCAGAAAAATTATATTGAAATTAGTTCAAGCTTGAACAGCCGACTCCTCGACTATTATCACAAAATCATACAAATAAGTATAGTTTTGGGGCTAGATTCAATTAGACTCTAATTCCTATGCCCAATTCCTGCAACAGGCAAATGAAACATAGACATTAAATCAATCTCACATTTGTATGTTGAGTCCGAACTCCAAAATAATTATTTACCAGAAAATAATCATCCAGCAAAAAATGCACCAGTCCTCAATAAAAGTGTGAATTACTTAACACTAAAGTATTCATCCATAGATATAAAGTATTCATTTACAAAGTACAAAGTATTTACCTGATAATTATTTACCAGCAAGTATTCATTCAGCAAAGAATTATCAGATGATTGAATTATCTGTCAACAATAAAAGACGATAATATGTAAATCTCGAATCAAATAAGCATACATTGTGATTCAAACTGAAATATCAGATGATTCACAAAGAACTATCAGATAATTGAAGAAAAGCTGTAGAACAGATATCGCAAAATACAAAACTATAAATAGATGATATCAAATTGAAGATCTCTACCTGAAATTAAGATTGAAATAACAAGATGATCTCAAATTGGAGATCTTAATGTAGTTCTGAGATCGCGGCACAAAACGACGGAGTTTCTTCAAAAAATAGAAGAGATCGACGGAGTTTCTGACAGTCGCCTAAGTGTCGCCGGAGCAAGACGGACAGATCGCAGCACAAAACGACGGAGTTTCTGACAATCGCCTGAGTGTTGCCAGAGCAAGACGGACAAATCCCGGCACAAAACAACGGAGTTTCTGACAGTCGCCTGAGTGTCGCCGGAGCAAGACGGACAGATCGCGGCACGAAACAACGGAGTTTCTGACAGTCGCCTGAGTGTCGCCGGAGCAAGACGGACAGATCGCGGCACGAAACAACGGAGTTTCTGACAGTCGCCTGAGTATCGCCGGAGCAAGACGGACAGATCGCAGCACAAAACGACGGAGTTTCTTCAAAAAATGAAAGAGATCGATGGAGCAGGGAAGGAAATCGCTTGAAAATCGCTGATTTTTGGAAAAATGAAGGAAAGCGTGAAGAAAATGAAAAGAAATAAGATATTCAAATTTAACCATTACGGGGTCCCGCAAATCCATTAAATTAACAGTTAAACTGTTAATTTAAGTTGAAATCAGTTGTAGAATCGAACTGGAGTTTGGGAGACTAAACGAGAGACTGGAAGAAGGGGGAAATTAGAATTACCCTTAAAAAAAATTGTAGTTTTAATATCACCACACTTAAGAGATGGGTAGTCATATCAGGAACCTCCTCTAAAGCTTCTAGTCTTCTAGAGGATCCTTTCCGTACCGAAATGACAAGCTGTCCAAGGAATTTTGGAAAATGAAAGAGTGAGGTCATGGTAACAGTTGATCTATATCTCTATTTTTTTTAAGCTCAAACAGTTAATTTGAACCATTAAACATGATCTTTGTATGTGTTTCTTTAATAACATATATTTTTTTTGAATCAAATTATCGAGAGATTAATTTCTTGTTTATTAAAAGAAGTTTTTAAAATCAAATTATTGAGATATGAATTGCTAGTTTTTCCATCAAATAGGTGGAACCAAATTAATGACTGGGTCTCATTAGTATATCTACCGGAATTGAATCGATGGTTCAGCCTAAGTAGTTTTCGAAAGTTTGTGCCTTGACAACAAAATTATGAGATGCACAGGAATTGAATAATTGATTATGTTCCAATAAAAATTGTGAATTTTGTGTATAAATTAATGTATATTTGAGTTAGGACATATCAATAAAACAGAACCAATTATTCGAGACTGGTTGTTAGTGTGAAAACCAGTGGAACGTAACTAATAACTAATGATTTTGTTACATCTATTTATCCTAAAAATAATTCATTTTGTTTTCAATAATTTGATTTTTAATTTCTAAATAAAAATTCTTGAAAATTTTAGGTAATAGACAAATTAATCTATCATTTAGACGACAATTGACAGGGCAGTTTAGAGAGGAATGAGCCACTTTGGTAAATGATTTGAGCTCAATACATGTGATTAGGGATAAATTAGATATTTTGCATTGGAGGTGGAATGCTAATGGTAGATTTTCAGTACATTCTCTTTACACTTGGCTCGAGTATGGTGGGTTGAAAAATAGAGATTTTGATACTATTTGGAAAGCAAAAATTCCTTTTAAAATTAAGATTTTTTTGTGGTTAGTAAAACAAAAAAGAGTATTAACAAGGGTTAATTTGAGTAGCAGGGATTGGCAAGGAGATGTAGGCTGTCCTTTTTGTGGTGAACCAGAAACTGTGGATCATTTATTTTTATAGTGTTCTTTTGCTCGAATTATTTGGAACTGGATTGCTGATTATAATAACTTTGATTTCAATATTAGCACTATGGATGAGCTTTGGTTTATTGATACCTTAATACCGTTAAAAGATAGGTTATTACTAGAACTAGTTAGGGGCGCAGTGTTGTGGACTTTATGGTTGATAAGAAACAAATTGTGTTTTCAAGAAATTAGGGCTAAATCTAGAGCAGTAAGAGCACAAATTATTTCTCTTGCAAAATTTTGGGTGACATCTAAAGCTAGTGGGTCTGTTCTTAAATTATCACTAGTACTTCCAACTGATGTGTTACATATCTCTATTCTTTGTAATGATTTGATTGAACAGGAGGAGGCAATAGATGGGACAACTCAGGAGCGCATGGCCCTTCTGTTTACAAATGAGTTCGGTCTTAGAGATGATTGAGCAATATGTGATCATTGTGTTTTTGTTTGATGGATTGTTAGTGAGTATATGTTTAGGTGCTAATTGTTGCTTTAGTTGACTTGTTTGTAAAACTTTGCCATGTTTTCTTTTATAGTTTGTTGTTCTTGTAATAACCATTAAGATCTTGTACTTGTGGTTTGGTACTAGATTCTTGTTCTGTGGTTTCTTTAATGGAAATCGGTGAGAGTAGTTCCACTTTTATCAAAAAAAAAAAAAGAAAGATATTCAGTCATAGAATAGAATGAATTGGGCTGATTCGTGTTTTTGACAGCCCACCTCGCTCTGTTTCATTGCCTGGCCCATTTTCATTAATCGGTAGAAAAACAATTGTAACCAGCACGCGAAACTTCCAGGAAATTGTGTACAGCCTCTAACCCTTCCTCTATTTCAAGCTTCCTCAAATGTAAAGACAAAAGTTTTTTTCAGGGAAATTTCGAGGAAGCTTCCTTTTGCCCCTCTATATAAAGAAGCATGCATCTCGTCGACGAGGCATCCAACACAAGTCATACTTGCTCTATCACCTTGCCTCTCGCCAAATTTTAAAGAAATCAAGAACTAACACGAAGATCTAATCTATGGCTGCCCAAATTGTCCATTTTGCTGCTCAGCTCAACCAATTCGCTCCTGAGCATAATGATCTTAATATCATCGGCAAAAAGCTCCGCGATTGGGGTTTGTTCATGGTGTTCTGTGGAGCATCGATTGTTTTGAGTACAATTCCGCAATGCTCAACTAACAGTAAAAATATTTCCATTGGTTTTACAATTTTTGTTGTGGGAATGATGTTGGTTTGGTTATCCCTTTTAGTTACTTTGTTTCCCCGAACAACTGCTTTGGTGAATGAGGTGCTGCAGCATGCAATTTTCATCATCATATATATAGCCTTTTGGTTGATCTATGTGTAATAGCTAGGTTGGACATTAATTGGATGTATATTGCTTACGGTGTAATTAGAGGATACTCAAGTACGTAAAATATGGTTTCTTCAAAATTAGATAATCCATTGTTTTTCACTATTCTGTCAACTTTTAATTATTGGATTATTCAATGGTTTTGAACTGTCTTTATCCAAATGGAAAAAAACGATAACAATGATGACGCAAATAACTGTTATGCTCTGCCACGCGCAATGAAACGCAGTGTGGTGGGCTATGAAAAACAAGGCCCAGCCCAATTCAATACAGAAAATTTATATGGTCAACCCAGCAGAACAATTTTTTTATTTTTATGAAAAATTCGAAAATAGAAAATATTGCTCAGTAAAAGCTGTTCCATGGTGCTACGCGGCTCTATATCTGCTCATGTCTGGACGTCTGATCTAAATTCTAAAATAAACTTGTTAGATTAACTGCAAAATTTTGCACTTGAATTTTTAAATATAAATTACGCGTCTTTCTCCTTTTGTTATGCTCTGCCACGCGAAATGAAACGCAGTGTGGTGGGCTATGAAAAACAAGGCCCAGCCCAATTCAATACAGAAAATTTATATGGTCAACCCAGCAGAACAATTTTTTTATTTTTATGAAAAATTCGAAAATAGAAAATATTGCTCAGTAAAAGCTGTTCCATGGTGCTACGCGGCTCTATATCTGCTCATGTCTGGACGTCTGATCTAAATTCTAAAATAAACTTGTTAGATTAACTGCAAAATTTTGCACTTGAATTTTTAAATATAAATTACGCGTCTTTCTCCTTTTGTTTTTCTCTCTTCGGTTCCACCTCTCCTTTTACTTTCCTCCTTTTTGTTCCACCTCTTCAATCTCCTCTTCCTCTGTCCCGGAAGAGGAGGGTGTCCGATGCCCATCGGACCAGAACAGTGTTCGATGGGTATTTCTACCGTCCGATTCACTTCAAGACCTGTGCTCACTACTTTAATATCCGTGCGCACAGATCTTAAAGTTGATCGGACGGTAGAAACCACACATCGAACACTGTTCTGGTCCGATGGGCATCGGACACCCCCCTGTCCCCTCTGTCCGATCGCACCCAATCCCTTCACCCTTCTTCTTCTCTGCCAAGCCACCCGTCGCGCGCCACGCCTTTCTCCTCCGTCGCTCTCTCTCGCGCTTTGGAGAACGAGGGTTCTCTCCTTTTTCTCTTTCCCGCGGCTGTCGCTCGACCTGCTACCGTCCCATCTCTCTACATTTATATCTAAGTATTTCTCTGCATTTACCATGTTTTAAGAGATGAAAACTAACAAAGTTAACAGTAATCTCAGTGCTTTCAATTTTGGATTGCGACTTGTAATATTAATCCAATTCAATTAAGGTTGTTTTATGTATTTCCAATCTTATCTATGTTGATCAAATCATTCACCTTGGAGTCTTCCATATGATTTAACTTGATTGATGATTATCAAGTCAAGTCCATTTTGGGTTAAACACTGCCAGATATTTTTATTATAGGCTGTAATAATGGTAGCTGCTGGAGCGTCAATAGGCTATGGGACACCTCTGACGCTAATAGATACATCAAACAAGATCAAGAGAGGAACAAAATGCGATTCCTCTGTTTTAAAACCCACTTTAATGACTGCTGTGCCTGCTATAGTACTTGACCGGGTTGCGATGGTGTGTGCAAAAATGTAACTTCCATTGATCATTTGGTTCTTTTGTATTTTTGTGTGTGCATGCATGAACTATAACTGTGTTGATGAGCCCTAATCAGGATATGCAAAGTGAAAAAGAAGCAATAGATACAGTTATAAATTAATGCTGATAGGGGTGTTTATGAAATGTGTCGTGGGAAATTTCAGTTTCAAACTAAGACCATGCATTTTTTTTCCAGATATTTCCAACTAAACGTAACTCTTGGATTGGTGTAAATTAAATGCATGCCATCAAGTTGAAAACTAGATTGCGCTGATCACCAAGTTTAGTTAACTTTAGAGCAAGTTTGGTTGAATTAACTTTAGAGCAGGATATAATTCTAAATTGATATTGATGTTAACTGTTGGGAATAATATGCAAATGGCTAAAAAATATTTGTTATTAATTGGAATTACCACGAATGCTATATGCCATTTGATAAGTAGTAAAATTTTGATTAGATTTGCAAATATAACATTTTTGTTCTACTTTTCAGTAAAAAAAAATGGTATGTTTTGTTCAGGCCCACATGTACATTGACTCGAGAGAGAAGATCACAGCTAATAAAACATCCAATTGAATTTTAGGTGAATATTGAGACAATCGGTATGTCTCAGGGGAACATTCATCAATAATCGAGTTATGTCTCAGGTGAACATTGAGATTAGGTGCAAGGAACATCTGTTGTTATGAATTGATATAGTCTTTGATGCTAAAGATTTACTTCATCATAGTTAGATTAGGTGGAAAGTAAGCATTTGTATTACTTTGACTTTATTATGTAGTTGGTTCTTTTTTAGCATTTTTAAATAATTGAGTCGAATAATTTATTAACTAAAGTTTCTTTCTTGTGAAAAGAACGGTAGTTTCCTATTTGTAATTTTTAGTGTGTCTATTGATACAATGAACAGAGGCACAACTATTTTTTATGTCAATTTTACAATGCAATATTCACGTTTTATAAGTTGTATTTTACTTCCTGTTTTGATTGACTTTTGTAATTTAGACACATTTTCTGTTCTTATAAATGAAAAAAGTTTCATAGCTAAGAAAATGGAAAGAAGAAAAGATAATTTATATAAAAGAAAAGGTAAAGAAATAGTTAGACAAATGCAGTGGTTAAGAAATTAAGATAATTTTTACAAGACTTTCTCTTTCTATGATTGGTTTGTAACTCAAGGGAAGAAACTAAAACTAATTTTACAAAAGAAGTGGTTAAAAAATAAAGATTGAATTAGTTTCTATTATTAGCAAGACAACTGTATTTAATTTCTTTTGGGTTTCATGGATATTGAAATGTAGATGCTCTTAGATACTCCTTTTATATTATTTTACGGCTCATTTCTTCTCCATTTACTGAGCCAATCGGCTGCGTCCATTTCCAATAATTTCTTCTGTTTTCTAATTTAATATCTTTTCTACAACAAAATTCATCATATTTCTTTTAAAAATGTGTTATTGTCTTGGCATATTTTTAGAAACAAACACAAAAATTCTCAACAAATTTTCAATCCTCACCGCAATGGAAGGCCGGCACTTACCATTATATATATATATATATATGGGTAGAACTAGGGTGCTCCAAGAAGTACAAGCTCCTTTGTATTCTTAACTCTAAAACTTATCGGATTAACTTCGAACGACGAATCCAAACCGTTGAAATCCTTCTATCTTACGAGTAATGCATCTACATGTAAAAATTTTAAAGTTTCGAATTAATTTAGTATAAAGTCAAGTGGTCAAACACTACTAGAATTCTAACTTTTTCCATGAGCCAGAAAATGACTTTTTCCATGGGCGTACTCTTGGAAAAAGCCCTAAAATGGCTATTTCCAAGGGCTACCCTTGGAAAAGCTCCCGTTGCTAATACCTTCGTTGGAAATAATGAGTATTTCCAACGGCGCCGTTGGAAATACCCTTTTCTGGCTTTTTCCATGAGACTGCCCTTGGAAAAAGGGCGCATGGAAATACTTTCAAACTTGGCTCTTGTCTGAAGTATTTCCAAGGGGAACATCGTGGGACCCACTCTAGTATTTCCAAGGGGATCACAGGAGGGAACGTGGGACCCACCTTAACATTTCCAAGGGTGAGGCCCCTGGGACCCACTTGAGTATTTCCAAGGGCAATTTACGTGGGACCCACCCCAGGCCAGTGAAAGTGGGCCCCACCTGTCAGATATTGGAACTATTATTTGAAGGTAGCGTGCATTTCTTCCATGGATATACCCTTAGAAATACTGCCCTTTTTTTTTGGTACCAGAATGCTTTCATTCGACAATCCTCCCGGTACCAACCCAGTACTTTATAATCCCAAATTCTCATTATAACTTATAACACATTTTACAAATAGATAGAAAGCACATTGAGAAAAGAAATTGCAAAGTATTTAATAAGCACAAATTATTAACATAGCATATTTAACATATTGTATCCAAAAAATATGGAAAACCCTTTTCAACACAGCAATGTGTACTTGCACACTGCTAATATATCCAAAATATACCCACTATGCTATGAGTTAACAAACATTCACATAATAAGTTATCCAAAATATAATCAAAATCCATTCACCTAGTTTGCTGATGTGTTAGGACTTGTAAATTCACAAAAAAATGCACTCTCCGACACTAGAAGGTCTAGTTCAATTTGAAGGTAGTTTGCCCCAACCATTCATCACCCCTTGCAATTACATCATTTCCAAGTGGAGCTTGATTCAATTGGACTGATGATGCTGCTAGTAATCCTATGCACATAAAAAAAGGTTAGGAAAAAAACAATTACCAAAATATGTTGCATTCATACTTGCTAACTGATACCTTATAAATCCAACTTTGATTACACACATGTCTTGATTTAAACTCTGGGTGAAATTGTACACCCACATAAAACAGGTGGTTCTATATTTTTATGATCTAAACCCATTTAAGAGGAAAAAAATAAGCATGTTAAATGTTACAGTACAAGTACAAAAAGAATATTTTTTTATAGTTCTAATCAGAACATAATAAGTAACTGGTGCTTGATGTTGCGGCTACGCCGCAACCTTTTCTCTATGCAATTGTTTGTGTGAATGGATATGTGTTAGTTGCTGCTGTTGTGGTTTTATTTGGGAAGTGTTAGGTATGCTTAAACTGTTTTCAAGGTAAGTGCACATATTCGGACAGTAAAAGGAATTGAAGATGTTGTAGGAAGTGTATGTGTAGTCATTAGTTCTAAGAAATAGGGGTACGAGTTGCATTTAATGTTTGGCATACTTAAGTTTGACATATTATGATTTACATTACTTACAAATTGAATGTAAATTAAATTGTATTATAGTAGGTGTACATTAATAATGTAATGTATCTAATTACCTGGTGTAATACTGAAATGAAGCAGCTTTTTTTTTTGTCAGCAGTGTCTGGTCCGTTTGTGTGTAATTTGCTTTTGCTTGGTCATTATGAAGATTCCATTATTCTGCCAAAAAAAGAACAATTATTAAAAAAAATTGCATCTGGGCAAAAATTTAACTTTTGCAAGTATGTTCAATACATGTATTTACATCATGCGTGTATAGCTCTTCTCAATTAGGACTAACATTAGTATTGTGAAAACATAAAAAGTATCAATCAATTTTCCAAAGGGAATGCAATTGTGGTGTTTAAGGTTGCTAGTATATATTGACTGACCAATATGGTTTCCTGTTTGAATTAGGTCATAATGAGAACTGGTTCACCTATGAATTTAATTTTTCCTAAGCTGGTATCTAGAGCCTCTTAACCCTCTTTGCATTTAACAACCATGGTGATTTGTCAAAATAATTTCTAAATCAAAATATTTGTTAAATAAGGCCAAACCATATGAAATTGGGAGTGAAGTTAGTAGTTAACCAATAGTATCAACAATTGCTAAAAGGAAAAGGGAAACAATGACCTGATTAAAATTTTAGAACTTTTGTCATCTAAATTTTTGCCTCCTTCCACGCTGCTGCTGCTGTCCTTCCTATAATTAAGCCATGACGAAGTTTATCTAATTAGTATGTAACCTAAAATGATTGTTTATTTACAAAACAAAATATATGTTGCTTTCTTGGACTTTTGTGAACCACTTGTAGATCCTAGCAGAATTACTGGTTGTTCCATTGTCGCCACATTTATGGTTTCAAATAAGAAAATTTAAAAGTGATTTGACAGTAATGAAATTATTACTAAATTAAATCATGGAAAAAATTCATGTGGCTATGAAAAATAAAACCAAGTTCTCTTACTTTTACCTTTTCCTCGTATGCATCATCTTGAACTGAATACTCCTTCAAGAACTAATAGACTTGAGCACAATGAATTTCAGAAAATTAAATCAAACCAAATACCTTGAACTTGAAGGGCAGTTCATGAAAGAGCAAAGGACAAACCTTTTCTTCTTAGAGAGTTGCTTATTCTCATTAATCTTGAGACTGCCGCTCTCCGCTAAGTCAAGACAAGGAAATCAATTACATCCCCATTTCAAATAAACAGTACGAACGATATCATGGGGTTGCAGCTTGCACAAAATCTTGGGCAACTTTAATAATTGCACAAGGGACAAATACTCAATTTTAAAAATTGCCTATTCTATAGAAGATTTGATCAACACATACCAACGAGCTATTGACACTTATCATCAAGCAATTTTTAAATTAATATTATGTACGGTTGTGAAATCTAATATACAACCAAATTTCACAATTCAAAGTGACATCATAATGTAAGGCAAGTTTAAGAAAAAAAAAATGATATGAATATTCTGCTACCATTTTCAATTCATCAAGTCAAAAGGACAAAAAAAGTTTGGAGCCCTTATTAGAATGATGCAAGTTGAAGCATAAATAAAATAACATTATTCAATTAGTAACTTATCAAGAGAATTGAGGTAATCCACGGCCCTTTCTCTGTTGGTCAAAAAAGTTTGTTCATCCATCTCAATGGCGAACTCCTTAGTGAACAATTTTTTTAATTATTTAATCCATTCATCTCAGTGTTAGGTGAACCGCTAACTACACTACAGAAGACAAAAAGGTACACAAAATCAACAAATAACAAGTACCTGATTCCGACTGGGTGGCGCCCCGAAGGAAAGGCGGCGCGAGGGAGAGGAACGGCACTGGGTGAGAGAGGCCGAGCACCGTATCGTGTTCAGACTCCGTATCGGCGTCGTATCCACCGCGACGATCGTGAAAATTTTAGGGTATTGTCTAGGTGGTAGCTAGGTTCAGAAAGGAAGAGGGAGAGCGGGAGAACTTCAAAATAGTAATTCTGGATTAAGAGGGAATGAGTGAGAGCGGGAGTGAAAATTCAGGAGGGAAGGAGGCGACAATTTTAGGGTTTTGCCTCCAATACTGAAAAAACATTTTAGAAAATCGAAAGACCTATCCATCATGAACTATATACTCTAGGGTAGCATAATATTTATGTTTAGATCAAAGCCGTCTGATCACCATTGCACACAAATATTAAAGGATTATGTGCATCGCTAGGGCTGGATTTAAACAGAATATTATGTGCATCGCTGTGTCACCTCAGAGAATAGAGACCCCTGCCCACGACATCTAAATTGAAGACATCAAGACCATCCATTATCTATCGGACAACTCACAGATTGATATTTATTAATTAGATAATGAATGTACACTAAAAAATATGAAAAAATTTCAAAAAAAATAAAATAAAATTATTCACATCCAACTATCATATTTCAAATTATGAATTCTGAAGTTTCGATATGTCGAAGCTTCGATCCAACGTGAAGTGTTCATAGCCCTTCGATGTTTCAGTTTTCCGTCAGCCGGATGGATTGGTAAATGAACATAATTTTTCATCGAACTTGGCTGCAGGGAAATAAATGGGATGTTCTTTAATTTCAACGGTTCCGATCGACCAACGGACGACGTGTTTACGTTCGCTTTCATTAACTCACAAAGCAAGAGTATATGTTTCATAAAGCATATACTCTTGCTCTGTGAGTTAATGAAGGCGAACGTAAACACGTCGTCCGTTGGTCGATCGGAACCGTTGAAATTAAAGAACATCCCATTTATTTCCCTGCAGCCAAGTTCGATGAAAAATTATGTTCATTTACCAATCCATCTGGCTGACGGAAAACTGAAACATCGAAGGGCTATGAACACTTCACGTTGGATCGATGCTCAAACATAACCAATTTTCATAACTTTTGTGTTGGTTATGTTCAATATTTTGCCTTGATTATATTAATATAAATTTGGAGTAATTTCATTACAAATCGACCGTCGATTGCTTGTGTGAAAATAAACGATCCACAAATATTAATACATATTGAAGGAACAAAAAATGATGAAATTATATAAAACTAACAATTATAAGCATGATATGGTCATAAAAACAGTAAAAAACTTAAAAATATATTTTTTTAATTTTTTCATATTATTTATTGAATATGCATAATCTAATTTGTATATGTGTAAATTGCAGCCGTCTGATGAATAATATGCTGTTCTGATTATTCAGTGGATACTGCCATCTATGTTATATATTAATTTCAGATAAGAGATGATGAGAGGATGACAGTTGGGTCCCACTTTTTTGGAACAAATTTTTCTTCTTCTTTTTTCTCTCTTCCAGAGAAGTTCGTTTCTGTTTGGGCTTCCCTACTTAGAAAATTTTTATTCTCTGCCTCCATTTTTTCCTCTTCCCGCTGATTTACGCCAAAACCCTAGCTTTTTTCACTTCCCTCCCATTTTCCCCGCCTACTCTCTTTCTCCCTCCCCTCTTGTTTTTCCTCGCGTGATCTCAAGCCCGCCTCCTCTCTCGCCCTAATTCCCTTTTTTCCTGGTGTCTCTCCTCCCCACTTTCGCTCAGCCAACACTAACCGTCTCCCGCTCTCACGGTCACTCTTTGTTGCTATATTTTTGAAATCTCTCTTTGAAGCCCTCTGTATTGTGTGATTGTACCCGCAGATCTCAAGACCGGTTTGGAAGTGAGGTGGAGAAGACAGCGGTCAATCACCACCTTGGTAAGGTCTACTTGAAAATCGGTAATTTAGCCTTATCGGTAATTGTAAAGAAGAGCAATTGCTGCCCAAGACCATTACGCTGCTACACCATCCCATTCAATATAGTTCTTTTTAATTATAGTGAGGTAGAAACTTTACCATTTTTTAACCTTGGAAATATTTTGTTTGTGATTTTGATTGTTACAATGCCATGCCATCAGTCGGCTGTGAGCCAAATCACATGGTATACGATGCCAACTTTGATGGGTTTTGCAAGGCCAATAAAATACAGCACATGAGGTGTTTGTGAAAATGACTTCTTAAGGATACTTACTTAATCTGTACTATTTTCTCATTTTAGTTCAAACGGATATATTGCCCAAATGTGTTTAAATAGCATAGCTTGTTCATTGTAATTTATGAACGAACTATCAATAAAACACATAAATTATTTTGCTTAATGTGACCAACCAAGTTAGGCCATGGCGGGGAGAAGCGGGAGCATCGCTATCGGAATCGACATCGGCACGACATACTCCTACGTTGGGGTCTGGCGAAATAACCCTACCAATACTGTCTTTGGTGCGTCTCGCTCTTCTAATATATTATTTTTCATCATTTGTTAATAACTCAAATGTCTGGTTTTTATTCGTAGTACTGCCTTTTAGTATGGTTATTTTTTGTGATCAAGTGACTCATGCACAGAGCTTTCTTATTTATTTCTCGCATAAATTTCCATATTCTTTAGTTTCTCACTAGAGTTGCTAAATGTTGTATACTATCTGGAGGCATCTGTCAGTACACAAAAGTAAAAGCAAAAGCACCAAATTTCTCCTACATTTACTAAATTTATTCTAATAGGTACAGTACCCTTCTTCTTTCATTTTCACCTGGTACGATGGACCATAAAATATATAATTTTCTTATCAATTGGATGTTCTGCCACTCAACATGTAATGAAGTTTCCATTCTATGAGTAGTCCAGCCAAAAATATGGGGAATAAAACACTTAGTACATTATCAATTTGCTCTTTTATCATTATTTTTTTTGTTTTATTTGGTGCTCCTGCTTGGTGCTTCTTTAGATAAAATCAAAGTTCATATTTTGACTTAATATGCATGGTTTCTGAAATATATTGAACTAAAATCTGAAATTAAATGAAGTCGATATATGTTGAACTAAAATCTGAAATTATGATATATGCATGGTTTTTGGAACTCTTTAGATCTATCTGGAAGTAAAATTTTGCAAAACATGGAAGTTCAAGGGGGCTAAGTGTGACAATTGGAACCCATAACTCTAGTCACCACTCTTATGCAATCAGCATTCAATGTTTGAGCTATGAACTGCAAAAAGAGGAATTAAAATCTATTAAGAGGTGAACTACTCAAAAAGGTGAAACTGGGATTCTGCTGAACTTAGTTCACCTTTTGTGGCCAATAGCTCATTTTAGACTGAAATTTGTTAACCATTTGAACATTAAATGAGTGTACAAGAGTGTTGATTGCTGCAAGTTATTCTGTTGTAGTTGGCTTGATTTTTATTTTGCAGTAGTGGTAAAGATCAACCTGATGCTAGTTGGGTACTATTAAACATTACTTGGATCGATCATTTAAGCAAGTCTTACTATTTCTTGTTTTCTATTATTTCTGTTCCTTAATTGGAAAGGGATGCATTTAAGTTGAATTTGTTATTTTTCTTTTGTTATGATAAGGATTTTTTTTCCTGCATTGATATCTTCTTTGAAAAATTATTTTGTAGATTTATTGCATCTAAACATAGAGAAATTTCCTTTTATGACCATGTAATAATTTTTCTTCCTTGAAATCTTTTTTGTAGGAAGGTGGCTATCTAATTCAAATAAGAAGTAAGCTGCAGATAATTTTTTGCAGCAGATGGAGAGTGAAAAAACACTAGTTCGAGCATTTAGTAATAATTACATAATATATGTTGTGGTAATATTGCTTTGGATGTATCATTTGGGTCAAAGCAAACACATGTCTCATTTTTTGAATTGCAATCGAGTTGCAATTTTTTTTTCGAGAAGCCATTTCAATGAAATTATATATTTTGATTCCTCCCTCTGATTTGCAAATAGTATGGTTTTGTAATTAATCCTTTCACATAAACTCTTGCTTTGGATAGGTAAAAGCTTTAATTTTTGTATGGTTTAATTTTTATGTTGAGATGTAATGATATTATCGCAGATTTAAATGTGTAAGTTCTTTTTATAATTGCAAAGGTGCTAGTTCCTTTTGCACAAGAGTAAGCAATAGACTGGAGCATCACATAATTCAATTACAACAGAAATTAGTTAGTTAATCTTGCTGTTAGGAATATAATTAACCTTGTTTCCACTTTTTTGTTTTTTGTAACAGGGGTCAACTTAATTTTGTATGCTTGCTTTCAAAGGGAGAGATTATGTATTGCTAGCATTTGTCATCTTAATTTTGTATCTAAATTAAATAGAACTATGACTTGTTATTGGTAAAGACGTAAATTTTATGTTTTTAATTTTATGCTTCATTTTAAATATCTCATGAATTAAGGAACAGCTTATTGGCTGCTGTGATTTTCTTTGTCGAATATTCAAAGGGGCATCTAAAATAAACAGAAACAGTTCTGTTTTCAGAAACTAAACTTTTCCAACGGTAGTCTCATGGAAAACATATGTTTAAATATAATATAATATAACTGAATCAATTAAACATTTCCAAGGATATGTTGTTCCAGTATTTCCATGAGTCTCCCTATAAAATAATATAAACAGACATACCAAAATATTTCCAAGGGCAATGTGCTCCACCATTTCCATGAGCCTCACAATAAAAAAATATAAACATACCTAACAAAACATTTCCAACGGTAGTCTCATAGAAATAATATGTCTCACTTCTTCCATATTATTTCCAAGGGCTAGGGGTTAGCTATTTTCATAGGATCTCAATAAAATATAGTATTCGGTCTGCAAAAGTATTTCCAAGGACGGATAAGAACCATTTCCAAGGGCAGACGTCGGGCATTTCCATGCGCCGATATTTCCATGGGACTGCCGTTGGAAATACGTAAATGTGTCAGCAAACCTGATTTTTTTTCCAAGAGCCCTTCCTCCCCTTGGAAATAGGATATGCTCCCCTTGGAAAAAGTTGGAATTCTAGTAGTTAAAAGTCTTCCAAAAAATGAATGCATTAAAATTAATTTAGAAACTTTCTAATTTTGACCACTTGACTTTATGCTAAATTAATTCGAAACTTTAAAATTTTCACATGTAGACGCATCACTCGTAAGGTAAAAAGATTTCAATGGTTTGGATTCGTCGTTCAAAGTTAATCCAATAGATTTTATAGTTAAGAGTACAAAGGAGCTTGGTACTCCTAAGAGCACCTTAGTTCTACTCATATATATAAATATATATATATATATATATATATAGAGGTTGGCTAATATCAAATCAGTTGTTCCTGAGGTCCCGTGCAACCAAGTCACTTTTTAATTTTCGAAGTCCAAAATTTCAATCCAAACTGTTAGATGTGTTCTCTATATTAAAATGTGCTTGGAGACCAAATTTTACATTTTTTGGATTTTTTTTACTATTTATTAAGCCACTTTGAAAATCGCTGATCCAACGGTGGCTTAACCAAATAGTAAAATTAGAAGCTACCGTTAGATCAGCGATTTTCAAAGTGCCTTAATAAATAGTAAAAAAATTCCAAAAAATGTAAAATTCGGTCTCCGAGCACATTTTAATATAGAGAACACATGTAAGAGTTTTGATCGATGTTTTGGATTTCGAAAATTGAAAAACGACTTGGTTACACGGGACCTCAGGAACAATTGATTTGATATTAGCCAACCTTTATATATATATATATAGAGAGAGAGAGAGAGAGAGAGGGAGGGAGGGAGAGGTTGGCTAATATCAAATCAGTTGCCCCTGAGGTCCCGTACATCCAAGTCGTTTTTCAATTTTCAAAGTCTAAAAAGTCAATCCAAACCGTTAGATGTGATCTCTATACTAAAATGTGCTTGGAGACCAAATTTTACATTTTTTTGGAATTTTTTTACTATTTATTAAGCCACTTTGAAAATTACTGATCCAATAGTGGCTTAACCAAATAGTAAAATTAGAAGTCACCATTAGATCAACGATTTTCAAAGTGACTTAATAAATAGTAAAAAAATGTATCATTTATTATATAATTGAATCAGAAGCCACCATTTTGTCATTTATTCCGTTGCAACGCAGCTTTAATTAATTATTTTTTTAGCAGGTTAACTAAATTCATTTATTATTTTAAATGAAGATTATCAATTTTTTGTCGAATTATTACCCTCTTTAGTTATTATATGATTTGAGTAATATTCCAACAAAATAATTCTTTGGTATATTTTTTTTAAAGGCAGAGGTTGCCATTCTTTGGCAGGTTAAAAGTAAGAAAATACTCTATGCTCGCTATTTTAATGTGTGCATTTTCATAATCATTTTTTTATTTTTTAATTAATATACTTTTTATATTTGTTTGTTCATTTTCATAAATGTTACACTATATCGAAGAGGATCACACTAGCAATGATACTTCAAGAACTTTTTTCATGTTATATTGTATCCATTTTTTTCATTTATTATTTCTTTTATTGTTATTTATTATTTGAATTTCTGTTTTTTTCTTGTGTGCCTTTTATTTTCATTTAATATTTTTTTTCTTAATTTTGTGTGAATGTCAAACAAAAAGATATCTTCATATTATATTCAATTTTATATTATGCTTCCATTGCAACGCACGGGTACAATATTAGTATATATATAGAGAGAGGTTGGCTAATATACAATCGATTGTTCCTGAACTCCCGTGCAACCAAGTTGTTTTCCGATTTTCAAAGTCTAAACGGTCGATCTAAACCGTTAGATGTGATCTATATATTAAAATATACTTGGAGACCAAATTTTATATTTTTTTGAATTTTTTTACTATTTATTAAGTCACTTTGAATATCGCTGATTCAACGGTGGCTTCTGTTTTTACTGTTTGGTTAAGTCACCATTAAATCAGTAATTTTCAAAGTGGCTTAATATTTTTGCTTATCACTGACGCCAATATTTTTGGCTAGTTTTTCGGGTGAAAAACGTTAGGGAATGATGATTTGGGAAAATAAAGGTGTCCGTCGACCATCGTTACCAACTGGAATTGGATAATCGTCAATTGGTTCAAACGAACCTCAAGTTTTTGATTCTTTCATTCGGGCCGTTCACTTTTTACTTTCCATTAGAAAAACTAGTTCCCGACTTGTCCCTATTATTTTTAGAATAATTATTTTCATCCCCGCGTTACAGTACCCGTACTGTACATGCTCTACAGTACATTAAAGACATGATGTGTTATGGTCCCCACTAATTACTTAGTCCCCCTTTTCAGTTCCCATATTCGTCAAGCGTCAGCCTTTATAAATATAAATACTTACAAGATAAGAAATTGATACTTACAAAATAAGATATTAATAATTGTGTGCGTCACTTGATATGATCACTTTCTTTTTCAGTCTCCAATGGTCCCCGCGTCAGCCTTCCTCAAATGAAGTACTGGGGACCCCGCATGCTTGCATCAACTTTCTCCAATTACCCCCGTGTCAACCTTCTTATAACAAACATAGTTTACCACATACATGTAAATACTTCAATGCATAGATATAAATCTTTGTATTACTTGATATTAATACTTTCAGATGTTATCTAGTGTAATATATTCATATGTAAAAAACACTTGCAATATTTCTCTAACAAAAATAGTTAACCACATAAGTATAAATACTACAATACATAGGTATAAATACTTAGAATACTTGATGTTAATACTTTCAGATATAATCCAGTGTCATATGTAAAAAATACTGTAAGTGTAGGTATAAATACTTGTGTGACGACGAGCTTGAAAGTACGTCATCATGGATCTCATTTGAAAGAGAAAATTACGTAGAAGACGTTAGTGGTTTTAGATTTGCAAAATTCTTCATAGATCATCAGAAATATGGACGAGAATGAACGAAGAAAAAAATATCCATCTCTAAAAACGTGTATGGTCCCCCATCTAGTTTGAGTGGTCCCCACCATGCATTTATGGTGTGGGTACATTTGAGAAATTTAGTTGGAAAAATAATTATTTACGTAAAAGTTGTTCACCTCATAGATATAAATACTTCTGTGCATAGGTATAAATACTTTAGTGTATAGATATTAATACTTTGGGGAAAAAAAATTTGTCTTGGAATTTTTGTGGTCTCCCAAGTTGTTATAGTCATAGTGACAAATGAATAATTCGGGTTCGGTTCGGCAGAACCAAAAATTCGTGATTCGGGAATAATTCGGAATTGTACATTGAGTTCGGACTGGAAATTTTAGTCTGGCCGTAATTCGATCCAGACTCGTATTTAGGAATCCGAAAATTTTAATTAGAGACACCAACCTGATAAAGTTTTATTTTATTGTTTCGGTTCAAATTGATGCACACTAACATGGTCTGAAGACATTAAAAAAAAATTAATCATCTCATTAAATTAATAGACTGCTTCAGAGTTTTCTTGAGTCCATTTAAAAGACATTAAAATACTAAATGATTAAAAGGCTGCTGGGCTAAAGTCAGCCTTCGTCAAGCCAATTGGGCTGATATTTCTCACAAAAGTTAAAATCGCATCACTTTTTAATGAATGGGTCCCACTGTCATATTTACCTTCTTCTCTTTGCCCCCTTTTCTCTGTCCCATCTTCGATCTATTCTAGATCCATTCTTCACCCCATTTTTTGTTGAATCTCAAATATGTTTTGAACCGAATTTTTCCCGAAATGATACAACAGTTCTATAGTTAAACCTGACCGAATTTTTAAGAATAAAACGCGAATAAAACGGAAAATTCGTAAAATTCGCGAATAATTCGCGAATTGACCGTATAATTCGCGAATCAACGTATTAAACGCGGATTGATCCGCTGATGGCTCAAAAACGTTTAATTCGCGAATTATTCGCGAATTAGACGCGAATCTTGTTACTGTGGTTATAGTAGTTATGACAGTTATGGTGCGGGTACTGTAGCGCGGGTACTAATATCAGCTTCCTTATTTTTATACTTGGCTGCAAGCGAGTGAAACGACCAAGTGCAAGGGTGTTCATCGGTTCGGTTCGGTTCAAACCAAACCGAATTAGTCAAACTGAAGTTATAATTTGGTTTCAAAAACCGAACCGAACCGAATTAGCATTACAACCGAACCGAACCGAAGTTTTATTTTGGTTTGTTTGGTTCAAACCGAAATATATCATTTTTTTAATTTAAAGCAATTGTTTTGTAATAAACCGAAGTATATTAAGATATAAATTGAAGTATTAAGAGATAAATCAGAATATTAAGAAATAAACCGAAATATTTAAAGCAATTAATTAAGAAATAAACCGGAATATTAAAAAATAAACCGGAGCAATCTGGACCAAATTCACTGTTCTGAATAGCACTGTTCTTAAACAGTAGCTATTCTTATTTACTATTCTAAACATTAGCTATTCTAGCTATTCTAGAGTTCATCCAAATGTACCCTAATAGAATTGTAGAAGATTTAATATTTGGATTCAACCAAGATTTGATCCCGTATCATGTGAGGTGCCCACTATTTGAAATGGATGTGTCAAAAAGTTGGAATGGAAAGAAAAATAGTTGTAGCCTTGTAGGAGATTTGATATTTGAATTTAACCAAGATTTAAATGAGCTCGTAGTCGTATCATGGTAATGAATGATTCAGATAATGTCCATTCTGGTTAAGTACTCTTTAAGAGATGGATAGTCAGATCAGGAACCTCCTCTAAAGCTTCTAGAGGATCCATTCGGTACCGAAATGACAAGCTTGCTTGTTATCTCTTCTGGCTGTCCAAGGAATTTTGGAAAAGGGAAAGAGTGAGGTCGTGGTAACATGTATATTATGGATGGATTCATGTTATGGATCTATATCTTTATTTTTTAAATTCAAACAGTTGATTTGAACCATTAAACATGATCTTTGTATATGTTTCTTTAATAAATATTTTTTTTTAATCAAATTATCGAGAGATGAATTTCTTGTTTATTAAAAGAAGTTTTTAAAATCAAATTATTGAGATATGAATTGCTTGTTTTTCCATCAAATAGGTGGAACCAAATTAATGACCGAGTCTCATTAGTATATGTACCGGAATTGAATCGATGGTTCAACCTAAGTAGTTTTCGAAAGTTTGTGCCTTGACAACAAAATTTAAAATGCACTGGAATTGAATAATTGCTTTTGTCCCAATAAAAATTGTGAATTTAGTGTATAAATTAATGTATATTTGAGTTAGGACATATCAATAAAACAGAACCAATTATTTGAGACTGGTTGTCAGTGTGAAAACCAGCGGAACGTAACTAATAACTAATGATTTTTTTTTAGTAAAGTTAGAGATCAAGCCACATAACTATTTAATACATTTCTTATTATAATAAAATATTTTTTCATCTGAACTTTGGACTCATGATCTATATATATATATATAGAGACTATGTGCCTTAGCTATTAGACTAAAAACTAGCTATGTAATAACTAATTATTTTGTTACATCTATTTATCATAAAAATAAATCATTTTGTTTTCAATAATTTGATTTTTAATTTCTAAATAAAAATTCTTGAAAATTTTAGCTGAGAGGACAAAAAATATATATAGTGACCGGACTATTTGGCGTATGGATAACTGCATAATAATATCATTGAAGCAGTGACACTTGCCACATGGGTTTGTAATAAAAAACTTTTAGAAAAATAAATGGGCTAGGATAGGACCCAGTAAGTTCAGGTCTGAAGCGCTTCTAGCTCTATAGTTCATTATTAATCACATGAGCACTCAGCGGTTATAGCGACGACAACGGATCGAGGTACCTCATTCTTCAATTAGTAGTACGTTACTTAAAAAGGGATAAAATACGGACCGAGCAGTTTTTGCTTCATGAAGTGGGACTGGGAAAGGATAGGTCCATTGTACATTGGACTCAAATTTAAATTTGATAGACAACTCTTTTATTCAATTCTCTTTCAGATTTATGTGTGCTTGATCTGCGAGCAATATGTATAGATCTCAAAGCGAATTGAATAGAAGCGTTATCCATCAAACTCCAATTTGGGTCCGATGGACATTAGACTTGTTTTTTTTTTCTGTTAAAATTTATGGAGATAGTGAATATTAAAATATTTTTATGGAAAAATTGACTATTTTAAAACAATAAATATTGTATATGACTTGCATGAAATAAAAACTGCTCTGTCAATACTTTACCCTTAATTAGACAGCTGAGCGGGCTCGGAATTACATAAACTTTACTGTTAAAGAAACACCATGATTAGATATTTTTTAAGGACGCACATGAGCAGACTTTGGCACTTCGATGCCCATCGGACACAAACTGAGTCCGATGGGCTCCTTAACCGTCCGATCTACTTTAAGATCCGTTCACACAGATTAAAGCCAAAGCGAACGGCAATTAAAGCGATGCATACAGATCTTAAATCAATCGGACGGTTACAGAACTCGTCGGACCCAGTCTGAGTCCGATGGTCATCGTACCCAAGCTGCTCCCGAATCGGAGATGTAGCATCAAGAAAAGCGAGCGCCACTGCGGTTTCCATTGGAAAGGCTTCCTTTTTAAAAGGTCGTCAAAGAGAAGATTATTCCTGTGAATCTGTGATCCATCCAATCCCGTCAGCCATTACTTTATTCAACTCCGCTATCGAGTTCAGACCTTCCGTGGACCTGGAGTATACTGTACAAACTATTCGAAATTTTCTGTATCGGGGCTTCTTTTGTGTAAATTTCACTAGACGCCACTCATTATTAGAGCCTTGAACGAGCTAGTTCGGGCCGAGCTGGGTCTTAGCTCGGCTCGTTAATTATGGACAGAGCATGTACCGAGCGAGCTGGATCTAGCACTTTCGAGCTAAAATCTCAGCTCATACTCGTGACGAGGCAGCCCGAGCTAGCTCACTGAATTTGCCTGGACCTTTTTTAAGAAGAAAATAAATTTTACAAACATTTTGGGACCGAGCTAGACCCGAACTAGACCGAGTTTGACAGTATAAAATGTACACAAATTCATACAAATTCATAAATTGATGCCTAGCCGAGCTAGCTCGCGAGCTGGTAAGCAGGCTAGGCCCCAGCTCAAACTCGTTAATTCTGGACTGAGCTAGTAGCGAGCTGGCTCGTTAACAGCTCGGTCCAATAACGAACAAGTTGTTAACGAGCGAGCCATATGCAAATCACAATCGAGCAACGAGCTACGAGCTTTTTCTTTTGCCACCCCTACTCATTACGTTACAATTTTTCTATCACTTGATTTTAATGAGTTTGACATTTTGACTACCGTATTGTTGCAATAATATCTTACACTATGGTTTCGTATTTTATTTTTTAATATTAAATCGATTAATTAGTGATGGTTAGAGGGGCCCAAGCCCTATGTTATTATATGATATGAAATTCATATATGTGATGTCTCTGCTATGCTCAATGCTTTATTGTTTTTCAACCTGAATTTGTTTTTATACAAGCCATTAAAATTAAAATTGTTCGCATTCTTAGTTTTTTTTTTTTTTTTTTTTTTGCAATTATTGAAATTATTTTACTATCTCGGATCATTTAAAAATAAAATTATAGGGAAATTATGTCATGATATCCAACTATTATATCGTGTACTTTTAGACGACATTTGATTGTTTCCATTAAATATCTTCGTTTTTATTTCCATCAAAGGAATAAGAAAAATACAAAATACAAAATAAAAATTTGCTGAACATGATTTTTGAGAAGCATTTGAATGTCTTGTTTTTGACAATTTCAATATTGTAAAATGGATTGTAAATTCGTTGCACAAGAAATCCCATGCAACAGTTTGCACCATAATCAAAGTCTTTAACTTGAATTATTTAGTTTTTGTCATCCAACTTAAACTTTCATCTAAATAAAATCGCCAGGCGAATTTTAGGCTAAAATTTTACACAATTTTTAAACTAATTCTTCAAACTGTAACTTGTTCAAGTACAACATGTAAAGTAGATGAGCAGAGTTAGAGCGTGATGTGCTCATCAAGAGAGTTTGGTGAGTACATCTTTAAAAATATATCGGATCAAATTCAAACGACAAATTTAAACTGTTGAAATCTATGCACTTCATGAGCGATACATGTATATGCAAAATTTTGAAAGTTTCGAAGTCATTTACTACACGGTCAAGCGGTCAAAGAAATGAATATTTTATAAGTTATTTATTTTTTCGTAATTTCTTTGACCGCTTGACCTTGTAGCAAATGAATTCGAAACTTTAAATTTTTTGCATGTACATGGATTTCAACTGTTTGAATTTGTCATTTGAAACTGATCCGATATACTTTTAAAGTTGTGCTCACTAAACCCTCTTGGTGAGCACATCACACCCTAGCTTTGCTTAAAGTAGTAGATTGTGTTTTATAATTGCACGTTTTATATTCTGAATCTGTTAATAAGTCAAGACTTCTGTTAATTTTTTTTTAGAAAAAATGAGATTATTTAATTCCTTTGCAGAGTTTTTGACATGAAATGGGTCGTAAGTATATTAGTCTTAAAAGTTTGTGTGTAATGTGTTTTATTTCAATTTAAAATGAATGCGGTGATGCAATACATATAACAAACAAAATTCAATGATATAAAAATAGATAATACAAAGTTGAGTGACGAAAAATACATATAAGCTATTGGCAAAACCAAGCGAACTCCAATAAAATTAACAATTCTAAATTTCATTATTAGACATTCCTTGCTTTTTTTTTTCTAAAATTTATTGTAATGTTTTAATTTAGTAATTACTCAACGGATAGCATATTTTATGAATGCAAAAGTCTACTTAAGATTTTAACTCAAGGGGAGCAGCTGGGGTTCGATGCCCATCAGACTTAAACTGGGTCCGATGGGTTCCATAACCATTCAATCCGTTTTACGATCTGTGCATATCGCTTTAATATTCGTGCGTATTTGCTTTAATATCTATGTGCACGGATCTTAAAGCGACTCAGACAGTTATAGAACTCAACGGATCTAGTTTGAATCCGATGGGCATCGGATCCAAGCTGCTCCCGAATTCAAGACCATTAAAAATGAAATTTATGTCTATCTTGTTATAATTTGTCAAAGAAAAAAACAAGCATATGTCATAGATTATTTTTTTTTTTTATAAAATATCGGAACATAGAAGTTAGAAACGCAGGAGTTATCAAAATGGACTTTTGCAAATTTTATTTCTGAAAGATTATTATGAACTTTGTTTTTAATCATAAAATTTGCTATGCACTAAAATTGCTATTTTAATCATCTATGCTTCTTAGGTAACAAAACAACATATTAGTATAATACGTTACACTCAAACAAGGAAGAATTATCAATGAAAAGTTGAAAACAAAATTAATATAAATACACAAGCACACCACTTCCGGACTTTTTAAATTAATGGGAAATAAAAAAAAAATTAAAAAAATCAGAATGGAATGAGATACTATGATGTCCATTCCGGATGTACCAATGTACCATAGTTCATGGTATCTGACATCTGTATAGCAAAAAAGAAAGAGAAAAAAAATAGTATAGATGCTAATCTGTGGCGCTCGGAATGTCTCTAACTTCAAGTTCTAAGATCATTATGCAATTATAATTAAGTTGCATAACATTCCAATCATTCTGCTTGGATGCAAACTTTTGAAACATAAGTTATTTATATTATAGATAGATATGCACTTATAAAGTTCCATACAGTAAAAATAGAAGCTATTATTGGATCAGCAATTTTTAAAATGACTTAATAAATAGTAAAAAAGATTCCAAAAAATATAAAATTTGATCTCCAAGTACATTTTAATATAGAGATCACATCTAACGGTTTAGATCGACTGTTTGGACTTTAAAAATCTGAAAATAACTTAGTTGCACGGGAGCTCAGGGACAATCGATTGTATATTAACAAAGTTAGGATGTGATTTACTCACCAATAGAGTTTGATTAACAAAAATTGATTGGCTTCAAACGACAAATCTAAATCGTTGAAATCCATGTACTTCATGAGTGATGTATGTGTGTGTAAAATTTTAAAAGTTTCGAATTCATTTGCTACAAGATCAACCGGTCAAAAAAATGAACGTCATAAAAGTTATTTTATAAATTGTTTTATATATTCATTTTTTCATAATTTATTTGATCTTTTGATCTTGTAGCAAATGAATTCGAAACTTTCAAAATTTTACATGTATATGCATCACTCATGAGGTACATAAATTTCAATTGTTTGAATTCTTCGTTTGAAGTTGTGCTCACCAAATCTTCTTAGTGAGCACATCACATTCTTTGTTTTTTTTGTTGTTGTTGGGGGAGACTTTATAAACTGTCGTCTACCGGTTGGATTATAGTTTATGACGTCTTACTTACGAAGTGAGATATCAATTCCATTCTGATTTTTAAAATTTACAATTTTTTTATTTCCTAAAATAAAAAAAAATCGGCACTTCTATACAATTGCAAAAGAATACAACTAAATACAAAAAGCTTGAGGGACTTCTACGAAAATTCTACGAGTCACATGGTCCATTTACTCGGAAGCACCAGGTGCATTTATATCCTGTCAAAAGATGAACCTCCACTTGGACAGAGTGGCGTCTTGCAAAAAATAATACAGCTACTGTCAGCTGTCACGCGAGAGAAAGGCTGAGACCAGAGCGGAGCATCACACTCGAAAGAAAATGATAAAACAAATACTGATGATGAAATAAAACCTCTTTCCCTCTCCTCGTGTGCGGGCCCCCACCTCTCAGACTGGGGAAGGAGAGAGGAGAGAGGAGAGAGAGAGGCGTTATCGCTCCAGTCTCCACCCGGGCAGAGAGAAAGCGAGAGAGAGAGAGAGAGATAGTCAGCGCCGCAGTGGAATTCTGCGTGCCATTTAGTTATTTTTGTTGAAATTGTTTTTGTTCTGGAATTTTCAGTCGCTTTCTTCATTAGCCGTGTATTTTAGATAATGCTACGAGAAAGCGATTTATTCGATCCATTTCATTTCTTTTTTAATTTTCTGGCCAACTCTTTTGTTTTGGTCTAAAGCTTGTTTGAATTGTATTAAACTTTCGTCTCCTCGACTCCCACACGACTCCTGTTCTTCTATCTTTTTCTCTTTTTATTTCTTTGCCTCTCTGCTGGTCCCAGGAGATAGAGAAACCTAATCAGCTTGACATAAAACAACAATTCTAAGGTCAGTTATTTTTCTCCAAATATTTTAGTTTATTTAACTGTAGTGTAACGACCTTCCTTCTTGTGGGTTTTAGTTCTCGGAATTATGATTTCTTAAAGTTTCTTATGTAAGGATTTATGTGTGGCTTTTGAGGTCCCCAATTCGTAATTTGCTTTGTAAATTTACTTTTTTTTTTTTTTTCCCGGGAAAGATGTCAGCTCTGCAAAAGCTCTCTTTTCTAAAGTATTGATCTTTTCTTTTTATATTCGTGCTTACGTACTTTGCTATTTTATTTTGATTTGTAAGTTGTTTGCGTATTTGTTTGTGTTAGAGAGGAACAGGAAATTTTCATGGGTTACATGTATGTTTAATGCTTCAATTATATTTTTGGATGGTTTTTATTTTGCCATAATGAAATGCTTCTGGTGGGAAAGAAAGAGATAAAGAAGAGTTGGATTTAAATTTTGACTATTTTTTTTGGGAAACAGATGTCATAATTTAATTTACTTGTTTATAATAGCAGGTTGTCAATGCACTAATACGGGAAATAATAGGTAATTAAGAGATGGGTAACAAAACAAAATGGTTTGATGCTGTGAAAAAGGTCTTCAGCCCCCGTTCAGAGGAGAAGAAATCCAAGGTATCTCTCTCTCTCTCCCTCCATCTCTCTCTGCTAAGTAATATTTCTCTTGGATTTTTACAATTTCGAATTAACCCCCCAAGTTCCATGTATTTAGGAAAAACCGAAGAAGAAATGGCGGTTCGGCCGGTCAAGGAGCACGGAACCGCTTGCCTCCAGTTCGGTCGAAGAAATCAATGTAGAAAATAATCACGCAGCTGCAGCTGCAGCTGCATCTACCTCTACCTCTTTCTCGCTAGCTACAGCATCTCGGCAATTAGAGGAGATCAAATTGTCTGAAATCGATGGTGGCCAGAACAAGCATGCGTACTCTGTGGCTCTGGCCTCTGCTGTGGCCGCTGAGGCTGCGGCTGTTGCTGCGCAGGCTGCTGCTGAAGTGGTTCGCCTCACCGCTGCCACAAATGCACCAGTGACAGCGAGGGTTGCACGGAAGTCAAAAGAGGAGATCGCTGCCATCAGGATTCAGACTGCCTTCCGTGGGTTTCTGGTATGTAGAACCCGTGATTTGTTTTTATTACTTGTTCATGTACGAAATCTTTATGCATGCAGGAGGATCAGTCCGAGCAGAGATTAATTTTGGACGAGTATATTTTTATTAATATATATCGACATGTTGTTGGAAAATCTAAACGAGTAAATACGAAGTATCTCGTACACTGAAAATGCGAAAAGATACAATCGGGATACTCCAATTACCATTTGATTCAAATGCCAACAATACTGATTTCCCATAGAGAAATTGTGGAAAGGAATATTGTGCAACTTTCAATTTCATAGAGGGTTATTCAGATATTTTTCTCTTTGCAGTAAAGTACTGCCAAGAAGTTATCTTCAGATTTTGGAAGGATTCACCATAACATTTTCCTTCGTGAAATGCATAATTAATTTTATTGTTAAATCTTCTTCTTCTTCAAAGCCTTTATTCCCAAACAAGTTGGGGTAGGCTAGAAATGAAACCCAACTGAAATCAGCAACACAGGGACTTCCTAGGAGGTCACTCATCCTTGTACTACTACTGCCCAATTCATGAGGGTTTCATTTCCATTAAGAGGCTGTTTTTTACTGCTGGCCCGCCAAGCCTATCACGAACCCTCCTTCTTTTTCATGGCTTGGGACAGGCTGTGTAGAAACTACACATGCGGAGTTTTTTATTGTTTAAATAATGGCAATAAATCGTAATCATATAGTTTTTTTAGCAATCTTTTCTCCTCTGACAAAGGAAATGCCTTGCTCTAAATAGTTCAAATTAATCTGGTACTGACTGAATCTAAAATTGATTTGTTTTATCTTTACCACAGTTAACATTTTCTTAATTAACTATATTTTGTTGTGTTTGAAGGCAAGAAGGGCTTTAAGGGCTCTTAGAGGGCTTGTGAGACTAAAGGCCTTGGTTGATGGAAACACTGTCAAGCGCCAGACTGAGAAAACTATTCACTCTATACAGCGTCAGACACGCATTCAGTTTGAGATTCATGCTCGAAGGCGACAAATGGTCGAAGAAAACCAAGCTATTCAAAAGCAACTCCAGCTCAAGGCAAAGGAGGAGAACTTGAAGGTGAAATAGTTACCTTCGTATCTTTAACTCGCCAAATTTTAAAATGCTTACTAATATGATTAAGCATTGAGTTTTATACGCCTATTATGTGAGATGCTTTTCATTAATACTTTCAACTCAAACAACTTCGACCTTTACACTTTTATTTGTAAAATCCATCAATCTGAAGAATTTCAATTGTTGATCTGGTGCCAATGATCCTCTTTTCTTTTCTTTTTTTCTTTCCTCAATTCCCGCACAGCTCATAGTTTCTTTATCTTATGGTTGTAATTTTTACCAAATAAAAAACATATTTGGAACAGACAGCTGAAGATTGGAATCAAAGTGTACAAACCAAGGACCAAATTGATGCCAGCATTCAGTCAAGGCAAGAAGCTGCTATCAAGAGGGAGCGTGCACTGGCTTATGCCTTCACACACCAGGTATTTATTAGCTTCACATTGATCAGTCTACCATTAACCCTGTTGGGTAATTGAGTACGCATTTTTAGTTAGTATACCATTAACCCTGTTGGGTAATTCAGTACACATTTTTAATAACCTTGATTCGTAAATGTGAAATGTGAGCTGACATGATCAATATCTTTGTCTTTGTTAAGAGGAAGATCTTTCCTTTAGCACCTGCGACTAAAACTTAAAATGACAATTTTTTGGTCACTGTTAAAAACCACATTATTGTTATTTTTTTAATTACCTTTTAAATAACAGAACTTGTGGTCCAAATTTGCAGTGGAGGAATACTTCTTCAAACCGGGTCATGAAACCGACCTTCACCGACCCAACCAATCCGCATTGGGGCTGGAGCTGGGTAGAACGCTGGATGGCTGCTCGTCCATGGGAGTGCCGTGCTGCCACATCACCCACTGATAAGCAACTTGAACCCGTTACTGACCGCACCACTCTCAAATTTGCCGTACAGAGCCTCAAATCAAATCCTAACCCTAACCCAAATGTTAACCGAGGTGACACCACAACCCCCACAGGACCTCAGTCGACGAGCCGCCCTCCCAGTCGCCAGTCTCCCTCGACCCCTCGTTCAAAGCCTCCCGGACCCCCAAAGGCCCGATCAGCGAGCCCAAAACCCATTAGAGGACACAGAGAAGAGGATGCCAGGAGTGTAGGTAGCACCCGGTCTGAGAGGGTACGGCGACACAGCATTGCAGGGTCCATGATTGGAGATGATGTCAGTTTTACCAGTCTGACAAGCCTACCAGTGATTCCAAGCTACCTCCAATCGACCGAGTCGAGTCGGGCCAAGTTGCGGTCTGTTTATAGCCCGATTAGTGAGGTAGGCTATACTCCTGATAAGGGACCAGTTAAAAAGAGGTTATCATATCCAACAGCCGAGAGAACCGGTTTAAGATCACCCGGTAACGGGAGGCGGCTCTCGGGCCCGCCTAAACTCGAGTCAGGGGGTTCTTTCAGGGAGGGTTTGCTCAAGAGAAACGGTGTGTGAGATCGAGAGTTAATTAATACATAATGTATTTTTTTTTAGTGTGTGCATTGTAATTTTGGTTAGTTGTTATTAATTTGGAGAGGTCTTTTTTATTTTCTCCGAGTTGTTTCTAATTTAATTATTGTAGACCGCGATTTTTTGTTTGTTCCTGAGTTCATTGCGTGCTAACTTGTTTTAGAAGAGGGAAAATAATATTGTTGGATTTGAATGTAAAGTTGTGATTTTGGTTTTTGGTGCTGTTTTCTTTCTCATTTAATCTTATTATTTTTTGACTCTATAACTGTTTCAATTGGAGGGAGTACGGTAGCAGTGTAATGTTCATTTTGTTATTTATCTGTGTTTGTTCTGTTTTTCATGCGGAGAATTAAGAAGTATATAAAGGTTTTGAGCCGATAAAAATTAAAAATTATACTTTTTCTCATTTAAATTTGTAGTTTTGTGTATTTAAATGAGAAACAGATTTTTCAATAAATCATAATACGCCACTCTAAACTGTATTTTGTTATAAAAATTTATCATAAATACACAATTTTTATATTTTTTTTATTAAAAATTAACTGAAAAATACAGTTTTGAGATATGTATTTCTGTATTTTCCTATATACCCTTCAGACCCCTCATCATACGTATCTCAAAATTGTATTTTCAGTTAATTTTTAATAAAAAAATATAAAAATTGTGTATTTGTGGCAAATTTAAGAATTAACTAAGTTTAGAGTGGTATTTTTTAGATTTGAAGGTTTTGGAGTGACAAATAACCAATTTTTCCTTTAAAAAATTGTAGTCACAAAATTACTCAGAACATAGCAAAGTAAAATTATAATTCTCTAAAAAAATCAGAAGAATTTATAAGTAACAAATAAATTATAATCAAGATTTCGCTTGTGTGGAACATTATATTTGTTGTATATTTATTTGTTCAGTCGTATAACAAAATAAGACCAGCAAAGTGTTTAAATGTTTTGGCCCAACTTTTAATAGAAATTTGAATCGAATTAATATTCAATCAACATTATGATACGCCGATCAAAATTAGTCAGAATCCATGTATGACTAACTAGACAAACCAGCACATTAACATTAAAAATTGTCACAATTATAAATAAGATATTATTAATCAACGCCAAAAAAGTATTGACCATAAGATTAACCATAAGCATTAATCTCCAATAAATTATTTTCTTTTGATTAGAAGCCTAATTTATTGATTGTTCAGTTTTTAGTTGCTCTAGTCTACAATTTAATTTAATGTTTTTATCTTTCGAAGTGTTTTAACTCATTTAACATTTTATTACTTAAGGAAAGTTAATGTTTTTCTTTAAAATTCATATATTTGGTAAATTATTTTTTTCTCGTCAGGCACCATGCTTGAACTTGAGTAAAATTCTTAAATCTATATATTTTTAAGGTGTTAGTTTTCTCCAATATTTTACTAGATTGATTTTCTTATTTCAGAAGGAAATGACTTTCTCTCTGGGACGGAAGCTAGGAGGGCAATCTAATTTTCTAGGAATAGGCAATCCCAAAAAAAAAATATTTCTAGGGATTGGCAAATGCCTGTCTCTATAACACACTAGCTTTGTCTCTACACGACACTGCATTGCACGTGGTCATGCGAGTTAGTATAATTATGATCATTAGATCTTGATCAAATGATGAATCTTGAATAAACTAATTTAAATTATGATAAAAATAATCATGCTTGGGTATGGCGTGACTCACGTGGCTTGACCATTCGTGTACTGTGACCATCTCTTAACATTTTAATTACAGCACGACACAGCATATGAAAAATTAACTTAATCACAATACGCCACAATACAAGATCAAAATCACAGCACGACACCTTTTTTTTCCACGAGAAGGGATCCAATTACATCATTTTATGGTGACACATCTTGACATCATATGTTTATATATCATTTTTGCGATTTCAAAGTCCAAACAAATAGTTGATCCAAGTTCAGCACGATCTCCATATTAAAATGTGTTTGGAGAACAAATTTTATATTTTTTGGATATTTTTAGTATTTATTAAGATGTGTACAAAATTGTTCTTTTGATAGCATTCTAGATCATTGAAAACAGCGATTTTAAAAAATTCTAAATAAATACTTAAAAATTCCAAAAAATATAAAATTCAGTCTCCAAGTACATTTAAATATGGAAATCATGTTAAACGATTTGAGTTGACTATTTAAACTTTAAAATGACAAAAATAACTTATAAAAGTATGGTATCAAGATCTGTCACTATAAAATAGTGTAATTAAATCCCTTTTCTTTTTCCACTCTACTTGAATTGTCTTATGTTTCATCACACGCGCTTAGGGCTGTCAAAAAAGCTTGTGGCTTGTGGCTCACTCGCGACTCACATCTGGCTCGATCGGTAACAGCTCGGTCCAGAATTAACGAGCTGAGCTAAGGTCTAACTCGGCTGGGCATCAATTTGTGAATTTGTGTGTATTTTATACTGTCAAGCTTGGTTCAGCTCGGTTCAGCTCGATCCAAAAAAGTTTGTAAAATTTATTTTCTTCTTAAAACAAGATCCAACCAAACCCAGTGAGCCAGCTCATGGCTCGTGAGCTGACTCGCGAGCTGGCTCGTCACAAGTTTGAGCTGAGATTTTAGCTCGTGAGCTCGCTAATAGCTCAGTCCAAAATTAACAAGCGGAGCTAAGACCCAGCTCGGTCCAGCTCGACTCGAGTCAGCTCATTTACAGCCCTTCACGCGCTCTCTTGCTATCCTAGATATATCTGACGGTGGAGATAGAAACCCTAGAGCTCCCCTTCTCGCCCCGCCTCCATTTCCGATTCTCTCACCCCATCTTTATAAAATCCCCCGTTTTAGACATAAACCCTAAACCGAAACTCAACTCTCCAACCAGACGGCGAAAGCAATTCCAAATCGGCTCCAGTGCGCTGCCTCGGAATTTCTCTTATTTTCATTTTCATCCTTAGTTCGCCGTTCAGTGTTCAGAGCCTTGTCGGATCTGTTAAACTATCGTCTTTTTGTTTCTTTCAGATCACTCTTTTTCGATTTGAATCTTAAAAAATAATTGCTAGCTGATCAAATTTTGAGATGAGGATTTCCGACGGTAGTCGTAATCCTCTCTGATTGATTTATTTTTCTCTTTGTTCATAAATGGCCTTTGATTTAGCTTATTTCATTTTTAACTGACAAGTTCTGATAGAGAAAAATAATTATTAAAAAAAATGATACGCCTCTTCTTTCGGCTACAAGATGAATTGATAAAACACTTGTGGCCTTGTTCTGGAGGCGTATATTAAAGATCGTGAGGGGTTTTTCATATCCATAGCTGTTATTGCTCCATAGCTATTGGGCTTCCAGTCTCTCACATAATATATTTCCATAGCTATTTTTTAATTCATGTGATTCATAAGTTTATATAGTAATACGTAATAAAAAATTTGTTTGATTATTTTTATCTTGATAGTTGACATCAATCACTTAATTACTTTGATTGTTTCTATACCATGTAACTTAACAAATAAAGACTGATATAAAAGTCCTTGAAATGTTCAATAGTATTTACAATTTAGCTTTTCTCAGTATAGATCAATCGGGAACGGGGCATGAATTATTAAAAAAAATTATGTTTCAGACAATTTTTTTGTATTTAGGAAAATAAAAATCCGAAATTAAATCTCTGGTATAAACAAATGAAAGTTGATATTTTCTATTTAGGAAGAGGTCGTAATTTGATTTTTTGGCATTTTGTTCCTGTGTTGCATCATTTGAGATGTTGTATTGAGAGGTGAAAATATTTTGCTATTGATACTGCTCCTGGTGTAAAATAATATTGATAATAGGAATAAATTTAGCCGGTAACAAACAAATAGTTGATATTAGGTTGCATAAAATCTGTTTAATACAAGCAAAATTTAGATCATTGGAATTTTTGAAAGCGAGCACCAAGCAATTCATGACAAACTTCAGTTATTCAAAAAGAAAATACATTACTCTTCCTGTTCTTCGCTTAGCCTGACAAGTCTAATTCGGCCCCTTTTGACATGATAAGTATGATGATATAAAGTTTATAAAAAACTTTATGAGTTGTATTGGTTTGATAGTTGCTATTTAGTTGAGTTGGTCAACTGTGCATTTTTTTAGAGAATGGTCAACTGTACGTTATAATATATATATGCAGAGAGCTTTTACAAAACATTATGCTAAGCATTCAGAGAAAATATCAATGCGCCGTTGCTCCATAAAATTCATAATGTTTAAAGAGAATTTTCTGATTCTTTAGCCACATTACATCACATATATTTGCTCCACAAAATCAACTTTTTCTCTGTTGATTTGTACAGCGGTTCATATTCTTTATTGTATTATAAAAGATGATGCGGTTAATGCTTGTGTGATCTCCTTCATTATTGTGGGGTCTGTCTAATATAATTTTTTGTCCATATTTTGGGGGACATTCAATATGATAATTTCTATTTAAATTTTCTCAAGTATACTTTTTTTATTTTGAGGGCGAAGCCCAAAAACAAATATATTACTGATTAATCTAGCAATTGCATTACTAAAATTCAGTAGCATAGAGTCTTGAACATGTTGGAAAATAAAAGGGGTAATTGTTGTCATACTTATTAAAATATTCTAAATATTAAATTTTCTCATCAAGATTTGAAAATGACTTATTTCCCCACTAAAAGCCAGCTTATTATAATTTTAAACTTTCCTCATTCCCCCTTTTTAATATAGTTTTAAACTTTTATGAGTGAGGTTATACTATGCATAGCGCGGATTGGTCTGCACTATGGATTAATATTTCTGTTTTCAAAATCGAAACAGTCAATCTGAACCATTAAACAAGAATTCTATATAAAAATGTACTTGGAGATCAAATTTGTACATTGTTTACAATGTTTATACTATTTTTAGATAAGTAGAAAATTATATAATCTAAAATTTATAGACCATTCAAAAGTAGGTTTCTAGCGGTCTAAGAAAATAGTAAAAATAATTCTAAAAAATATAAATTTAGTTGCACATATATTTTCGTAAGTATATCATGTTGAACAGTTTATATTGACCATTTGACTATGAAAACAAAGATATTGATTTATAATACGTACCAATCTGTGCTATGTATAGTATCATAGCCTCACTTAAGTTTATTATTAATCTTGTATTTTAAGATAAAAGGGCTAATTTATCCTTCTCTTCAAATGAATAAATTCTTACTATTCAACCATAATCAATATTCTTTTACATTCTAATCAATCAAATGTTGAATGTTAATGTTTAAGTTTAGCTACTGGAGTTGTTTTGATGGAAAAACTGAATTTTTATTGGTAGGAGTGACAGAACAACAATTGTCTTCTGCTTTGCTAAATTTTATTCTGCAAAGTAATGATGCCAAATTAATTACAAGATTTAATCCAGTTCGTAAATCAATTTCCATTAAGTCATAGAAAGGTGTTCACAGCTGAGCTGATCGGTGTGTACTGGCGAAACCGCGAAAGAAATGCTGTTGATTAGCTGTGGCGAGAAATATTAGTTTGAGGCTTTGAGCAGTTGGATCAAGCAATATTTTCGTATTTATTAGCTGTTTTGTGTTTTTGTAGCTGGCTGACCTTAATTCATATCATCTGAGATAACAAATTAGTCTTGAGTTTGAATCTGGTCTGTTCGTTATATATTAACACAAATCTTAAAGGCGTTATGTGCATTACAAGCTCGTTCCAGATTCTGATCGGACGATCTGGATTAAAACTCAAAATATGAAAAATCAATCCCGATTATTTTACATTAAAAATGGCTGATCTAATTTCATGCAATAAAAATATGAAAAATCAATCCCGATTCTTTTACAATATTTAGATCAATTCGACGCCCAATTTTACTTCCTTTCAGAAAGTTTAACCATAAAAAAAATGCAAATTCTTATATATAAAAAAATAAATCGAATCCAAACCGTCCTAAAAATTATAGGGCGAATGTATACTAATTACTAACCAGAAGTTTCGAAATTACTTTTTTTTTCTCCAAAAATTCATTCTAATATATTTATCTTTCTAAACTTTCAAAAGTCACAAATTTACTAAATTTATTACATATTATATCAAAACCCTTTCCAATTTTTAAAGTGCACATTTACCTTTATTTAATAAATAAAGAACATGTAACATGTTTAAGAAAACTGTTTGGTCTTTAAATTTACCGGTTATGAAAATAAATAGTTCATTTTCTACCTGTAACTAGGGGTGTCAACGAGCTAACTTGGTTCGAGCTAGATCTTGACTTAGCTCATTAATTTTAGACTGAGCTATAGTCAAGCAAACTGGACTTAGAGCTTTCAAGCTAAAACCTTAGTTCAAAATCGTGACGAGCCAGTTCGAGCTAGCTCGTGAGCTGAAGAGTTGGCTCACTGGGTCTGGCTGGACCTTGTTTTAAGAAGAAAATAAATTCAACAAACTTTTTGGACCTAGCTGGACCAAGCTTGACAATATAAAATGTACACAAATTCATACAAATTCACAAATTGATGCCTAGCCGAGCTAGCTCACAAGCTGGCGAGCAAGCTATGCCCCAGCTTGAACTCGTTAATTTTGGACCAAGCTAGTAGCGATTTTGCTCGTTAACAGCTCGGTCCAGTAACGAGCGAGTTGTTAGCGAGCGAATTAGATACGAGTCACGATCGAGCCACGAGCTACGAATTTTTTTTGCCACCTCTACATGTAACGTACACACAAGTGAATACCTAAATGTGACTCATTGGACAGAAATTTGAACCATATGTCCGAAAACCGATCAATTAGAACCAATGTTCTAAATAGCGCGCTATAGCGTTTTTGGAGCCGAAACGCTACGCTATAACATCAAAATACGCTAATTGAGCTACAACCGCTGTAGCGATAATAGCGGTCTTCTATAGCTCATACAGCCTCATAGTGTGTAGCGCAAATAGCGCGCGCTATTCAATATAGACTTTTTTTGGGCATTTTTATATGAGATTTAAAAAAAAAAGACTCAATTAGGCTTTAACTGTGAATTTTTTGGGCAATTAACTTAAATTAATAGGTAAAATAAAAGTTCAAATCAAAATAAATTGAAAGATTGGTTGCTGTTGCCGAGAAGAAACCCTTGTCGCTCAAATTGTGAAAATTATAAATTGGCGACCTTCTCAAATTGAGATATTTTAAACCGTAATTTGGACTTTATATTGATACAATACGAATATTATAGTTTTTAATCAATTTGGTGTTATTTATTGTTATATGAGACTTTTAAATTATGTTGATAGTTAGTACAAACATATAATATAATTTTTGTAAAAATAAAAAAAAAACGCTACGTGGCATAGCTTTCACTATAGCTTTTTTTGTAGCGTTCCCGCGATGACGCGATAAACGCTATTTAGAACCTTAATTAGAACTGTATGTTTTTCTTATACAATTTATATATCTTTTAATTTTTTTTAATAAAGATAAAAGTGGATGCTTTATACATATAAGCCGAAATTAATAGAAATTACAATAAACTGGATAAATTTGTAAATTTTTAAAATTTAAAAGGATAATATAAGTATAATATTATGAATTTTAGAGGAGGAATTACGAAATAACGCAATTTACATCAAACCCTCCCAAACTTAAACGCGCTTTGACAATTATAACCTCGCTAACTTAGGAATTCGCATCCTCTGAGATATCTCAAACTTTGAGTGACTTTCTGGAATATCTCTCAATCGTTCAAATACGTTCTGCACGAATCTCAAAGCTCAAATAATACGCTTCCCCGAATAGGCACCGGACACGTCGGTCACGCAAAAATTGAGGTATCTCAGAGGATACGCACTCCTAACTTAGTCCGTGCGCACGTTCTTTAAACTTGTAAATTCTTCGCCATTTTTTAAATTCCCAAAATCCCAACGGCATCCCGCATCCAACCTTGATTACAGCGAATTTGAAACCACGTCCCTTCTCTCTTCTCTCTTCTCTCTTCACCTTCACCTTCCCCCACCTCTCTCTTTACCTAAAGATAGAATTTGCCTCTTTCCTCCTCCTCCCCCCTCCCCCTTTCATGCGCAATCTCCGATTCTCCCCCCTCCATTAAGCGGGGTTTGAATCCTCCGATCCAACCATGTGCTAGCCTAAAGCTTAATTATTTGTTTTAAAAAAAAAAGAATGAGATGAATTATTGAGATTTAGGCTTTGTGTTGGAGAAATTTTGATGACTTATTGGGGGACTGATAGGAGGGGAAGAGGAGAAAAATGAATTGTTTCCCTTGCTTCACTTCAAGTGAGAAGAGGGCCAAAAGAAATGCGGCTGCCAATGCCGTCACAAATACTAAAGAATTCTCACCGACAGTCGCCCCGGCCCCACCTTCTCCTCCAGGGCCCACAAGAAGCCCTGGTTACGAACCAAGACCAGGTGAAATTGAGCTACTTTTTTTTTTAGATCATATATTTATATATGGTGTGCATTGTCAAAATTTATTGTCCTTTATTTCGATGTATAATTGAACTACCCTCATCTTTAATTTTTATTGGACGTTTAGGGGAGATGAAAAAGGGAATTTTATAATATTTTCTTTATTTGTTTATGGCAATCATAGTTTAAAAAATTAATTGTGTTACAGATCATTTTGTTCTTTCTCTATAATTATAATCAATTCCCCCATATGATGTTATCAAATAAGCACAAATTCTAATAAATTTTTGCTTAGTTATTTGGTGAGAATGTTCTATGCAATTTAATATTAGATTTCAAATAATGACAATAATACCAGCTGAAAAAGAAGTGATCTTGTGATACTAATAGTTTTTGATGAATTGTGCAGTGAACCACGTAGAAAATAGTTCGCTCCAGGTGCCAGATACACCCAACAATGGCAACATTGCCGCACAAACATTCACATTTCGTGAACTCGCAGCCGCCACGAAAAATTTCAGACCAGATTGCCTTATTGGAGAAGGAGGTTTTGGTAGAGTTTACAAGGGTATCCTTGAAAAGTCTTGCCAGGTAAGAATAAAAAAAAAAAAAAACTCTTTTCTTTTCTCTTTCTCAATAAACTAGCAGCAGTAAAAAAATTGATCCCTTGTGTGACACTGGAGGGCCCCTAATAATTTACCTAATGACAAATAAATAATATATAATTATATGTTGTGTTTGACCTGTGAAAATATTAATAGTTCCCCGTGCATTTGAGATTTGCTGTCTCAAGTGTCTCTCAAATAAATGTCATACATTCTGTTGTCAAAAGTTGTGGAAATCACTGAGGGAGCTCGCCTACTAATACAAATGAGTTAATAGGAGTATTTAATTTTTTGTTTCTAAATTTTAATCTTGTACCGGATTGCAAGCACTGAAGGTAACAATTTTGATCACCGCATTGTTTTGTTATATTGTTTTGTTATAGGTTGTAGCAGTGAAACAATTGGACAGGAACGGGTTGCAAGGAAACAGAGAGTTTTTGGTTGAGGTTTTGATGCTGAGCCTTCTTCACCATGCAAATCTGGTTAATTTAGTCGGATATTGCGCAGATGGTGATCAGAGACTTTTAGTCTATGAGTATATGCCCTCCGGTTCCGTGGAAGACCATCTATTCGGTACATACCTATCTCAAAGGACCTTGGAATTTTAGACAAATAATATAGAGATAATATAAACCATATGAAATATAACCCCCATTCATTTTCAAAATTTTTGTACTTGTGCATAATTTTCTATAAACTTTAGAGTAAAATATTATGGGTACTGTAAAATTGATCCACATATGTATCATGAAAATTTGATATGATTGACCCATAGCTTGAAAGTCTAACTCTGTACATACCTATGGATTCTGTAAATGATTAATCATTCTGTACGTATCTTTCTGAAAGGACCTAATTATAAGGAAATTTAGACAAAAAAAATATAAAAAGATAAACTGTGAAGTTAGGTATGAAATATGATCAAGACTAGTAAATACTTGCAAGTATTTATTATTTAGGAATGCAAAATTCATTTGACAGATGAATTTATGCCCCTGCTAGATATAACAGAGGAGCATCAGCCACTAGACTGGTTCACACGAATGCGAATTGCTTATGGTGCAGCACAAGGCCTCGAATACCTACACGAAAAGGCTAATCCTCCTGTGATTTACCGCGACCTAAAATCATCAAATATTCTTCTAGATGAGAATTTCAACCCCAAATTATCAGATTTTGGCTTAGCAAAGCTTGGGCCAATGGGAGAAAAGACGCATGTATCTTCACGAGTCATGGGTACTTATGGATATTGCGCACCAGAATATGCAAGGACGGGACATTTGACAGTTAAATCAGATGTGTACAGTTTTGGTGTTGTTCTACTCGAGTTGATTTCTGGGAGGAGAGCAATTGACACTGCGAAGCCGACAAACGAGCAAAATCTTGTTACCTGGGTAAGTATGGGTTGGTTGATTTTTCATACACATTATACTTGGAACAAATATCATTTTTGTTACCATGGCAAGTATATAGGTTTGTTGATTTTCGTACAAATTCTCCTTAGGACACTATCATTATCATTTTTTCCACCATATGGTATGGTATTCAATTGGTACTGTTAATGGTATAGACTAGCTATCTGTCTGTCATGCTTTTTGGTTTCATGTTGTAATCTTACTGTAATTTTCAAAATGCACCTCTTTACTTTAAACCAAAACTCGCTCTGATGAATTGATTACAATTTACAAGTACTAGTTTCTGTATTGAAAAAGTAATATACTGATCTACTATCTTTCTTTGTACACAGGCAATGCCGATGTTTAGAGATCAAAAACGGTATCCAGATCTAATAGACCCATTGATAGAAGATGATTACCCCTCAAAAGCTCTCAACCAAGCAGTTGCAGTGGCTGCAATGTGTCTCCAAGAAGAAGCCACTGTTCGACCCCTCATGGCCGACGTCGTCATGGCCCTTAGCTTTCTCACAACACCGGCTAATGAATCCCCCTCTCCTGCATCAAGCATTGTGCCACCATTGCCCGATCAAATGAGCATCGCAGAAGGTGATTCAATGGATTGGGGTTCTTCGACTTCAAACCAGTAACGGGTAATTTGGAGATCAATAACAGGGACCCCTCAAAGTAACTGGGTAGAGCTTGCTTAAATGAAATCCTCTATCTTTTTGGGTTAGTTCTAAATTGGGGTTATTTGAGTGATACTTTGTAATGAAGACTGAACACAAGCATTAGTAGTGTGAGATATGAGGTATGTCAATTTTTCTAAAAAAAAAAGTAAGAGGCATTTTTTTTTTCCCTTCTTACAGATTTATATTTTTTTAATATGCAGAATTTTAATGTATATAAGAAACAGCTAAATTTGTTGTGTCAACAATTATTTACAAGTGGCAAAAGGAAAAATACATAAATATGGTTTAACAAAGATATATACTAAGGTTGAATAAAATTTTCTCTTCTTGTGTAATATAATAACTTATAATTTGTCTCTTCTAATTCATTTAACTTCTTAATTATTCCAATATAGTCACTTTACATTTTTTGTCATCCAAAAATAACGAAATGAAAGACATCACGGTCCGTGTCAGGAAATAGCAACTCCTGTCAGCATATCTGTATGAATTGAGGAGGGATCCACTTACAATATTTTTTTGGACACTGGATTACACTCTATATTTTTAAAGTCTAAATAGTTGATCCAAACCATTCAACATGATGGATATATTCAAATGTACTTCCAGATCAAATTTTACATTTTTTTAAATTTTTTTTACTATTTATTAAGATGGGTACAAAAATTCAATAGTCTGGAAATAACGGTTTTGTAAAATACTTAATAAATAGTAAAAAGTAAAATAAAAAAATGTAAAATTTGATCTGCAAGTACATTTTAATATATCCATCATGTTGAACGGTTTAGATCGACTATTTGAACTTTGAAAACTTTGAAAATATAGAGTGCAATCCGGTGTCACCAAAAAAGAGTGTAAGTGGATCCCTCCTCATATGAATTATATGAATATTTATTAGAAATAAAGAAAAACTACAGTACAAGTATAGATACAAACATCATTGAAACAGATATAGATATGATATTAAAAAAAATTCTATCAGTTCATCTGGTTCCTTTTTTTATTGAAAACGGTATGATGAGTGGTGACTGGTGAGCTAAATGGAATCAACTAACTCTATTTATTTTAAAATTTTCATATTTTTACTATATATTTTAGAAAAAAAAATATAGAAAAATGTTATCGATAATGTAAATTAATTCCCATATTTTTTTGTGAAAATAATCTTTTGGTCTCCATAACTCAAAAAGTTGTCTCCGCTCCTGAATATTATTTAGCATATTTGTCTTTTAGTATGAATAATAAAATAGTAATATGCAAGTTTTTCATATATTCTGTAATTTAAAAATTGTGTTGTTATGTTGGAAATGCTTGTTTTGTTGCATTTTACCTTTAATACCAGGATCACTTTTCTACATCAAACTTTAATTGTATGTTTGGATTGATGGGAATAGTAGTTAATTTAAGAATAGCTACTATTCAAAATAATTATGAGCATCTAAACAATATATTTTGCTATTTGGAAATTTGAAATAGATGCTAACATGATATTCTTTGTAAATATTGGAATAACTACTATTTTTGTATGTGAAGAGAGAGGAAAAAAATATTTCTTTTTTGGATTTCTGCCAACACAGTTCTAATCTGACAAAGTTGGCGTTGCTTCTTCCATCTCCACATCATGGATATTCGTTTGAGACCCTGCTTGTTAACAAGCTATTTCTTGTAAATGTTGAAATAACTACTATTTTTGTGTGTGAAGAGAGAGAAAAAAAATATTTTTTTTTCGAATTTCTGCCAACACAGTTCTAATATGACAAAGTTGTCGTTGCTTCTTCCATCTCCACATCATGGATATTCGTTTGAGACCCCACTTGTTAACAAGCTATTTCTTATAAATGTTAGAATAACTACTATTTTTGTGTGTGAAGAGAGAGAGAAAAATATTTCTTTTTCGGATTTCTGCCAACATAGTTCTAATCTGACAAAGTTGGCATTGTTTCTTCCATCTTCACATCATGAAAATTCGTTTGAGACCCCGCTTGCCTATATTTACTCTTCATTAACCCTCCACTATCTCGCCTGCAAGAGAGCTACAATTATTCACTATTTTAAATGTACAATCCATAAAATATTTTTACTATTTCAAATAGCACCACATTACACTATTTTTAAACTAATTCAAAAATCACTATTTTATCTCTATTCTCATTTACTAATTTCAATTACACTATCCTTATACTAATCCTTGCATGATTCAAACTCACAGCTTGTTCTATATTTTTGTGCATCGATCACTAATTGCATAATATCGACGGTTTAGTAAACGAAGCTAATTTAAATTTATTGATTAGTCATCCATCTGTAACATTTTCACATGAGAAAGATTTTTTATAGTGTAAAATTAAAGAATCTTTCTAGACTTTCCGGTCAAGAACAATATGTAATGCTTCACCAAATAAAAAATACATATTATACATAATTCGTATATATTATTAGAGAGGGTTCAAAATATTTTCATTTTTTTTGTCTTCATCATGCATCTAGTTTTCAATTTTTTATATGTCAAAACAACACCGTTAGATGTGATATGTATTATTATCTCTACATATCTTGCTTTATATTAATTAATAAGTTGAAAAAAATAATATTTATAAATTTTTTATGTCAGTGTATATTTGTAAGTTCTTAATAATAACAATATTTTTTTAACAAGTACATAAATAAATTAATATAGATCATATTTAATGATTTAGTTTGATATTTAAGTTATTATAATTTATATAATTAATGCATAATTAAAACACACACAAAAATATTTGAACCCTCCACATATTATAAATGGAGTTGACATTTATTGTATACATTATAAATGCGTGACACATATTGATTGATGGACGAGTTTTGAGTTCATGGACAGAATTGGAGAAATATATTGGAGGGTCAAAATGTAAAATGCATAATATGCAGTAGTTGTGATTCTACTTCAAATTATTAAATTTCATCATAAATTTATTAATAATTATGAAACAAAAAATTATACTGGCAACAAGTCTTTAGATAAAATATATATTTTCATAACTATTTTTTTTAATTTTTACAAATATTTTTACAATACAACTGTACAACTGAACATTCATTTCAACATATATTATGGACATATTTCATCCTTAGAAAAACTCGCCCTGCACAAGTCCTTATCATGTAACGTGTTTGCATCACAATTTATTCTTATCAATTAATTTGTCATAGTATTCACAAACCACTAAAATAAACAAAATAACATAAATAAAATCAGAGTGAAATAAAAAAGAAAATGAGATCAACTATGAATCTTAAGAACTTGTCAGGTGGTGCTCCAGGAGTAACCAACAAATTCTCCGGCCTTCTCCTCTATTTCATTGCGCGCTCGGTGCATCGCTCTCTCCTTCGCGCAACTCGACCCAGATCTGAGGTAAGATCTCTTCCCCCCCTCATTCCATCCCCTCGATCAAGTTCTCATCCTCCCATCCCCCCACCCCTCCTCCCCACCAAACTGATTTCTGTAAGCTCTTCTTTAGATCTGTTCGTGTTAGACGATGCACGATATTTCCCTTCAGAGTCGATCTCTTTTGCTTCATAGTTCTTATAATAGAAATTACACTTCGTTCGAATAATATTAGCTTACGTAGTGGCATTCGGGTAGATCTTCCGATTTCAGTTGTAGGAGGTCAGTGTCGCGAAATTAGAATAAATTCGTACTAAATCTTGGTAGATCTGGCAAACTAGCCCGTAGTAGCACTTACCAGAGTTTGATCGGATCCGAAGCTAATTCAATTAGGAGATTGTGAAAGAAGGAAGAGGGGGAATGCCCATGGTTATTGGGATCTAATTCACGTTTCAATGCATATGAGACGCAATTTGATATTTGGTTATGTGGAAGGGTAATCGTGACGTCTAGAACTCTTTCTAATTGGTTTCTATTTTTGTTTGTTAACCTATCAGGTTGTTGATTCTTGGACAGTTGCTGCAGATTCTGGCATTATATACTTTTCAAAATGGTATGCAAACGAAATCCAGCATTTTTCTTAATTTTCTTTCTGGAAAATTTTTGTTAGTAAACTGACCGCTTAATAAAAATGAATTGGAAGTGCTGCAAATCAGATTGGATTTACTTTGGATTGTCCTAGGGCATTACAAAATTAGACCCCTTGAATCTTTTGTTATTAATTCTTATACAACATTACCAGAACTCTTGTGTCGGAACCACTATTAATTTGTTAGTTAATTAATTGTACGATCAAATGATCCTACTTTAATGCGCATCCTTTTTACAAAAATTGATTTTGTATGTATTTGTGCTTATAGGTGGTCCTTGCTGCTTCTATTTTAACAAAAACAGGCAAAGGTAAACTTCTATATCATATTTGCTATTTATGTTTTTACTCTTCACTTTGAGATTGTTTTAATCCATTTGTAGAGGATAGCTCTGCATTATGATTTGAGGCCTAATAATAATATTTGCAGTTGGTATGTGCCCATCTGTATTTTATAACAAAGGAGTTTTGTCGTCCTCACTCAATATATTTTTTATATTTTTTAGTCACATGTACATTTTCAAATGTAGGCAAAAGGAATGGTGTTTAATTATTGATTGTACAAGGATCTCCGAGTCCTAATCTCATTTGTTTCTTCTTAGCAACTGACAAGATATTTGCTCTTATATATTTGACATTCCTTTTACCTTATTGCAGTGCTTGTTTCAAGGCAATTTGTTGATATGCCCCGTATAAGGATTGAAGGACTCCTAGCAGCTTTTCCAAAGCTGGTTGGCACTGGAAAGCAACACACTTATGTTGAGACGGAAAATGTGCGCTATGTATATCAACCAATAGAGACCCTATACCTTATACTTGTCACAAACAAACAAAGCAACATTCTAGAAGATCTCGATACACTCAGGCTCCTCTCCAAAGTTGTATCCTTTTTTCACATTCCACTTTTTGTGACATGGAATTAAATTTGGTTCTAGAGAATATCTTGTCAATAAATATACAATGTTGACCAGAATTGTTCTTTCAATTTTAGCTCTTTGAAAAATCATATAGAAAATGCAACGTGTTAAAATTTAACATCAAATGCTTGATGTGGTATAACTTGCAGCAACACCATTTTTTTTTTCCTTAACATTGTTAAAAGGTACCTGAATATGCTCCCTCATTGGATGATGAGGGGATAACTGAAATGGCATTTGAGATCATTTTTGCATTCGATGAGTGCTTATCTCTGGGCAACAAAGAAAACCTCACTGTTACGCAAGTTAGACAGTACTGTGAGATGGAGAGCCATGAAGAGAAACTGCATAAGCTTGTTCTACAAAGCAAGATGAATGAGGCTAAGGATGTCATGAAGAGGAAGGCTACTGAGATTGAGAAAAGCAAGGTAAAAAGAGGACTATTCTTTCTTTTCTTTGTCACATTTTCATATTTCCTGAAGTCCTTCCATAAGACCACATAATTGGAAGTTGCTTCTGCAAATTGTATTTGTATATTTTGTTATGAATTTTAGTTGCGTGAGTATGGTCTTATTTTCTTTTATCTGTTTTTTGTAATTTTGGTATCTGTATATGACGGGTATGAAAAGAATATTAGTTAAAACTTAATTTTGGGATTTGTACTTAAGAGTGCTTGTGAGGTCTAGGGCCACTAGCTTTCTCCTGATATCCATGAATAGCAGAGAAGTTACTGTATTCAAGTTTGACATACTGGCAGGTGTTAAAACAAGTCTTGTTTCTCTTTGTATATGGTGAATTCTACGCTTTTCTGTCTGATTCTCTCTCTTTCATATGCAGATAATTTTTATCTCTATGTTTTGATGTTCATTTTTTGGTTGTAAACCTAAATTCAGATTGAGAAAGGCAAATTCCAGACAGGTGGGTATTCATCAATATCTGGTCCTAGAAGAAGTGACAGCGGCTTTAGTGACATGAATATTTCGAGTAGTGGAACTGGTTTTGGCAGTGGTTCTGGATTTGGATTGAATGGCGATAGTATTGATTCTTTCTCTTCTAAGCCCAAAGGTTTGCACTAATTATAACCAACATATATTCTTATTCTCTCTTTCCTTGTGATCTTCTTTTGCATATCAGATCCAACTTGGTCGTAGAAAAGAATAATAATTAGTGGATAAAGAAAGATGAGTTGAAAGTAACTAGGCTTCATTCATCTTATTGTGAACTGAAAAAAATTAAGTAAATCAAGTTAAAAACTAGCCAAGAAAAACTGCACTCAGTTGATCCTCTATCATGTGAACTTGCTTTCCCCTTATCAGCTTAAAAAAATTAAATCAGTTAAAAAATGTATTCTTGCTTCTTTATTTACTAACAGAAATTCAGTAGGTGATCTGCCTACTTTTCAAAATAAAAAAAGGATAAAAGAATAATCACATTTGTTACGTTCCAATAAGACCAATTGGACACATGTAGCAACGGTCTCATTGTACCATCATGATCTCACCAAGTTTTTATTTCCTTAAAAAAATTGTCTACAGATCGTCCTGCTGCATCAGCTAAAGCACCCTCAAAAGGGCTTGGAATGCAACTTGGCAAAAAGACCCAGAAATCAAATCAATTTTTGGAATCACTCAAAGCGGAAGGAGAAGTTATTATTGAAGATGCGCAGCCAAGTGCTGTCCAGTCAAAATCAGTTCTTCCACCAACTGATCCCATCACTGTAACTATTGAAGAGAGGCTCAATATTATTGTTGAGAGAAATGGAGGTCTCCGTAACTTTGACTTGCAGGGAACTCTCTCTCTTCAAATTCTCAACCAAGATGACGGTTTCATCCAGCTTCAGGTTTGTTCATTTTTGTTATAAAGTTTGGTTGATGTAAAAGAGGATGTATCAGCCAAGAGGTGCAATTTCAATTGTAGAGATGAAACATAAATTTGGCTGACATTTTATTATTTTATATCCTTGGGTTTTTGTACTTATATTACATATGGTTGCAACTTGTCAGAGTGCTGCTCCTACCATTTTACCCGGATTTATTACAATTTTTCAACAGCTATTGATACTAGCATGTGCAAAACACAGGAACTAGTCTCTACTTGAAAAAGAACTAAAATGCTCAAAGAAATCTAATGCATGGATGCCTATTAACTAATTAACAGATTGAGAACAGAGACATGCCTGGACTGAGCTTCAAAACACATCCTAACATAAACAAGGACTTGTTCAACAGCCAACAAATTATTGGGCTGAAAGACCCAAACCGACCTTTCCCCACTGGCCAAAATGATGTGGGCCTCATGAAATGGCGCATCCAGAAAATGGACGAATCCTCTCTTCCGCTCACAGGTCCTTCCTTTGTATTTTCCTTTTTATTGATCTTTTTCACTGTCTGTGTAAAAGGGTAAGTTGGGCCTGACTTTTTACAACATGTTTGCATCAGTAATTGTTTAAAAATTGAAAATCTTTTCTCAAAAATATTAATCTCTCTCACATTCACTGGTCTTCTTTTATTTGTTTTCAATCAATAAATTCACTGGCTCTGTAAAAAAGAATTTAACTCCTCGGACTTCCCTTGAATGAATTTGCATTAGTTTCAGACTGACTTGAGCATATATATGGCATTTTGCAGTGGTTTGTATCAAATTCTTAGCTTTAAATTGAGGATTGGGGCCCCGATTGTCAACTGTCGTGACTTGTTTCTCCAGACGTGTATAGGATACAGACTAAAAGCTGTGTATACTTGCACGGTTGTTTCAAAGCAAAATTTAGTGCAAGATGAAGTGGAATAGTTTACGGGAACATGGAATAATTTAATATGTTAACATGGCTTTTATACTTGAAGTCGTGATTATTGTTTTACATGTTTTAACTAAATACAAATGGGACTAAAATGATGCATTTTCAGTTAATTGCTGGCCCTCGGTGTCTGGAAATGACACCTATGTCAACATTGAGTATGAAGCTTCAGATTTGTTCGACCTGCAAAATGTGGTTATTTCAGTTCCGCTTCCTGCTCTTAGAGACCCACCTACAGTAAATCAGATAGATGGAGAATGGAGGTAATTGTTTATTTTAACAAATTCTTCAATGGTCACTATTCCAACATCATCAGCTGTTGCATGGTAAGAGAAGCCTGATTGGTTAGAGAACAAGCTTGATCAATGAGAATATATACTGATAATATTTATTGTATTTCATTGTTCTGGTTTTTCATCTTTTCTAATTTGATTCTTTTGCTGTTCATTTTAGGTATGATGCAAGAAACTCTTCATTGGAGTGGTCGATTCTCCTTATTGATCATTCCAACCGCAGGTAAGTATAGCAGAACGAGTAGTTTTATAATCTCCATTTTCGTTCCATCTTTTGATGTTTATGATTGAAATAATATTTCGGCATCTTTATTGGCAGTGGTTCAATGGAGTTTGTTGTGCCTCCAGCTGACTCATCAGCATTCTTCCCCATTTCTATCAAGTTTGCTGCTTCAGGCACTTACAGTGACGTGAAGGTTTGTCTTAATCTTCATTTTATCTCACATTTATTTTTTCTTGTGAACCTTTGCTCTTAAAATGTGTTGTCATTGGTGCAATAAGCTATTTTGGATGTTTTTTGGAGAAACTAGAGAAATTTTTCCACTTCAATAAAAGGGGCCATTTAATACTGTCCTATGAAGTTTCTTTTCTTACTTGACGGAGCTCATTACATTTTGTTTGAAGTTGAAGCTCACTGTGCTTCAATGTTAATTTTTTTTTGTCAGGTGGCGGGTATCAACTCGATAAAAGGTGCAAATGTTCCAAAATTTTCACAAAGGGTTCAGTTGATCACGGACTCTTATCAGGTTGTTTAATTGTAATTTGAAGCACCAAGAGAACTTTAGGCCTTTCCCATAGTTATCAAGTCCTAGCAGGCAGGACCATTATTTTACGTATTATGAATTTTGCTTTTGAAAGAGTTTTATGTAATTTGATGAGTTATGAATCAAAATTTTCTGTTGTGTTGTTGTTAAGTATTCAGATTGCTATTTTTTACTTTGAAGTTGTGTTAATATAAATTTTAGACGAGGTTTTGGGGAAAAGTAAAAGAGGATATTTTATCATATTATTAATCATATTGATTTGCAATTATCAATTTCGTGGATTTTATCAATCTTGTGGATTTAGTACGTGGAGAATTGGAGATGGAACTACTGCCCAGGTCACACTTTATTTTAGGTTTCGAAGCCCCCCGGTACCTGAGGTGCAATAAGTAGATCTGAGCCGTTCTTTTAACTTTGCACGAATTTCAAAGCGCACCCCTATAGTTTCTGTAGGCACAGATTGAACTTGGTCCGGCTGGGATTAATCTGGACCGTCCGTTTATTTAGATTGCACCTCAGGTACGTGGGGGATATGGACTCCTGGATTGAAAGTACCGGCCTGTTGAAGACTCGAAGATGAAAACCTGTTCACTTTGTCCGACCCCAAAATGAAGTAACTTAAATTTTGAGATTTGATTCGGATCGTCTGATCAGGATTCGGACTTATCCGGTCCCAAGCAACTTCCACAGGGATACTTTAATATTCGTGCTAAAGAAGATCGACGGTCCGGATCCAAACTCAAAATTTGAAGTACCTTAGTGACAGGAATCATCTTTTCTTCCTGATATTCAGAGCAATATTTTTCCTTTGTGTTTCCGGAGCTTCTTTTCACCACGTAGATATTTTCTAGAACTTCCTTTTGTTTTTTGCTCTTTTGAGACGATATAAACCACCCTTTATTCACTAAACTTCGTACTTTTTGTTCTTAAGATATTCAAGACATTAAATCTGGACCGCAAAAAGGATTGTAAAAAATGACAAATGGAGTTGTACGTGGCGTGCCGTACGTGTATGGTTGCTGCTTCTTTGTTTCCATGTTTATGACCAGAAGCTTCTCGTTGTTTCCAATTATTTTAGTTTTCACATGTAAATTCATGCGCTCAATATTTGCATTTGCAGTCTCAATAACTACATGCTTCCAGAATTTTCGACACTTTTTTTTGTGGTAAAGTAAAATCAATGTAATCTTGGCATTTCGTGTTTCAGAAACCCTCAATAGAGCTATATATATAAATCTCACGCCTACGATGTAACAAATGTAGAAAAAAAATCATCTTTAATCCTAAAGCAGTGGAGGCACCAATAACTGTAGGCTCCATTTGTGAGCAGAAGAGAAAGCAATCCATCCATCTCTTCCTCTAATGGCAATCAGTTGCAGAGGCACCACATTCTACCCGCTTCATTTCGCCAAATCCAGCTCGTCTCCAGTTCTCCCCCATTTCTCCGTGTCATTCAAGCAGAAACCGGAGAGGATTCAAAAGAGTAATGAAATGATAGCGTCGGTATCAATTGGAGGAGGCATGAGGCCCCTCAAAGGAAGCGGAGCTGGGGTAGTGGAGGAGCGCCCCACTTTTGAGTTTGATGCTTTTCCCCTTATCGAAGAAGGTACAGATGCATTTTTTTCTTTCTCTTTCATTTTTTCTTTATGTATACATTAAACTATCATGTCGGATGGGTAGAAATAAAAAATAAAAAATAGAAGGTATGGTAAAAACTAAAAAGTGAGATCTGAAATTTAATAAACCTTGTGTTTTTTATTTTATTTTTATGAATAAGAAACCTTCTGTTCCCTTTCTGCAATTTATTCTGTGCCAACAACACTATAACTTAAAAGGCACTTTCTTTTTCTTTTTCTTTTTTCTTTTTTCTTTTCCTTTCTTCTCCTTCCCTTTTCCTTTACCTTTTTTTTTTTTAATTGTGTTTTGACTTTGAATTAAAGCCCCGCCCCCCGCATACTGATCCCATTTGGCTCCCCTTTTGAGGTGCGAAAATGCCATTCATTAATTTTGTAGTTTTGTAAGATACGCATTATACTTGCACAACAAATTATATGTTTAGTGGGTTGAAAGTTCAAACAATAACTTACAATTGACAACCTTCAGATGATTTAAATTATGAGTAATGAAAATGTGAGAGCACTTTGATAGCTCTGACATGGAATGGAAGATATACCCCAACAAAAAAAATGTTATGATATATCATATACTATGATTTGGGTCAACCTAAGTAAATAATGATTGCTTGCATCTTAAAATTTGAATAAATGAATAACGCAGGAGGAGACATAGGCAGATCAACCGAAAAGAAAGGGACTGGCAGTGGTGACAGCTACAAAGTTCTATTAGTTGATGATCCACGCCATACTGAGAAATTAGGTAGACCCCCCTTCACACTCTTCCTAGTTCCTCCCTCTTTTATTTTATTTGCTCAATTACCAAAGAGCCCTTGGTCATTGGTGTGATGTCAAGATTGTTGCTTTCACTTTTCTATTTCCTTTTTTTTTTTTTTTGCTAACCAACTACTTTTGACCAGTGTTTTGAAATTCGGTGATATGTGGAAGGACACCGCATACCGCATATATGGTATGTGGCCACATATGCGGATTTTTATTCGGATTTATATATACAGATTTTAAATGAGAATTCGTATATATAAACAAGCACACGGTAATATATGTGGTATGACTCACTGTTAATATACTCTGAACCGGTATCGGTATTTTTATCACTGTTAATATACTCTAAACTGGTAATATGTGGTATAAATCACTGTTAATATACTTTAAACAGGTATTTTATTACTATTAATATACTGTAAACCGGTAATATGCTCTAAACTTCATATTCGGAACGAGTATAAATTTTCTATTCGGATTCCAACCGAATAGGAATATTCGGCCAAACAGACCGAATTTTAAAACACTGCTTTTGACAAAGAACGGAATGCTAGAGAGAGATAAGAGAGCATTAATATAATGTTACAGGGAGAATGTAAATTATTCGAGCAATGATATCATCTTTAGAGAAACCTGTTTTTACCTTCTAAAATTATTCCAGTCAAATTTGATTCGGTAAATTAGAATTCCTTTAATTTTAAGTAGGAAATTGGTAGACAAAACTATCTTACTCATATTTTCTAAAATATTTATTGCAGTGGAGAAGGTTTTACCACAAGTTATACCATCAGTAACACCTGATAAAGCAAGAACTTTATTCCATGAATCAAGACAAAGAGGAGTTGCTGTTGTAATTGTCACTGTAAAGGTAATCCCCTTGAAATAAATAAATGTTAGTTAGAAAATGAATCTTCTTTGTTTTCAGGATGGTCATGCCAAGTACCATACCAGTATCAATACGTAGCTGTCAAATTTGAAGCCTATATTTGTTGAATCATTATCCTCTTCCGCAGAATCCATCCGTCCATTTGTTCTGAGATTCATACTGAAACACATACCAGTACCAGAACCCCTGTAAAATGTTGTAATTTGTATTGGTTTGGGTTCCTGCCAGTATTATACAACAGGTCCTATGGTGACTTTTAAGTTAATTTTTCCCAAATTAAAATAATTACCCCCTTGACACAATGTGCTTTATTTTGCTAAAGGCCATTTAAGATATGTTCTTAATTTTTTTTTCTTTTACAACATTTGAATAGGAGCATGCTGAGTTCTATGTGCAGATGATGGTTCAGAAAGGGCTTCGATCAGCAATTGAACCTGATTCACCGGTGGCAGATTAATGGTTTGTAAACATAATTCTAGAGACCTGGCATACATACAGTTCAAATTTAAAAATCGTTTTTGAGTTGATTTAGTTTGATAGAGCAAACTGGGGTTTCCAATTTTGTTGGGGCAGATTAAATTTCACCTTATGTATCAAAAGTTATCTTGTGAAGATTAACTTTCAATTCAATTTTGTCCGGGAAGATTAAATTTCAATTTACTCTTTCTAGTTGGTTGTTTAATTTAGTAATTTCTTTATAGACAACTCAGTTTGGTTAATTTAAATATTATCCCTTTGAATACAAATTCCAACTTTTAAATTCAAAATGGAGGTATCAATTACTTTATTAATATAAAGTCGACGTTGAAATATGGTAGCAAGTAAGATACTTCACATTTTATTTCTCCCTCTAAGGTATTTTGTTAAAATTAGACTTATTTTTCGGATTTGACTGGAGAGATAAAAATATGTGTTGTAGACTGTTAATTGGTTTTCACTGGTTATACAAAGATTTTTTTTTTTTTATATTTGCTGCGCTAAACTAAAAAAATAAAGTATTATTATATGTGAAATCTATTAAAGATTGCACTTGTTTAAATTGCTTGTAAAAAATGAGGTGAACATTTTGAGAAAAAAAATTAATTTAAAATTTCAAGTTGGCCACATATAATTCCGAAAAATTACTCATTAAGATTGATATCTTTGATGATTCATAAAATCTAAAGAGGTTAAAGGGTAAAAGTGTTGATCTACGACCGCTTAATAAAAATTATTCATTTTAATTGGTAGAAAGAGTATGATAAAATTTGAAAAATTAGAAATATCAAAACTCTCTCATGATTGTAGAAGTAATGCAAGGATTTCACCTTGTTGATAGCATGAATTTGCATATATATTTTTTTGAATAATTTTTTTTTCCTCCACTCTATTTCTCCCATTTATTTCTCAATCATAAATTATCTTGGAGATCACAATTTTCAGCACAAAAAAAAAAGAAAACTTGTATCAATCATTAATTATGTGGGATTTCTTATATTTGAATTTTTTTTAATATTGACGGATGCAAATATTTATACTTATGCACACAAATATTAATATCTAAAATATCAAGTATTCATATCTAAAATATCAAATATTTTTTTTTTAAAAATGGACATCAACTTTATTTTATCTTTCTCATCACACACCCACCTTTTACACGTTTTGAAAGGTGAGTTTTTTTTTTCTTCATTCAATACCATCCATATTTTTGACGATATGTGAAGAATTTTGCGAATCTAAAATCACAAATGTCTTCTACACAATTTTCTTCTTTATTTGCCGTGCAAGTATTCATACCTCGTTGTGCAAGTATTCACACCTCGTCGTACAAATATTCATAAATCAAGTTATGAATATGTTACGTAAAAATATTGACAATATATATGAAGTACTTTCGAAATACTTGGTATGTTAAGAATTGCATGGTTGTGTAGATTTTTGACCAAAAAATATTAATCTCTGTTGTTCAATTGTTATTATGCATAGAACTTAATATAGATTGAATGCTATATAACAATTGTGTGAATCAAGTGTTATAAAATTTGAATTCTCGACTATTTACAATTGTGTGAAATAAGCGTTACAAAATTCTTAACTTTTTTTTAATGAAGCTTTTTTTTTTTTTTTGTTTTGATTGAATTAAGGGCTTTCGTACGCACTAATATTTATTAAAAATGTTTTGTGTGGAAATTGAACTTGTATTTTTAATAATAAAAAAGAGGATGTCTATCACTGTTTATATTAAATCTATTGTTTGTTTTATGAAGTATGGATATGCAAATTGTTTTTTTTTTTAAAACCTTCGCAGAGGCTACGAAGTCGTGAGGGGGAATCGAACTCTTGACTTTTGGGTACAACAATCCTAGAACTTTTTTCTAGTCAACTGTGCTACCTCTCCTTTCATTGATATGCAAATTGTTAGATACTAATTTTAAAAAATAATCGTTGGTATACCGGTTTAAAATAGTCTAAATTGTATATTTTCCAATTAAAAATACTAAAAAAAAATTATACATTTTAAATTAGGGTAAATATTGTCGTTACCTCCATTAGCATTCTACATTTGATTTATTAGAACGCAAAAGAATATTGATCATTGTTCAGTCATAAGAATGTGTTCGCTTAAAGAGGATAATAATTAGTTCTTCCATTTTTACTAAAATCTTTTTAGTTATCATCTCAATATTTCAAAATTTTGATATTACCATTGATTTCTTAAAATTCAAAACTTACCGCGTATGCTCGGTAGAAATGAGCATGATTTATTAAAATACAAAATACACAATTAAGCAAATAAGTCATGCACACTAAGAAGTTTTGAATTTTCTACAAACAATGGTAAGGTCAGAATTTTGAACTATTGAGGTGGTACCTAAAAAATTTAGGTCCATCTTAAAATAAAAAAATAATAATAATGAGCTCAAATATAAATTTAATACTAAATTAGAACAAACAAATAAAAAACTTATTTTAGTGAAAAAATAACTTTTAAATATTAATAAAAAAAATCAAATATTTAATATTTTCTATAAGCATCACAGTAAGTATCTCTTTACCGTTCGTCTTCTGAAAAGTTCGTTCTGCGTGTAACAAATTTTTTTATAAACCATAATTAAAATAAAAATTATGAAACCAACATGATTTTTTTTTTTTTACAAAATAAGAATTGAAATGTCATTTCGGTGCATTATTTTTTTTCAAGACCAAAATGGCATTTCGGCTCGATGTAATTTTTTTGTAGCGGCTGGTATGACAAACTATAAAACTACACCGGACCGAAATACCATTTCGATCTTGGCAAATAAAAAAAATAACGGACCGAAATAACATTTCAATTCTTATATTTTTTTTTATAAAAAAAAAAATCACGTTTAATAAAATTATTATTTTTAATTATGGTTTATAAAAAGAGTTCGCATGTAACCAAACACTAAAAGTTGGTTCAGATAGCCAGATGCATAGCAAGATAATAAAATATCTAGAAATAACCCGACACAAAACAGAACGATTTGATTTGACCCCATCTACGCCAGTTCCAGCAAACAAGTTATAGGTCGGTACCGTAACTAACGGTAGGTACAATTGTCGCCTTGTGAAATGAATTGCTTATTTACTTCAAGAAAAGGAGACAAACAATGATGTGCTTTATTACTCGAATATGCTTCAATGTGAATGAATGAATGAATGAATTAATTAAACATTGTTTGGCTGTCAAATTCATGGCATTATCAATTCAACGGTGTGCTCTTCATCATCAACTACCAACTAAATTCGTCTAAATTTAAACTGTCGAGGGTATATATATATATATATAAAAGGATGCGATTAATAGTTGTAATTAATTGGGTTTGTACAAATGATGCAAGGAATATAATATGGATTAGTTGGTCTTCAGATTATTGGACAGGATTGGTTTTTGCGCAGCGAATCATTACGTTGCATCCTTTATACTTTGTTCCTTTGAACATGAAATCCAGAAGCTGGTAATGGTCTCCAAATATGCACCCCGTATGTAAGATGTTAAAAAGGTTTGATGTAAACCATACACAACCAATTTTCAGCCAGTGTGAAATATATACAGAATTAATCATATACAAAAAAGTTTAAGAAATTACTCCTTAGTTATCTTTAAAAAAAATATTAGACTCCCAAACTATATGACTTGAAAAATTCATATACACGTGACACTGCATATTGTAGAAATACACGAGAAGTGAATATCTTTTGCGATACCAGACTGTGCAGAGGTAATAAATCTGCTGCGATTCTTTGGAATTGCTGCCTTTTCAGATCAAATCATTCATTTATTTTAAATGCACGAATCTCAAAGCAATTGATTTTTATGTACAAATCTCAAAACAAATTAATGAATTAATTTGAACAAGTAGGGACCCTGCGATTCCAAAGAATCGCAGCGGATTTGGTTCCCTGTGCAGAATACTTCCATTCAAGCCAAAATCACTTCGAAACTTTGTCTGCTTTGAGATTTGTACCAGAATAAAACAGACTACTCAGATCTCATTCTACACGATCCGGTAATTAAAGCGTTGGATTTAAACTCCATGTGGAGATGCAAGTGATTGGGACATGGACCATTTCCCTTTGGCCCAAAGTTTATGAATTCGAAAGACACCTATATATGAATATGATATAGCAATCAATAATGACTAGAATTGTTCGCTTTCCTGGTGTCTCTAGCCAGGAAGGTGTGCCAAACCTTTCTGGAAAACCAATCTTACTCCAGCGATTTTCCTGATAAGTTTTCCCTTCATGACATGCTGTAGCAACATGCTCTATAGTCAATTGTGTGCTAATATAAATTAAGTACTTTTAATATAATTACTGTTTTATATAGATGCTCTGTAGTCGATTGTCTTGAACATGTTAAGATGGAAAAGATATTATCAAAGTATACTTATTTCAAATGTAACACTGAATAAGGCTTAAAACTGTACTTCTATTATGTTATGCCAGTGACTTACAATCGTTGTCCTAATTTTATATTCCAAATCATTAGTTCACTATGTTTATATATTACTTTTCTGTCTGTAATAAATTACATATAAAATCCATGAAACTTTCCTTTCAAAAATAGAAGAGGATTGGAATAAGAATTAAAAAAGAAACTCATTTCTTCTAGCTAGAACTGGGATCTCAATATAGTGGGAATATATATATTCTAACTAAAAAAATAAAGAGGGGTCTAAGTTCTATGCTATATTATGTTCACTCATGATTGAACCCATGACATCTTAGAAATCACTCTTTATAATTAGGAACGGATTGACGTACTATTAATGGGTTAAATTTGACTCCCATTAATTGAACAATTATTTTTATATATAATTATTTTTATATATTTTAGAGTAAAATGCTATGGATAATGTAAATTGACTGCATTTATAGTATGAAAATTTTATATGATTGACTTCTACTTATATTTGACTCCATAAGTTGAAAGTTTGGTTCTGACTCAGTGTAATGTTAAATTTATATGATGTCACCTTTATTTTTTTAGATAATTTTTTTTTAATTAACATCGCAGTATTTTTTTCTATAATTATTTTATTTCTTTCCATATCCAGCAATATTAAAAAAATTCCAGTCGTTAGGTAAACCTATCTGTCAGTAAACCTCATCTTTTATTTTACTACACTGCATCCTGATCAGGGTAAATAAGTAATATAATCTCATGTCAGTAATATAATCCAGTGCAATACCTTGCTGAGTACAATGAGATTTGAAAAGAAACTTTTAATCTGATAAGAATCTCAAAACGGACCCTATCAAATTTCAATCGCTCGACTGAGAACAACACTAATTGTATTCGATCCGATACCTGAGAGGATACGGATTCATGATTCATCACTGCCCCAAAGCTCTAAAAGAAGCTTGAAGGTTCAGAAATAGATAGCACGAAACAGATAGGTTACCATAAAAGATCCAACTTGGATCTATAATCCCGATTGCATAGCAGCAGAGCAGATGTTGCGTTGCGTGATAATATCACTGCGGCCACCAACCGCTAAACCACTTGCCCAGAGCCAAAAAAAAAAAGGAGAAACGACACCTGATTCCCGCCACGCCACGTGGCACTCTCTCCGGTCTCGCACGTGACTCTCTGGCGAGACCGCAACTCCCTCTTCACATTGAGTGCGTATCCTCTGAGATATCTCAATTTTTGCGTGACCGACGTGTCCGGTGCCTATTCGGGGAAACGTAGGGGTCCAGTATTATTCGTGCTTTGAGATTTGTGCAGAATGTGTTTCAACGATTGAGATATTCCAAAATGTCACGCAAAGTTTGAGATATCTCAGAGGATGCGAATTCCTTCTTCACAATTTCATCTACTTTTTCAATCGTACGGTTTTTATTTGGATGGTCTCAGAGACTCAGACGGAGTAAGACGTCCGGTTTAGATCCAACGGTCTGGATACAACCTGGCCGGGGATTGTTTAAAATGTTAGGTTAGATCACAACCGTTAAATGAAAATTAATGGTAAAGATCTAATTAGGACCGTTCAATTGTTTTTATCACTTTAGAGCGAATCCAAAACAATCCTTCGCTGTCTTCCTAATGATATTGTCACCTCTCTGCCATTACCTTTCCCTCGTGGACCCTCATGAATACCCCTTTAATGGGCTTGTCAGCTCTCCATTGCCCATAAGACAGGACATGTCCTTTTTTCATATAATCGGACACTCTTCAATGGATTACTTCATATTTATTCGAATTTTATTGCTATTTTTAGTACATTTTCATCTAAAGCAACGCCTACTTAACATTATATTTGAATTATATATACTGATTAAACAGGTACATTTTTTAATTTTTGAAGACCCAAAAATACAATATAAGTGGTTGAACTTCTTCTCTAAAAAAATGCAAATGCAAAAAGAATTGAAACATTTCAAACACTTGTTGAGTAAACAACATGGATTGATGATATAATATATATTTTGATTCTAGTTTTACTTTGAGAGAATTTTATGTATACTCTTCAAAAACTTTGAAATTATATATTTTTCTCTTTAAATTTTATCATATCATTTTTACCTGTTGTATGTTTTAAAAATTTACAAACTTACTCAATTTATTGTCATTTCAATTAAAACTCATTTGAAATTTATAAAGTACGTGTTTTATTTTTTATTAAAAAAATAAAATATGTAGTATATTTAAGAGAAATATTTAGTATACTAATTGACCGGTTGTGAAAATAAATAATTCATTATTTTACTTGGTACATCCACAAAAATTGTGTACCTAAGCAGGGACGAAACTAATTTAAAAAAAAAAAAAAAAAGCAGGGACGAAACTATACTTTCAAACTATAAGAATGAATCATATAAAATTTTCATGTTATGTATGAGGATCAATTTAGAGTATCTAAAACTTTTTACTTTAAACTATATAGAGAATTAAATATAAACTTATAAATTTTAAAAAGAGTAAGGCTTGGGTGCTATCCATAGCACCAGAGCCTCTATGCAACGGCTCAAAATTTAAGTTTTCAAAATTCTAACGGCCGATCCGAACCGTTCAATATTTAATCTGTACTAAAATATACTTGCATACCAAATTTTACATTTTTTTGAATTTTTTTACTATATATTAAGTATGTTACAAAACCGCTGTTTTTGAATAATTCTGGATCACTGAAAACAGCGGTTTTGTAACATACTTAATAAATAGTAAAAAAATTCAAAAAAATGTAAAATTTGGTATGCAAGTACATTTTAGTACAGATTAAATATTGAACGGTTCGGATCGGCCATCAGGATTTTGAAAACTCAAATTTTGAGCCGTTGCATAGAGGCTCCGGTGTTATGGATAGCACCCAAGCCTTACTCTTTTAAAAATTAATAGAAGTCAATGACCCTATTGGCCTATTCAATTTTAAAAATAAATAGTACTGACATCACAATTATAAAAATAACTTATTTATTTCAATTAAAATAATGAGCATGGCAGTAGCACCAGACCGTACGAAACGGAGAGGATTATTTGGCAATCACTCTGCCATTCTGCTCACGCAGTCCTGCCTTCAAAATCAGGTGCGATCACACCCAGTTCCCTCCAGTATTTTATCTGACGCGGACACTGAAACTTTCGAGACCTTCTCGATATCTCCTCTCCAGTTTTTTTCTACTCTTGACTTTCTCTCTCAGAGTCTCAGTCTCTCGCGCCAATCAAATGGTGTGGCGCCTTCATTTTCCCGTGCTCTGACCTGAATAGGTGACGATGTCGACACCGGGTTTAGACGAGGTGATGGCCTTCCTGGCCGATCGCGGCTACTCGCGCGCCGCCTCTGCTCTCCTGGACGATGTACTCTCTCGTGGAGGCGGCGTCGCGGTCTCCGTCGTCGACACAGAGCTACCGGAGAATCTCCCGCCGCTCCGCATGTCTCCGCCGGGTCACGCTTCCTCGAGCTCAGATAATGATGACGATGCGTTTGTCAGTATACACTCCTCTCCTGGTATGCTCCGTGTCACTAGATTACCTTATCTACTAGAATTCTATCCTCTATGTATTGCGCTTCACAAAATTCGCTTTAATTTCTTCAACTTTGGATAGTATGGCCAGTAAAAAATTTGAAATTAAAATGTACATTCTAAGATCTTTTGGTTCGTTTGTCTAATCTCTTAGCTCTAGACTTGTGTCTTTACTGCATGCTAATCCGTGCTTGACCAATGAGTTCGACTACTTGTTTTGAGCTGATTTTGGTGTTAGATTTTGATAGATTTGTCTTTATGTTTCCGATTTGAGGCGGGCGGCTAAGCTTCGGACTTATTTTACTTGAGTTTTATTATTATTATTTTAAATTGTGGCGTAGTTGTTTGCTTTCAGAATAATAAATTGAGTGGCGTGTAGTTGTTTGCTTTTAGAATACTAAATTGAGTGGCGTATATGTTAATTTAAAGATTTCCCTAGCATTTCTGTCAATTCCTACTTTTTTATGAATTAAATTGAGTGGCGTATCTGTCTTGTTTTTATATTTGAATTCTCTCAAATTGTCTTAACAATTAGAAATTTGAAGGTACAGGTTTGCAGAATCCGTACGGGACGTGGTCCCCAGAACAGGCAAGATCAGAAACCAGCTCGTCAGAAATGGAGTTTGGCACGGCAAGAGAGTACAACAACAGCTCTGAATTCTTCAATGAGAGCTCGTGGTGGTATGATGAGTCGCTGACAGGTGGGACCCGTGGTACTGATGAGAGCAAGGACAAGTTTGTCACTTCAACTCACTCTGGTATGGAATTTGATAAAGAAGGTGCCGGCTCTGGTGCTGTAGATAGCTGTGGGTCCCCTTTGTGTGATTGTTGCAAGGGAGGGGGTAAGCAGGGGAATCCTAATGGGGCCGTGTATGAAAGGTATAAGATAATGGATGATTCGACTGAGATTTTATATGAATTTGGGGTTGGAGGGGAGAACAGGGGAGATTTGGTACTTGAAGGGGATCCATTAAGAGATGCTGGCCTGAAGGAATTAGATATCATTGCGTCTTATATGGCAGATTCAAGTTCCCTATCAAGTGAGTTGTTACCTTTTTTATTTGTTACTCTCTATATTTCTGATTTTAAGTTTATTTATATTTTAATCAAAATGTGCTACGTTTTCTGGCGATCCGATCTCCCCCTCTCAGTTTCACTGTTTCATGTAGATTTAATGCTTTACTTCAACTTAATTTTTCAGACTTTGAACCGGAGCTCAAGATCAAAACAAACAAACATTCCGATTGTACAAATAATGTGGATATTGAACATGTACCGAAAGGAAGTCATACTGAGATGAGCACTTTATTGGATAATGAAGATGCTGATGTTGCATTTGAAATGGGGGATTTTGGGCCCTTAAATTGGGATGGTGACATCAAGGATTTGGGCAGCAAAAAGGCCGAAGAGGAGGAAGAGAAAGAAACTGGTGTTGAACTTGCTCTCTCAAATTTTCGAAAGGAATATGAAATTTTTAACTTGAGGATCATACATCGTAAGAACAAGTAAGGTTCTCAATCCTTCAATTTATGTTATATTTTGCATTTGCTTTTTGCATAGATTGAAAAATGAAAAGCCATGCTTTAAATTTCAAAGCGAGTTGAAATTGTCAAACAATTAGTTAAAGGGCAAACTCAGAAAATTGAAATAGGAAGTGATTAATTGCTTTGGTTAAGCAACACTTTAAAATTGAACAGAGATACAGCATTATTTTTCAACAATCTGTAATTTCGACTATCTAGTTCTGATGAGGCGTTATATTGTAAAAACTATTAGCAAACTATAGACACTTTTTGAACTCTGTTAAATTTAACAAAAAATTTTGTTACTGCAAATTGTAACTTCATCTTTGATGGTATTTAAGCTTCCATCTTACTCATTTTTTCCCCTTTCAGTTGCATCTGTAATACATCTCTTTGAAATCACCATCATTTCCCTCTCATACCTTTTCCGAACTGTGATTATACAATTAAATTTATGAAAGCACACCCTTTGTGCTCATATGTTAGGCATCCACTACAGGACAGGTTTTGAAGAAAACAAGGATTTCCCCATCATACTCAATTCAGTTATAGCGGGACGATATTATGTCACAGAGTACCTTGGATCGGCTGCATTTAGCAAGGTTGTTCAGGCACATGATATGTACACGGGAATGGATGTATGCCTCAAGATAATAAAGAATGACAAGGACTTCTTTGATCAGAGTCTAGATGAGATAAAACTCCTCAAGTTTGTTAATAAATTGGATCCGGCTGATGAGCACCACATATTACGGCTCTACGATTACTTTTATTATCAGGTACTTGGATCTCCAAAGTTGCTTCTATACCAATTTCGACCATTTTTTGGTTGTTGACTTCCTTAGATTCTTTGTAGGAACACCTCTTCATAGTAACAGAACTATTGCGGGCCAACTTGTATGAATTCCAAAAGTACAACCAAGAATCTGGTGGCGAGATCTACTTCAATATATCTAGAATGCAGGTAGCATAGTGATCTGTTATCTGATTATCAAAGTATTTTAATGACTTCTGTTGTTAATTTTGCACCTGTATTCTTGTAGGCAATTGCTCGCCAGTGTTTAAAAGCACTTGTTTACCTACACAACCTGAGAATAATGCACTGTGATTTAAAGCCCGAAAACATACTCATAAAGAGCTACAGCAGGTGTGAGATTAAAGTGATAGATCTGGGTAGCAGTTGTTTTGTCACTGATAATCTCTGCTTGTATGTGCAATCACGGTCATATCGGGCTCCTGAGGTTATTTTGGGGCTCCCTTATGATCAGAAGATCGATATATGGTCACTTGGTTGCATCTTGGCTGAGCTTTATACTGGAGAGGTAAGTTTGTAACGATTTTTTTTGTAGGCTATAAAACTTTCTCCAAAAATATCCTTTTAAATTAGGTAGCATTTTTGTTGCCATTTGAAAAGATGATGAACACGGCTCTGATAGTCTAAAGAATATCCAACCTCATAATAATTTTCCTGAATAATTTTAAGATTTAAATTCATGGAACAATTTCATGCTTTGATAACTTGTTGTTGCTTAATCTCTGTGGATAATGTTTTTGCATTTTTGATACAATAGGTGTTGTTTCCAAACGATTCTGTTTCTATGATGCTGGCACGCATCATTGGTATTGTCGGACCAATAGATATGGAAATGCTTGTGCTGGGACAAGAGACCAGCAAGTACTTCACAGATGACTATGACCTTTTTCATAAAAATGAGGTTTGATTTATTTTTGTCATTCCCTCTATTATGTAACTCATAGTTATGCTAGGTTTGCTGACAGGGAACAGCTGCGTACTATAAATTCAATGATAAAATGGTAATAATGAATTCAGTATTAGTTTTTTTTTTTTTTGAATTTTCTCCCCTTTCTTGTTTTGCAGGAAACAGACCAATTAGAGTATCTAGTACCTGAGAAGTCATCATTGTCACAGCATTTACAATCCTCTGATACAAAATTTGTTGATTTTCTTTCGTATCTGCTCCAAATAAATCCGAGGAGACGACCAACTGCAGAGGAGGCATTACAGCATCAATGGCTTTCATTCTCATATCAGTAGCAATGCTTGTTTCAGGTCAGACCCTTGTCTACCTCTTACACGATGCTTGTTGCTTTGTTTCCTTTTTCTTAGGCCATTTTTAAGTAAGCATAAGCATAAGCATGCTTTTGTCCAGTTTGTAACTTGTTTTTGGTTATGTTGTGCATGTGCTGTATTATTTTTTAAAATTTTTTTGATGAAATTATGTTTGTATTGTAACTTGTAAATATTAGCAATTTTCCCTCGTGGGTTGTATTAGATAATAAGCATTTAGTTGGGGATTAGTGAGAATATCCATTGGGAATTCAGAGATGACAACTTTTTTTTTGTTTTTTTTGAGAAAAATGACAAGTTATATACACGAGTTGTGCTTGCCACTATTGTATGAACTCATGTTTGGGTATGGTTGAATATTATTGCCTTAATATTGATTTTGTGAAATAAATAGCTTCCTGCTAGCTACAGAAATCAACTAGCAATTAGGGATGTTGTCGAACACATTCACTTAATTGGAAACTAATGTCTGATTCAAATTGGATCAAACAAAGAAAGGGAGAAATATAGAAAAATTCACACAACTCCAGTTTTTCAGATCCAGACTACAAATTACAAACATAGAAAGGAAGACATGTACTTGAAAAACATCATTACACAAAGTGTCAAGCATAAAAGAGGGATATGAGGCAAAAGGGAAAGTACCTTGCTAAATAGATATAACGGCTAAGTAGAAAATTAAAGGGCTCAAAACTACAAACAAGTGGCTCTGGAACCAACAAATTAATATGCAAAATTATCAAAAGCACCGGATCCAAGAACTAATATGTAAAAACTATGGGTTTGGGTTTAGAATCAGAAAAATATATAATTAATATATGGTCAAAGTTCGCCGTGCATGGTGATTGCCAGACTCGTTCAGTCGGTACCAAGCTCATGTCTTAATTTGTATGAAAAAAACTGAGGTTTAATCTAGAAATAGAAGTGTCTTAACACTAGGACATAAATTAAGATTTCGAGCAAAATAAAGTTAAAAATGATCACATCAGATATCTGGGAGCACACGGACTCACATTATTTGGGCCCGGTCCAATGGGCTGAATCAGTTACAACGAACCGAACCGAATAAACAACAGTGAAAAAAAATCTCAATACTTCAATAGTACTCGACTCGGAAGATATCATATCATAACCCCATCTCTTTCCCTCCCAACCGTCTCTCACCACACTCGCCATGTCAGACCTCACCTCATATCTTCCCAACCGCTACTCGTCTCCTTCCCCTCGCCACACCCCCGGACCTCGCAAACTAACCTGGATCAATCCTAACCACCGCTTAATATCCCAATATTTGGATCACACGGTCGACATGCCTCAGCTCCTTGCCTCCCTCTCCCTCACTACCTCCTTCTCCGAGCTCACCGCCGTCATGTCCCGCTACGTCAGGTCCGGACCACGCCCCGTCCTCTCCCTTCGTTTCATGTGTTCTCTCCTCTCTTCCCTCCCCTTCTCTTCCTCCCCCTCGCGTTCTCTCGCTCTCCTTGACTGGATGTACAACAAGAGCTCCTCTTCCTCCTCTCTTTACCCCCCTCTTCTATACCCCTACAACATTGTTCTTCGCACCCTTTGCCGATCCGGAAATTATCACCTCGCTTGTGGTTTATTGATGGAAATGAGGTCTCTGTGGCTAACTCCAGATGCAATTTCCTATTCTACCCTTCTGTCTTCTCTCTGCTCGGCAGGGCATCTCGATTTGGCGCTTTCATTCTTACCTATGATGGAGGAGGATAGGGTGATGCCGGACTTGGTGCTATTTTCCACGTTGATGCATCTGGCAATGAAGTTAAGCGATCCTTCAAAGGCCATATCTTTGTTCTCGCGCATGTGTGCAAACGGAGTTAAACCCGACTTGCGTGCATTTAATTCTGCCATTTCAGCCTATTGCTTGGCAGGTCTAATGCGAGATGCAATGAAGGTTCTGACACATGACATGGCAGCCTTTGGTGTTGTGCCTGATTCTGTTTCCTATTCAACTATGCTATCGGCATTTGTCAAGCGGGGCCGGTTTTTAGCTGCATTGTCTCTTTTTTCACAAATGCGAAGTAGTAAAGTTCAACCCGATCTGACTACATTTAATATAGTGATCCATGCCTATGGACAGCTAGGGCTTGCACGGGAGGCTGATCGGCTCTTTTGGACCATGCCCCAATTAGGAGTGAACCCCGGCATAGTTACTTATAACACCATGCTTAGGGTTTATGGAGATGCTGAGTTGTTTGGTGAGTCCATACAGCTCTTTCGTCTCATGCAAAAGAAGGGAATAGAACAGAATGTTGTCACATATAATACAATGGTTGCCATTTATGGGAAATCACTTGAACATGAGAAAGCTAGTAATCTAGTGCAAGAGATGCAAACCAAAGGGATCCAGCCAAATGCTATTACTTATTCCACTATCATCTCCATTTGGGGCAAGGCTGGAAAACTAGATCGTGCTGTGAAATTGTTTCAGAAATTGAGAGAGTCCGGGGTCGAAATAGACCCTGTTTTGTACCAAACCATGATAGTGGTTTATGAGCGAGCAAATTTAGTCTCCCACGCAAGGCGATTGTTGCATGACCTAAAGCATCCTGAAAACATAACAAAAGACACAGCAATTAAGATTCTTACAAAAGCCGGCAGGGTTGACGAGGCTGCTTGGGTGTTTAGACAAGCGGTAAAGGCTGGAGAGGTGGAAGAAATATCAAGTTATGGATCAATGATCGAATTATTCTCGAAAAACCGCCGGCACAAAAATGTGATTGAGGTGTTCGATGAAATGCGTGAGAGAGGTTTCTTCCCTGATTCTGAGATGATTGCAACAGTGTTAAATGCTTATGGTAAGTTACGGGAGTTTGACAAGGCATCGGCCTTGCACTGTGAGATGGAGGAGGAAAGCTGTGTGTTCACAGATCGGGTGCATTTTCAGATGTTAAGTCTTCTCGGAATGAAAGGTGATATTGCAGGGATTAAAAGGCTGATTGAAAAATTGGGTATGGATCCTGAGATTGATAAGAAAGAACTAAGACTTGTAGCAGCATCAGCTTATGAGAGAGCTGATCAGCTGGATGAAGCATCTCGGATTTATGATGAAATTAGAAATTCAGAATCTACAACATATGCCATAGAAGGTTCATAACTGGTGGTTGTGTATTCTTGTTGGGATCAGTAAATATATTCAAACTTAATACTGCGAGGTTTTGTATTTATTTTATTGAAGATTTGCTTCTCTTTGATATATGGTTAAGAGTTAGATGTATAAAGTGAACTCCTGATATGGAAACAAGTTTATGTAATAACAAGATACAGAACCATAATGAGACAAGCCAAAATTGGAAGAATCCAAAATGAGAAGATCATATGCCAAGTTTAAAGCTCTAGGTCTGCCATTTGTTTTTCCTATTCAATACAAGTATTACAAACTATACAACAAAAATACAATCAATTGGCAATTAAGTTTACATGCTTCTTGTTTCATCTAATTGCGGTACGCCTAGTGAAATAACTCCACTCTGTGCTAAATTGCTTGCTTCAATAACCATGTAGAAGGGATCAAGAATGGAAAAAATAATGTACAACAATGGCTTTTTGAAACAAGCCATATGATACATAAGCGGAACCAAATGAAGAATTAATATTGCAAAAGAAAAAGAATCTACAAAATCTGATTAGGCTGAAATGGAATCCCATGTTTTTGGAACCATTCTGGCATGTGAAATGTTTCATATAACAGAGGTCTGACGTCTTCCTGTAGCGATAACTGCTTGAGAAGTGGAAGTATAACTCCTAGCAACTGAATATTGAAAAAACCAACATTGAGTCAAAGAACTCAGGTAAATTCCTGACCATTTTATCACAACTGAAAGCTTCTGGCTGGTAGTTGTCTAAAATAGTAACGAATTAACACCCAGAAGACTAAGAATTCATAGCACCCAACTCAAATTTTGAGTTTAGATCCGGACCATCCGATCTACTATGGCACGAATAATAACGGGGACCTGTGCATACAACCTCAGGCCAGATTGGACCAGATTCTCATTGGATGGTCCAGATCTAAACTCAAAATTTGAGTTACCTCAGACAATCCGAACTCGAAGACTATAGTAGCAAAGCCACACAACTTCATGATATTAAAAAGCTTTTGCTTTTGTATGATCTACTGCTAAAAAATATTTAGTTAATTATCCAAAAAAATGTTCAACTACTTAATACTACATACCTGATTATCACCTCCCTGTGTAGCGGAAAAAGGCACGCAAGGTATCCCATTCATGGGCTGAAGCAAGAAGCTAAACGGGTTGTTATCTACTAAAACAATTCTTGAAAAATCTTTTGTCAGACAAGAAAGATCCTTTACATGCTCCCTGTACTCCCTGTAGCATTTAAATTTCAACTTGCGGTTATTACAGAATTAGAATATATACAGTGTATTTTATAACTTCATTGCGATAAACCAGAAACTTATCAGCATTAATGAACTGACGTGGCAACAGTTGAAGGCCGATAGAGTCGACATATAAATCTCTTGTGAACATCTATTTTGTCCACAAGTGGTTTAGCATAACCTGAAAAGAAGTTTGCATTACACGATTAATTATAGATAATAGTTTTTGATAGATTAGATGATTCGACCTTTTTGAATAAAAACAAGCAGATAAAATAAAATAATTAGGGAAAAAAACCTTCTAAGCCGGCAGTAAAGAGGATGAGATCTGCAAATTCACTTGTCTGCTGCAAGAACTCGTCTAATCCTGGCCGTTCAAAAACTGTTACATGGTTCACCTTTTGTTTCCCATCGACTTCCTATAGTTTGAATTACATCATAAAATATTAAACATAAATTAACTTGTGGATCTTCAGCTAATTTTATTTGTTTGAATTATGTTTCAATGGGGCTTTAAAAAAAGTTGGTCCAAATCAACACAATTTCAACAAACAGGGTTTCTAGATGTGCCAGTTTGTAAAACCTAGTACAAGTCAGCTAACCTTATCTGATGACGTGCACTCCAGTTCGAAGCACTTTATACCGTATTCAATTGCTTGTGACCGTATAAGGGTCGGTAGACTAGATGTCTCGTATGCACATACCAATGTCTCATCCAAGTCAAGAACCACCTACATTTTTTAGCCAAAAAAGATCTAATGAACTCCAGCCTTATTTGGACCACATGCAGCATCAAAACAAGGCTCTTAATTACCATATGACACTATTTTGTCTCCTATAATCCATTATATACTTCCTAACTGTCAGACCAACTAACAGCATCCAACCCAAAAATCATCAGTTTTTAGATAATCAGCTGTCATATCAAACAAACAGTCCCCGAATCCACCTAATAGACATCATAAGCTCCCCCAACAAACTTCAACTTATGTTGCACAAATTGGGAAAGTAACAATAGAACATCATTTCCACTTGACCAATTGATATTCATTTCCAGAAGCATTACCACACTTGGTACTATATCTCATTCCAAATTCTACATGAATTTTACAAATTCAAAACACACGCAAAAGGATAGGTATCCTATTTCCCAATTAGAAGGTGCCCGCCGCTGTTCTGTGTAGATAGCTGAAGGAACCATAATTCTAAAGTAATCTCCCCCCACTCAATATGATCAAGCCATCCAAACCAGAAATTTAGTAATTACTACTATATGCCCAATATTCAATAACTAAAGTTCAAGCAAACTCAGGTCTTATCTCGTACAGCTTCTCACAACCCAAAAACGAATCAAATTCATAGCTTAACTATAGAAGGAGATAAGATAATACTATGAGCTTATCTGGCGATTCTTTCTGACATGGCGGTGGCGTATCAGTCGGTACCTCTTCCGTAGACAGTGGCACGAAAGGTATAGACACCGCCGCCGACGTGGCAACTGACGTTGACGAAGAGGAGAGGAGGGGGTGGCGGAGACCAACATAGGAGAGAAGCTGGGCCCACGATGGGGTCCCTCTCAGTATCTGCAACACCACCTGTAACAGGAAACACATCCATCCGACCACGACCTTCCACGCTTGAACGGCTGTCCCCTTCCCTCTCGTGGCACCGACAGTTGGCGCGCATACCTCCGACGCCACCGCCGCATCCGTAGCAGCTGCCATGGATTACGGACACGTGGCAAGAAGTGATTGACTGGGGAAGAGGAGAGGAGAATGGGAATTGGAAAAAGGATGGAATTTGGAAGGAGTCCAAGGGGGGGAAGAGAAAATAGGAGTAATCATCAGGGCTCTCTCTCTGGTCAGGTCCAGTTGGTCCCACGATTAGGTGGGCCCAGCCACTTGTTTACTTCTTTGATATCTTCTTAGATCACATTTCACACAAACCCCTCAAAGATTCTTTTTCTTTTCGTTTTAGTTTTGGGCTTTAGAATTTACATGTACGTAGGGGTGTAAAAAAAAAAATATCAGGACTCATAACTCGTTCAGAATCAATTCGGATTTAATTCGCCAAAAACTTGAGTTGAAACTAACTCGAGTTCATTGACTTGGTTGTCTCACAAGTTGAATCCAAATTGTCTTCAACTCAGTTCGAAATCAACTCAGTTGACTCATGGATTTGATAAACTGTGTAAAGTTTTGTTAGACTTTGTACTATTTAGTAATTTGATGAACTTTACAACTATTTAATTATGTATTTGCCAATGTTTCATTATGTAAAGTTTTAAATTGTGCATTATTTTGATAAATTATGTACTATTTATTTTGTTAACTTTGTTTAGGTAATTTTTTATTTGATAAACTATGTACTATCTATGAGTCACGAATCGACTCGAGTTGTCTTGAGTTATTCATGAGTTGAATCCAAGTTGGAGTTTCTGACTCGAAATTGGATTAACAGCTCAGACTCAACTCAGCTCATGAGTTCACAAGTTGAATCCAAGTTGCCATCATTTCAACTCATGAGCAACCCTACATGTACGAATATACTCCTAAAAAAGAACTTGTGATTTTTCTTTGTTATATGCTACGAGTTGCTCAATTGTTTATTTTTCCTCTTATTGGGTGAAAACGGTATGGATAATATCTGATTTGTATTCTATCCGTATTCAAAAACTTAAATGTGATATCCAAATATTCATGTGGATAAGAATACTAATATGGTTTTATGTTTCAATTATCTGTACCTGAATAGTAAATATATACCATATATTTTAATATATATTATGAAAATTTTATGTTATTCATCATTATAATTAGATAAATATTATGAATTTTAATATTTTATATTATTTTAATAAATATTCAATCATATTCGGACCCGTATCTATATTCGTCTAATATGTTTGATATCCGCTCTATATCTGTATCCAAAAAATAAAGAAAGAGATATAAATATGATTTTATCACTATCTACTCCTATATCGGTTTTGTTTTCACCCCTACCTCTTATGCTTGCAAGTTACAACGCATCGTGTTCGTGTTTCTTCTAGCAATATATATAGTATATTTTGAAAATATGAAAAAAAAAAATGATCGAGATAGAAAGTTCTTTTAACATTTTGTCCATAAAAATAGAACTTGGAACTTGGCAGATGGAGAAAGAGAGAATGAAACAATAAAATAAATTTTAAATATTTTTAATGCAAACTAAATGAGTAGGACTGGACACTAAAATTCACAACTCGATCATCACATAATAATTTTAAAATAAGAAAATACACTTATTTATTTCTAAGAGAATATCTTCGTCCTCTAATTTTCTGTTCTTTGCTCGTCCTCCAACTATGATGGTTTTTTATTTACAATTTATTGTTCCATCCATCTCTCAACATAGGGAGAGAAAAAAATAGATAAGCATATATGTTATTCCGATACTCCACTTAAGTTTCCGTACTAGTATCGAGTGCATATTGGATACGAATACGCACCTGATACATGCCGGCTTATACAACAGATACGCCACAGATATTTTCCGATACAATAGATACTTGTACACTGCCTAAAAATATGTGGACCGCGCTCGTACACCACGCAACTTGGTCCACCGTGAGCCGCACAAACATCTCAAAAAATTGCATATTTACTAGAAGCGGGAATCAAACCCTTGACCTGTTGGTTGAGAACCAAAGCATCTACCACTACAAGCTAGTCTTTATTGCTAAAATATGTAACTACGGTATAATATAAGTGTTGAATTAATAATATAATTAAAATAATAAAAAATAATATATAATAACCGTATCGTATTCTAGATTTTTGAAAATTATAGTATCACCGTTACTGTATCGTATCCGCTACGATACTCGTACCCACATTCATACAACATAGTTAAGCTTATTATTATTCATCTTAAACTTGATGGCATTTTCTTCTTTGCCTTCTCCCTCCTTTGTCCTGTCACCACTCACACTCCACTCTCGCCTCATTACTACTCCCACTTTCACCTCCTTCTTCCTCCACCCCGTTGCCATTCCTCCGCCTCATTTCCAAAAATGTCTATTTAAAAGTGGATAGTAAGAGTGGATCTCATGAATCTTATTGCACACCGATATTAAAAAATATATTAAAAATATGGATTTTATAGTTTTCAAACAAGATCCACTTTTAACATATGTGTGTAATAAGATTCACTTTTTATATTTTTGGTTTGAAATTTAAATTTGAGTGAGACTAGTGTAATATATGGATATTATTATTTTTTATGAATACTAGCAATAGTGGAGTGGTGCAATGGTAGAATTAATGTGTATTTTAAGTCTTTCCGCGATGATGCGATAATCGTTATTTAGAACTTTGCGTCTTACTGATTGTCTCTTGTTATAGATTGATATTTTTTTATTTTTAAAGTTTAAACAGGCAATCTAAACTGTTAAATATATTGTCCATTATATGTGAAAATATACTTTGAGATCAAATTTTATATTGTCTTTAGCTAGAATATTTTTACAATTCTTCTAGACAAGTAGAAAATTACTTGATACAAAAATTCTAGACCATAAAAAATATTAATTTTCAATCTGTTTAAAATAAAATATTCTAAAATATATAAAATTTGATCTCCAAATATATATTTTTATATAGAGATCATATTTAATAGTTCATATTTTAAACTTTTAAAATAGTGATATAAATTCATAACGCATATCAATTTGTAATACACACATCACCGTAACATCACACTTTAAATTTTGAATTCATATCAAACGACGGTAACATAATTGGTACATTAAAAGGGAACCGACTCTATTGCTTTTCTAAGAGAAAAGTAGGATTCTATTTTTCTGATTCCAACTATTTAAAATTTTTAATTCACGTATCTCGATAAAAAAAAAATTCATATACAAATTTCAACAAATTTGAATGGTTAAAATCGGAAAAGCAGGACTCCGCTTTCTACACAGAAAAGGAGCAGAGTCCGATTCCATTAAAAGAGAGATATTTGATATATAAACTATCATAAAGACATGGGATTGGGAGGACACTATTTCACGGGAGTACGTATCCACTGAGATATCTCAATTTTTGCTCGACCGACGTGTCCGGTGCCTATTCTGGACAGCCGAGGGGGCAAGTATTATTTGAGTTTTGAGATTCATGCAGAACGTATTTGAACGATTGAGATATTCCAAAAAGGTCGCGCAAAGTTTGAGATATCTCCGAGGATGCGAATTCATTTCACGGCGGGCTTTCTCAATTAAACTTAATTCTCCAATTCCAACTAGTACCATTTCCTCCATTGAAGTTCGTAAAAAAATATCCAAATTGTTTTCGTTCCGGACGTGTGTAGCTTCACGAACCGTCGGTTTATGTGGCAGGTTTTGTATTGTATATTTGTATGCGCCGACTTCTATAATTTATTAATTTTAGATCTCAATTTTGTGTGTGTGTGTGTGTGTGGCAAAGCTGTCATATGAACCTTACACGAAGTGATATAGTTTATTAGTTTCTATGAACCTCGGAAGATCAATAGGCATAAAAGAATTTGGTTGCATTTGATCTAGTTCCCTGGGCATACACCAAATATTCGGCGACAAGGATTTGACAAGTGACAATTGCACTCGCTTCTTTTTCTGGATTACGTGAAAAGACAAACAAAAATAATAAAGAGGATCTGACCTTTGTTATAGTGTTATATTGAATAAAAAAAATTTAATAAAAAAAAATTTAGATATATATCCATCATAACTTCATCAATTAGATATTTACCCATAAAAACTTTAAATTTAGTTATTTCCCCATCTAAACTTGCATAATTTATTAATATCCCCATTACTTGCTTTAAGCAACTAAACATACTAATTAATACTGATAATAAAATAAATGACATTTTTGTCCCTGTGTACCCCTTCCCCTTCCCTTCTCCTCTTCTTCCTTCATCTCTCAGCTATTTATTTCTGATCTGACAGCTTGAACAACTCACACTCCAGAAAGTTGATCTTCATTCTTGCGAGACGGTTAAACATGGTCGGTCGAGGAGGTGTCAACGAAAACTAGTGGGACCAAGTGGTTCCCAATAAGTGCAGGCTCCACCCGACTATTCTACGAGTGAATGCCAGCCTCAACTAGGTGGAAGCCAGGGAGCCTTTGAATGTTGACATTGATGTTCATAGAACCTGTGACGTGAGGCCCAGCATGTCCTTCGCTAACTGGATTAGGTACTGAATATTTCTTGAAGTAATGTTACATTTATGTACTGGTATATTAGGTACCTGTTTAAGTATCTGGCATTGTACTGGAAACATGAAGATGCATATTCATGCGGTGCACAGTTGGAGAAGCTTACCATTGACCTCAGGGGCTGTGATCTTGACTTGCTACATCTGTTATTTATTCATTCATTCATTTAATTATTCTGTTGAAGAAAATGTGTATTACAATTTCTAGTCACTATTCTGGGTATACACATTTGCTGGTCACTATTCTGGGTGCTTAAGCGGCGAAGACTTATGTAGTTAATTTAAGAAAAGAAGCACTGTACCTGGTAAATCGAGTATGTACCATTAGATTTTTCAATGAAACAAGAAGTTAAAAAAATTAGTATTTACATTAACTCAGATTCAATCAAGAAAACTCAAATTAAAAGACGTACAAATGATATGCTACACTGGAGCACTAGTTTTACGAGGAGCGCGCACACAAGGGTAAAACTGACAATTTATTTGTTTTATTAAGATTAATTTGTGTTTTTAGTTGCTTAAAGCAAGTAATGGGGATATTAATAAATTATACAAGTTTAGATGGGAAAATAACTAAATTTAAAGTTTTGATGGGTAAATATCTAATTGATAAAGTTATGATGGGTATATATCTAAATTTCTCTTTAATAAAAAATATAATGATCATTAGAATAATGGCGAGTGATAATGTCAACTCCTATAGTTATTTATTTATATTTAAAATATATAATATTTAAACTTGAACCACTAGTATTTTTTTACTCACAGATTCATTTTTTTTTTTATAAAGTTGTAGGTCAAGCCACTCAACTGTTTAATACCTTTGTTATTACAACAAATAATTTCTCATATTTGAATTTCGAACCATAACCTCTCATACAGAGACTATGTGTCTTGATCTCTAGTCAGGTATTTAAACATTTTATAGACAGAGCTACTTTATGAAATTGGGGTCAATTAACATTTATTTTTATTTTAAATTTTTTGTACTTATACTTAATTTTGCATACAGTTTAGAGTAGAATGCTACATATACTGTCAAATTGACTTCCATTCACAACATAAATATTTTATATGATTAACTCCCATTCGGTTTGACCCCCATAGTAAGAAAATCTGACAGCGCCCCTGTGTTATTCTATACAAAATTTTCTCTTTAAATTGTGCAAGAATTAGTGCAAGGATAAAATCATATTGAGATTAATAAATGAGAATAGAGAGAAAATAGTGATTTTTCATATTAGCGTGAAAATAATTTTAAACTGTTAATAACTTGATGTTTTGTTATTGGGATTAGTAAAAATGTTGTTTGAATTGTACATTTGAAATAGTGATTTCTTGCAACTCCTTTTGCGAGCGAGATAGCAGATCACTAAAAAAGAGGAAAGAGAGACAAGTGAGGTCTTAAACAAACTGTCATGACATAGAGATTAGGCTTGTACGAAAAGCTCATGACTCGCGAGCCGCTCGAACTCAACTTGTTAATGAACTCGCTAACAACTCGTTTATTTAAAACTCGAGTTAGTTTGACTTGAGTTGAGTAACTTGTTTAACTCATGAGTTGAGTTCGAGTCACGAGCCAACTCGAGTTACTCACGAGTTGAGTTTGAGTTAGCGAGCCAACTCGTCTCAATACTCTCAACTCAACTCACTATCTTCCGATTTAAATTCAAGTTATCTATAACTCGAGCTAACTCGGCTCTTTAGCAAGAGATGATAGAAATGACACTGACAAAAACATAGAGATGATAAAAACGGCATCAACTTCCGTCAAATTATAGGTGTATTAAATGAAATCTGAAAAAAGAGAGCGGGCTTTTTATTTTTTCTCTCTCTGTCTACACACAAGAATAACCACTATTCTATCTTTTACCAAAAAAATAACGAATTAGCGCTGCTTTCAGCCATACCGAATTAATAACGGGTTTTTTGTTTGGATTGATTCTGATCATATTTTATAGCTTGGTATTATATATGCACATTAGATGTTTATTCTCATTCATAACATTTTTTGTGCAGAAAATATATAATATTTTTATCTTCTGAATTTTTTTTTATAGAAGGATCTTAATAAGAGAAATTATATTCCTGCAATAAAAAAATAAATTTATTTATCATATCAATGATTTACGAATTTTTATATCAATTTAATAATGTTTATAGGAGCCTGATAATTGTCTCTCAAACAAATTTTCTACCACGCCTCCAAGTATTTAATGTCTAACTTCCATTTCCAGCACTCATATCAAAGTTTTTAAAATTTTGTTTATAACATTTTACAATGCTACTTGCAAGCATTTAAATCTCTATCTACAAACATTTAAATTCTGAATTTTAGTTTTAGCTCCTAACTATTTTTGTCTTGAAACCCAAAAAAAAAAAATTTAATTTCACTAACTTTTTTTTCTTCCTCTGATATATAGTTAAGAGTTAAATTCTAAATCTTTTCTTCTTTGGCTTGAAGACAAAAGTAGTTAAGAGTTAATACTACTTAGATTTAAAATTTAAATATTTGCAGATAGAAGTTTAAATACTTGCGAGTAGCATTGTTAAAGGTTATAAACAAAACTTTAAAAGCTTGAATATAGGCATTGGAAATATAAGTTAGGCAAAATTAGAAAGTTTTTTTTTTCCAGTTAAACTAGTTGGGGGTGCGCTTGGGTATGATGGTTCGGAACTAGAACATTTCCCTTGTTTCTATCCATGCAATTTTAATTTCGTTGATTTATCAAATATATTCTATTTAAGATTGATACTTTTGTATTGCTTAAATTGCATTCTTGAAATTAATACTTGTAAACTCTGATGTAGGGATCTTCAGATAAATTGTTAATTTAGCAAGATTGTTAAAAAAAATTATTTTTCAAAATTGATACTTTTGTAATTGTTGGTATGACATTCCTGAAATTGAAATTTACAAAATTTGGCGTAACACTTTTAGACAAATTATTTTTACAAAAATTATTTTTTAAAATTGATACTTCTGTAATTGACACATTAGCATTATAACTTCTTTGCAAATAGTTTATAAGAATTCGGTAGATTTTTATATTCTCTTTGCAAATAGGAAAAAATAAATCGAAAATAGTGAAAGAATTCGGTAAATTTTTAGATCTAAGAATTCCGTGATAGTTTATAACATCCAGCTAGCCGTTACAAACCATAACGTTTAGATTAGTGGTTAATTAAACTCTTAATTAACAGCAAAAAAAAAAAATGGACGTTGAAGTCCATCACGTCCAGCCACTTTCAAAATTTCACCAAGTCTCCAAGTGTTATCTACTGTGATGAGAGATTATTATTTTAACTTGTGATGAATGAAGTCTCTGGACGTTACAGATAGTAACGTCTAATTTTTTTGTTGTTGTTGTTTTGTTTGTTAATTAAGAGTTTAATTAACTACTAATCTGAACGTTATAATTTATAACAAAAAATTCCTGAATTTTTAGATCTCAAAATTTAATGAATTATTTTACTATTTTCGATTTTTTTTCTATTAATAAAAAAATCGGGTGTTATGTGAATGGTTGTAACTAGTAAGAAAGGCTGAAATTTTTTTATGTGACACCCGGAAAATTCAAATTAATTAAATGATATCCGGATTCAAAAATTGAGAAAAATGACATTCCGGCGAAATGGTTTCGCGCACCAACCCTGTATGGGCTCACGTAACCAGTTGGCGCACCTTTTGGTCCGCATAATGATTTTGCGCACTGGGTCCGCACAATGATTTTGCGTCCAAAAGATTCGCACGGAAATTGACATACTTGCACGGATTTTAATGTACTTAGTACGGATCTTGATGCAATCGGATGGTCCTTAGACAATTGAAAAAAATTGATGTGACGTCTTTGACCGTCTTGGAAAAAATTGATGGTCCTTACACGTCTTTGACCGGCCTGTTCCATCGTTCAAAGTCCAATTTTATTAGAATCATCTTATTGCATCAAGATCCGTGCTAAGTATATTAAAATCTGTGCAAGTGTGTCAATTTCCGTGCAAATCTCTTGGTGCCCAAACCATTGTGGGAACTCCTGATGTGCAAAATTATTGTGTGAATCTGGTGCATCAAATTATGGTGCGGACCAAGAGATGCGCCAACTGGTTATGCTAGCTCGTACAGAGTTGGTGTGCGTAACTATTTCACGAGAATGTCATTTTTCTCAATTTTTGAGTTCAGATATCATTTAATTAATTTGAATTTTTCCGGGTGTCAGGTAAAAAAATTTCGGTCAGAACTGAGAACGGTATTAGAAGAGAAAAAAACAAGATCTTTAATTAAAAGGTATATAATGAATAACAGCTGTATGAGACTGAAATGACACGTTCGATCTCCCTCTTTGGGCCCACTCGCTCAAAAGCTATCCATCGTTCTAAAAAGTTAAACGGTTCAACCCCTTACAAAACAAAATATTAAATATCAACAAAGGAGACAAATGAAATGCTAGCACTGAACCTCAGCTACCCATTGTTATTGAGCACTCGCCTTCCTTCCCGCCGCTTCTCTGCCTCCCCTGCTCGAGCACAGGTGTGAGAATTTTAACCTTTTTCAGGGACGAATGTGCGTAAACTTGTAAGAAATAACGAATTGTCTTATACAAGTTTATTTCTTTGTTAGATGGAAATCGCCAGTCCGAGAGAAGTGAAGCTGAAGGCGATAGAAGCGACGCCTGAGAGCTTCGCGCCTTTTGGTCAGGTCATTTCTTCGTCTCCCGATGGCGATGAGTTTGGGCCCCACGATGCTCAGCTCGATCTCAGCCGTGGCATCCCCAGGTATCTCTCACTCTTGTTGCATGATTGCATCACTCGCTTACCAGTACACGCACACATAAATACAACTCAGCATATCACAAATTCAAGGAGAGTTACGCCATATTAATGATTTAATTAACATGATTAGAGATTACCGGTATCCTTAATGAGAAGACAATCAGCAAATTAAACTGAGCATGGCAAAAAACTTGTACTCTTTTTCCTTGTTTGAATACAATGGAATTATATGGGGATAGTAGCTTAACCTCGACTGATATTTCTGTTTGCAATTTGTTTATATAATACAACAAAATCACCTTCATGCTATAATCTGATAAGTATACTGGTAAAATTTACAACCATTTCCTATCATAGATAATAGAACAGCACAGCTGAGCACACTGGAGATCTTTTAGAAATGTTACTTCTTGTTGACTTAGTCAAATTACTCTTGTATATGGATGTAACTAACCTGGGCCCACAAAACACGGTGTGTAAGAACCGATGAGAAATGTAATACACATTAAATTCTTATTCTTTCACCCTCGTATCTTGTTATCACACAATCAGAATACTGATTTTTTTAATAAAGATAATTAGAGAGAACATAAGACGATTCTCTTGTAACAATTATTTTGCTAGATTAACTCTAAACAACAGATTCCAAGGCATGCATTTACAATTTTTGCTCTGGTCTCAAAAGCAGGTGTACTGTACATTGCTCGTTGTAATACAAACAATGCTCATCAATACTGCCATTAATAGTGCTATTTCTTTTGGTGCCACCAGTTACCACGACTCCCCTCCAACATAAGTCTTAGATCTTTCAAAATCCAAAACTGAAATAACAACTCTGAATCATTGCTCATAATCTGCATGCAAGTTTCATATGCACATCCAAAATTTTAAATTTTCGTTTTTTATTTTTGGTGACAAAGGACTGCCATTGGATACAGGTAAATGAAAAAAGTCAAAATATATCGAGGGGAAGCTGATACCAGCCAGTTGCACAACTATAGTAGTTAACATTGTTCAGTCTTCATCTGGTTCAAACCGGACAATTTGTGTTGATCCCTACAATGCTATGTTTTCAACTTTTCATGCATAGAGAGAATCTTTTCAACTTGAACTCTGATATGCTGCAAATTTGATCATTATTTTCCTTCTAGGTTTTACATTATGCGGCTTGAAGATAGAAAACTCAAATTTTCCACAATTACCCACCATGCAAGTGTGACTCAATGCCTTGGATCCATTGGCGGTGGGGATTGGTATTTAGGAGTTTCTGAGGCCTCTATTTTGGAGGACAGGACAGAAAATACTACTCCTGAAGGGGGTAAAACCGTAAAAAAGTCAGACTGTGGACATTATTACTCGCCACCTAACCCTGATGGCGTTTGTGTTTTTCGGGTTTCGGGTTCAAAGTTTCTGAAGCTCAATAAAGGGACTTGGCATGCGGGCCCACTTTTCAAGACAAAGGCAATGGACTTTTATAATTTAGAGCTAAACAATACTAATGTAAGTTCTTATTACTTCATTAGCTAGAGCTAAAAAAAAATTTACTGCATCAAAATTATTGTACCAAGGTCTTAAAGCCTACATTTTTTTTTGATAAAAGTGGGTATCCCTCAAAGCCTGCATATAAAAGTTGATACTAGGTCAAACAAAATCTCACGATATGAAAGAATTATACTGAAAAATAGAGTATTTTTATAGAATAGGTCAAACAAAACACTGAGGTCACACATAACAGCAGCGCAATATTACTGTACCGTTGTACTGGCCACACATGCCAGTATTGGTTTCTCAAATAGTAGATCTGCTTTTGATGATGTTTAGAATGTCACATGAGATCAATTGCCACGTGGACATGGTACAATGAACCCTACTATGTGAACGGTTTTCTATTCTATGCACTCGTTGAGACTTGAGAGCCCAGTGCACTGTGGAATAATATTTCATGAACAAAATTAACTCGGTGTAAGAATTGTAATTCTGATGAAACTTACCTTTAATTTTCATACTTAACTTCTTTTTCCTTGCAGGTTGTAGACCACACAACTCATAATTTTCGCAAGGAAGATGGCATGGTTTTCATAATTGAAGATTGATAAGGCTATAGTATACAAACTTTTATGTAGCAGGAGAAAATGTTTTATACTCAGGACCATGGATCTAATAATGTATAAAACTTCTTTGGATATATAATTGCAAAAATCGGTAATTTGAATGTTTTATGCTTATTACTTGATAAAATGTCATATATATTTGAAAGCTTTTCATTGTCAATTAATTAGCATAACAATTTGGTAAGCGGCCAACAAAAATTCCCAGATTATCTGTTATATATTTTGTAATTAAACAAAGCACAAAATCAAGGTAAAAAATAAAGCCTGAAGAAAACCATATTTTCGACAACCTATAAGGAACCTGTACTTGTTTTGTTGCAGAAATTAAGGGAGAAATAAAATATTTGTACAAGAAATTTGCTTTGGTGATAGTCATTTGTAATGTATGATATGTGATTAAAGTCTACTTTAATGCCATGTAAAGAATAGAAAGAGCAGCAGTATCTTCCCAAGATCGTAGTTGATGTCCGTCCTTGCCATCCACTTTAGGTTCATAAATCAGAGAAAGTTATCAGCAGCAATGCTCCCATTCTGCCAGTATTGATTCAAAGCCCATGATCCCCTCCAGAGTTTAAAGGAAAATTGCACTAAGTGCCAAGTACTCATGATCAATTTACAGAAAGAATAACCAGATGCTTCAAGTAGTGCTGGTGCTGTTTTGAACACTATTATTAGTAGTGCTATTTTGAACACTGTTAATAGTAGATTTGCATAAGCTCGGATGACAATATTCCAATGTTCTTCTAGAGGCAAATAGTTGATTGTAAACAGTTCAAGAAATAATCACAAGAGTTACAAGTGCAGGGAGAATTCACATCAAATAAAACAGTATTCATGTGTTATTGCAAAATTATAAACAGTACTGTGTTAAGTAACTTTTAAGGAGTAACAGCCAGAATCAATTGAAATGCAATTCACTGACACTGAAGAGAATTGAGTAACAAATAAATAAACAAATAAAACACACAAACAACTTACTCTAGTATTTCTCTACTTCGACAAAAAATACATAACACGAGAACACATCCTGTACAACAGATATTTCCTATATGAACATCATTATTCAACACAATGCATCTACAAAAAAGAGAGACACCATAATAACACCGGTAACTAACAAACACTTGAAACCCAAAAACCAACTCTAGCTTCACAAAACAGATCAACTATAGAAAAGACAAATCATAAACACCAAGTACTAGTCATCTGACGTGGGTTGCAACGCATTTATCTTGATAACATATTTCTTACGAGGCGAAACACTTGTAATAGAGCTTGATTTATGGTCGTCGGTTTCAACTGCATATGCACTCCCGCCATCCAGTTCATTATACGAAGAACCAATAAGGTTGCCACACTTGCGGCAAATGAGCCGTGTTCTTTTTCTGAAAAGACCCCAGGAATGTTTTGAATTGAAGTAAGGCATGCACTTCAATTCCTCTTTTTCCGCAAACCGACTTTCGTCTATAGAAAGAAATGATACCAATCCTTTTCTTATGGCTTTACCATATTTAGAATCAATGTTTTCTGTGTTTCGGTTTGAAGAACACAAATTGAGACTGTACCCACAATACCCACAGCTGTATGAAATACGAGCGCATAAGTCAAAATTAAATCCTTGTTATCGAACTTTGTATTAAATCAAATATAAATATATTTGTCATTTTTAATAAAATGAGTAAAAGTATCATTGCTAGAGAGATATTTTTGAGTGCTTAGAACATAGGAGAGAGACCAGCATGTATCAAAGGACTGAATAAGGAAAATAAAATACTCTAATTTATCAATACAAAGAATCACTAATAAAATTGTGAATCTATTCAGATTGGAATTTGGGCAATACTATGGTATCAACTACTAAACTTGGGGGAAGTTAGAACAAAGAAAATATCTCAATTTCAAGTTCCGAATCAAATACAAATCAGAAATAGGCAAATATCATATCAATTTCACAATCAACTATTTACACTCAAATACATGTCATCAGGTGAATCGAATCAAGGTCTCATCGTCACTTGCTAAAATTAGAATCAACAAAGAAAAAAACTTGGTATTCTCCTCTTAATTCAAGATAAATAAATAAAAAAAATACCCAAAACACAGAATAAGGAGAACTTAACTAGACTGTACCAAGGACTCGCACGAGCTGGAAAGGTATGAAAGGAAGAGACATAGTACCTATAAGTAACTTCCTTGATAGAAGAGTAGCTTTCGAAAGAGTTCATCTTTTTCCAGCCTAGAGAGAGAGAGAGAGAGAGAGAGAGAGGGAGAGGCAAAGGGTTGATTGATTAAAAGAGGACAGACAGAGGAACCGCGGAGAGAGAAAAAGAGGCGAAAGGTTGATGGGGTGGGGGGGGGGTGGCAATTTATATAACCCGAGTTAACTCCAATTTTGAGATTAGATCCGGACCGTCCAATCTGTATCAGCACGAATATTAAAGTGATCCGTGGATTCCAACTCGGGTTGGATTGCCACGGATTATGATCAAACGGTCAGAATCTGAACTTAAAATTTGAGTTACTTCAGAGATCCGAACTCGGAGCCAGGGGGGGGCTGAATTGGGGTGCGAATCCTCTGAGATATCTAAATTTTTGCGTGACCGACGTGTCCGGTGCCTATTCGGGGGAACGTAGGGGGGCCAGTATTATTTGAGATTTAAGATTCGTGCATAGTGTATTTGAACGATTGAGATATTCCAAAAAGTCACGCAAACTTTGAGATATCTCAGAGGATGCGAATTCCTGAATTGTGGGGGAAAAGGCGTTGGGCAACGGAACTATTAGCAGAGGAGAAACTATAATTAAGTTTCATCATACAAAAAAGAAACTATAATTAAGGGGTTTCAATTTCCCAGTTTTTGCCTGGGTCTCTGTCTGTTTGCTTGTGAATAATTAATTACAAATAAGGCTGATAAAGGTTTGCAGAGATTGTTTCCATATTTGGTAGAGCCTGACTTATCACATTAGCACGCCTATGAAACACAATCATATAAAGATTAGATGATTCGTGGTCGTGGCTAGGGGTATTGGCATTTTAATTTTAAGATAATAAATTACTTTGATGATCGTGATTAGGATAGGAGTGTACATGGGTCAGATTGATTACATATTTTGTCTATGATTTGTTTTCAATCATAATCAACCATCATGACTCAAAATTCGTTCAATTTGTATCTTTTTTAACCAGTCGTTTTTTTTTTTGCAGATTTAAATTGTTTTATTGACAAAAAAAATATAATATATAAAGCCATAACTTATGTATTGATCACCTTTCATGGCCAATCTATTGCGAAGAGAATGTAATATTTTTGCGCTTCAAAATTTGAAAATTCACGAAAATTGCGTACATTAGGATAATATATCTCACATAGATTAAAAAATAAATTTGTTTTATACTTTAATGAAAAGTAGTTGTAGTTACATTATTGTTTGGCACTATGTGATTTAAATCCGAACATATGCAATGCCTATTAATTGTTATATGAATTTTCCGATATCATGCAAGCAAATATTATAGAAAAAGAAAAATTATTTTCTCCATTTTCTTAATAAATAGAAACGAATACTAAAAATTTGAGACAAGTGCTAAGTTTTTACAATTCAAGTAAACTCCAGGGATTATTTATAAAAAAATTTAGCATTTTGTATAAAATGCGGAAGAAAAACTGTAACCTTTTGCGTTGCAAACTGAAATATATCATTTTAAGAACTTCAACACGGTTATCTATACAAACCATAACACAGCTGATCCATTGAAGCCAACGTGGCTTGTTCAGTTGGTTGTAGCTTTATTTTTGGTTGAGCACGAAACGACTCGAACTTTACCCGTAATAACCTTTAGAATGACCCTTCACATATTTGGTTACAAAGTTGGAGCTGCAGAAAATTATGAAAAAATGAGAAATTCTCGGTGGGCGTGAGAAATTCAAAGGGGTTTTTAATTGTTTTAACAAGTCTTCAAATCTTAAAAATTGTAATATTAATGTTCAAATTCAAGGGGTTGATTGTTTTACTAAAGTCTTCAAAACTTATAAGTCATATGATATTCATGTTATGCACTTATAACATATTTCATATTATAAAACGTCCTTAAAGGTCCTAATTTTGGAACTTTTTTGTGTTGTGCTTTTTTCTTTTGGGTTGGAACTGTAACGCTTCAATTAGTTTCAATCCAGAGAGGCCGAATCATCTACAAGGATAGTGGGATAATGCTTTACGCTTCCTACTTTTCTTTCCTTTTTTTTTATTGTACTTTTTGCCTGGTTTATTATTCTCTTATTAGCGAAATTTGAGAGACTATTTATTTGTAAAGATTAAAGATGAAGTTATCTAGAGTCCGGCTAGTATGATATCAGTGTCATTTCAGCCTATATAACACCAACTCCAAAATCTACCGAATCGACTTCTAATAGTGAATCCAAACCGTTCAAACCACTCTACTTCATTAGTTATGCGTTGCATACAAGTTTTATAATTTTTCGAATTTATTTAGTATCAAGTCAAGCAGTTTTTAACTTAATTTTAATGCATTCATTTTTCAACATTTTTTATGGCTTGATTTGATACTAAAATAATTTGAAAATATAAAAAAATTGCATGTAAATGCATCACTCATAAAGTAAATCGGTTTGAACGATTTAGATTAGTCGTTTGAACTATATTCAATCAATTTTAAAGTTAGTGTCATATGACATTGATGTCATACTAGCCGGACTCAGTTATCTAGCAATTTAATATTTATAAAAAAAATATTATTAGATTAAAAGTTGATTATCTTTAATGAATATTTTTATACGAAAAGCAATACACAGAGATATGTTTCCAACTCTTTTCAGTAATGTGATGTCAAAATAAAGAAGTGAGAATAACAAAACAAATGTGATACCATAAATCTTTTTACTATATTTGTATCTCCATCAGTCCAAAGTCCTGTAGAGGCAGAACCAGTAGGATTCAAGTAGAAGTCGTCTGTGAGTGTGACCCAAAATTATTTTAAAAAATATTTTTTTGGTCCTTTTTTTTAATAAAAAATAATGTGTAAGTCTACAATAATTATATAATTGTTTCCCATTCTATTTGTTTGGCTTCGCCTAGAGAAGAAAATACGTGACATGACAAACACGACGTGATTTGGTCACGTGACGCTATCAACTTTTTTTTTCACGTGACGTGACCAAAATGGCGGCGGATGGTCACGTCACGCGTAGTCACGCCGTGACCATACACGACGTATCACACGTGACGTGATGTAAATTAGTCACGTCAATTTTTTTTTATATTTTAATTTAAATTGTTGAAAATTTAGAAAAAAATATAAAAATATGAAAAATTCTAAAATAAGTAAATAATATTGCAAATATTATTTTTTTATAGGAAATGTTGTTGGGCATCTGAAATTACTTTAAAAATTCAAATTACAAATATTCATTTGACTAAATTAGAGAAAATAAAAATCAGTACTACACGAGCACCAGTATCACTGAACCCACACTAAAAGAAAATCTTAATATATACATACCAAAAAAGTTGGAAACTCTATGTTTCATACCGTGACGTGCCGTGACCACGTGACGTGACTGGTTCGCGTGACGTGACGTGACATGTAATTTTCGCTCGAATGCAGTCACGTCACGCAACACGCGAGTCACGTCACGTAATCAACACACGTGACGTGACATTCCATTACGTGACTAGTCACGCCGTGATAATGAAAAGTTGTCTTCTCTAGCTTCGTCCAGGAGTAACAGGGTACCGCTTGATGGAAGACCTTGAATATAATTAGTTAATGATAATGAAAAGTTGGTCTTCCTTCTTACCTTAAGAGTTAAGATGCATCTATGCCTTTTGGAGGAATATGCAGGGCACTTCCTTTCCAGCCAATTGACGGTGACATGTTCACGTCGGCACATCCACATGGAGATTTGTGTATCTATTAGTGCACCGCGTGTCATGGGATTTTTATAGGACTGCAGCGAATATGACGGCACAGGTGTCGGTGTCCAAGTCAGCTAGAAGAATTCTAGACTAATGAACAATGATTGTGTCGACCAAAATATCGAATCGGATTTAAATAATTAATCAGATTTAAACCCATTAACTAATTAGATATTTGATAAAAAATAATGTTTTAACTAATACTTTATAATGTTCTGACTTGTAATTTATGATATTCTGACTTATAATTATAATTATCAATCATATTTCAAAAATTTTATTTTAATTTTAACGATAAATTTAACCCGAATTACCAATTAAACGTTTAGAGGGGGGCAAAAAAAATTTCAGAGGAGGCAAAGCCAGTCGGAACCGATAAATCTCTACTAAAACTCAAAATCCAGAACACTTGGTCCGCCCCTGCAAAATATAAGAATTGAAAATAAGAAGAAAGTTAAAAGATTGGACCCAAGTAGTAAACTAATTCATGGAACTTTTATTAGGTAAATTATAGATTTTATTTTAATAATTAATTAGAGATCAATTATATTAATAACATATTAATTAGAGATCAATTAGTATTAATTAGTTAATATAGCAAATCATGTTATCAGAAATTTTTTTAATAGTTCTTTTAATTTTGTAGCCTATAAATAGACATCGTATAATTACAAATTGAAATAATATTAAAAAAATCTATAAAATTAGATTTTTTTTTTTTCCTTTTTTCAAATTTCAAGAATACGCGGCCGTTGTCAACGTTTTAATGAACAAATTAATATACATCATATATGACAATGAGTCTTGTAATTTACATGTGGAATGTATGGTGGAGCCTCCTGTTGAGGTTTCTATAAAGCAAATGAAGACATGAATATACCAATATAAATTGGTTAAAGCTATCATTATTCAATTAAGCTCTCCCTTGGGCCTTGGCCCATACTTATAACTTGCTTCATACAATAATACAGGAGAGAACCACAAAATTGGCCCAATTCATCACACAGCAGTAACTGTCCGCCTGTTCTCAAAAAGAAAAAAGAAAAAGACAAAGTACTCTGAAATTATTGTAAATTATTTCATTAATTTCCAAGATACATAAATTTGTGTTAAATATATAATAATCTAATGATTTTGCATTACATTATACCTCAAAGATAATACTTAATTGTGAGAATATATAGTTATTTTATCGAACCCTTATAAGAGGAATAATTCGTAATTAACTTCAAAATAACATAGAAAATGAAAGTTTAATGTACTCGGCTGAATAATCGATTCATATTTCTGAAATCGATCCATATTGGGAAGGGCCACGCGCGTGCATTGTCGATGTTCTGATGGACAACACAACTCTATAGAATCATCTGTATCTCTGAAACTCTTGGAATAGATTGTATCATAAAACAAAACGGTGACGACGAAAGCCGATCAACGCAAAGCACGAATAACTAAGAAGGCAAACAAAACATCCTTGTTACAAACATACAAGAAACCATCAATTCGCCTCGTATGTGTCTTCTTTCTTGACTGAAAATGCGGCATTGGACATTGGTACCTACGAAAAAAGCTTGACCATCCAAACTAGCTCTTTACCTGACCCCATGTGTTTTCTTCTTCATTGTACCTCTATATATACCTTAACGTCAGATGTAAATGGTGCATCTAAAATACCAAGCCCCCTTGTAATTTGTAAATGGTGAGTTGTGAAGTAAAACAACATTTTACTTCACGCACGAATTTCAATTTGAAAATTCAAACAACCGATCCAAACCGCTCAACATTTTCTCTATATTGAAATGTGCTTCAGACCAAATTTTATATTTTTTGAAATTTTTTTACTATTTATTAAGCCACTTTGAAAATGACAAATCTAGGTGAACAGTAAAAACAGTAAAATTTTCTGGACCATTGGATCAATAATTTTCAAGGTGGCTTAATAAATAGTAAAACAATTCTAAAAAAAATGTAAAATTTGGTCTCCAAGCACATTTCAATGTGGAGAACATATTGAGTGGTTCGGATCGGTTGTTTGGATTTTCAAAATAAAAATATGAGCATGAAGTAAAAATGACCTCTTACTTCGCAACTCACCATAGCCCATCCCTATATATATATATATAGAGAGAGAGAGAGAGAGTAGAACTAGGGTGCTCCTAAGTTCACCCAACCTATTGTGAACTTGACTCTAAAATATATCGAATCGACTTTAAACGATGAATCCAAACCAATGAAACCCTTCTACCTAATGATTGATATGTCTACATGTAAAAATTTTAAAGTTTCGAATTAATTTAATATAGAGTCAAGTGGTCAAAGGAGTCCAAAAAATGAATGCATTAAAATTAATTTATAAACCTTAAACTTTTGACCACTTGACTCTATATTAAATTAATTTGAAACTTTAAAATTTTCACATGTAGACGCATCACTCATTAGATAGAAGGGTTTCAACTGTTTGGATTCATCGTTTAAAGTCGATTCGATATATTTTAGAGTCAAGTTCACAAGAGGTTTGGTGAACTTAGGAGCACCCTAGTTCTACTCTCTCTCTCTCTCTCTATATATATTTGAAATCTAGCTATATATATATTTAGAGCACACGAATTTTAATCTTCAGCCGACCTAATTTTTTTTTTTTTTTGCGTTTATACCAAAAAACCCTCAATTAAAAAGTCCAATCTTTGTTCAATACTAATTTTGTATGTACTATGATTAAGAAATGATAAAAATTATTTGACTCTGTTTAATTTTGTATATACTATGATAAAGAAATGAGATTTTTTGTGGTTCTTTTGTGAATACAAATTGAATTACACGCAAAAATGTGCACAATCAGATTATATGAATTATCCAAGTATGTTAGAGTTTCTGTAACAAAAAAATTATTTTCATGTGATGAAATATTTTTTTCTTGAGAGTAGAACAAGAAACAAAAAATCATATCATAACACGTTGAGAGAAAATTTCTAGTATTGGAATTTTGTGTAGATGTTTTTCTTTTCTTAAGTTATAATGTAGTTTATTAAGATTGATCAATAAATTATGATCGGCACAGTACTTTTCCATTTCATAGAAAAATGTTAGTAATACAACAATTAAATTGGTAAAAAAATTTACAATTTCAATATGTACAATGTCATTTTTATGCTGTTATTTTTTCGCTAATATATATATTTTTCTTTGAAACCCTGATAAAAAAGTTTCAAAAATTATGATAGTTTTTTTTGTAAAAGAAAAAATAAAATATTTTGTTGTATTTTCTCGAATTCCTTAATTAACAATGAAGAACATCGAATATTTTGGTTGTGGACTAAAGAGTGAAATAAGGGCTTTAGGCCTCACTTATTCCGTCAAACGTGATTTAGTTAAGATAGACTAAGATGGAATAAGCCAAGCTTTAAACTGGCTTAACTTTTTATTGTTTTTATTATTTTCAATCACTTTTAAGGAATGTGAAATAAGCAATTGATTTTATTTCCATTTAAATATAAAGGAACAGATAACTTTATCAATTATAGAATCAACAATTTTTTTTTAAAATAACATAACTTTCTAAATTAACAAAATATGCAATCTAAAAAATAATTAAATAAAATAAATTCCACTCGATAGAATCCAACTCCAACTAAAGTCAACATATGATACTTCTTTATCAGGAATATTTTTGAAAATTGTACGACAAATAAATAATTATTTGTTCAAGAAGCCAACATATTTTTTACAAAATAAATTGGTATATATATAAGTTTAATTAAACAGGGTTCACTAAAAATAATGTGCATTTCTAAGATATAAAATTAATTTGTACATACTTTATTTTCTTGAACTATTTCTTTCAATCAAAATAAAAAAGAAAGTACAAAGGATATATTTATCATTAATATTACAAATTTTGTAAGACAAAATAATTTGTAATATCATATCATGCCTTGAGCCACCAAATTCTTACCAAACAAAGAATAATTTAAGTCAAGATATAGCTTTAGGCGTCCACCAAGTACGAATAATTTAGGTCGGCCTAAGTTGAAATAATCAAGTTAGGTTTCATTAGCTTTAGTCCACAATCCAACACCACCCTAGCATTTAACGTTGTAATTTAAGAGTACAACATAATACTCCCCATTAATTAAATGGAAGTGTTGAAATCAGAGTTCTAACTAAATAGCTATAACTGTGTTATAATTTTTTCGAACCTTAAAAACTATAGCACTATCAAATGCTTTTTTTAAATAGAGTTCTAAATAGCTATAGTTATTTTTGTAGCCATTCCGTGATGACACGATAATCATCCTTATAATCTTGGCTCAAACTCTTCTGTAGTTGCATTTAACCGAGGGTGCGCTCATACATAACTTGGTAATTCGGATTTATTTTCTCTAAAAGATTTGGAGCCTGTTTTAAGGCATTCGGTCTGGACCAGGACCATGATTCGAAGCTTTTCTTTTCTGTATCATACGATTAAAATTTCGTCGAGACGGCATTAATTGATTGAAATTAATGTCTGTTAACCCCTCTCCGTTAGACAAAAAAAAAGAAAGTCCTCTTGGTTTTTATTCCCAAATCCAATTACTTAAAAAAAAAAGGAAACCAGAGAATATTAAAGTTGTGCTCTAAAAAACAGCGATTTTGGATTAAAATAATAATAATAAAACAACGATTCTAAATCATTAATTAGAAATTCGGAGGTCTGCTCACAAGACGAGACGGTTGTTGAACCCACTTCTAGCCCGGCTTTCAAACCTTTTAACTGTTCGTTTGTCGTGGGATTATACAGATAGGATTTGACAAGATTGAAAATCCACTTTTGAGAGAAGAAAAACTCATAATGAGCTTAAAAATTTGCGAAGAGAGAAAATAAGAGAGGAGTGAGAGCGAATAGAAAAAAAAATAGACTCTTATTTTGAGTTTTAATTTGAAACAAATTTATACTATGCGGATGTGGGAATTGATGTAGGAACAAAAATAGAAAAATAGTGGGTAAATTTAAGCCATCCGAACGAGACGCTGGGAATTAAATGAATTCGCATCCTCTGAGATACCTCAAATTTTGCGTGACTTTAGGGACAATTATAACCGTTTAAATAGTTTTGCGCGAATCTCGAAGTACAAATAATACTACCTCCCTGTGCTATCCCCGAATAGGCACCGAACACGTCGGTCACGCAAAAATTGAGATATCTCAAAGGATACACACCCCTCTGAATTGATCCAAATCTCACTCATTCCCACAGAGAATGAAGCAAACGGACAGGACCTTACATACAAGGTATCCTCTTCAGAGATGGTATGGATATCAAATTCACATCCCCTCAGGTTACTTGATTGAGTACAATTATAACGAATTCACATCCCCTCAGGTTACGATTGAATACAATTGAAACGAAAGGTTCAAAATCGTTCTTTTAACTTGACACAAATTTCAAAGCACAAATAATACTTCCCCCTCCGTCGGCACTGGCTGAGAGTAAATCGCGACCATCCATTTCAATTATGTTGAGTCAGGTACCTGGGAAGATATGGATCCTAGATGTTGGCCTCTCATCATCATCTTCCCAGATACCTGACTGAGTATAATTAACTCCTATTAATTTCCAGTTAGTGATTAAAATTCAGTGCCTATCTAAATATAAGGAATTTGTTTTGAGATGTTTCAAGTTAAAACTGACAACTCAGATCTAATTGTACTCAAGTCAAGTATTGCATTGGATACGAATTCGGTAACTCCTATAAGGAATTCGTTTTGAGATGTGTTTCAAAGCAGGTGTGGGAATGCATGGGGAGTTTACTGGTACGATCAAACACATTTGAGCATACTTAGGAAGCATCTTAGAGATCTTTAGTTGAAAAGTTCGCAGACATATCATTAAATTTAATTATAGAGAAGTCCGTTGCTCTCTATAGAAAACTCCGACAGCGATTTGAAAAGAAATTTTGAGAGTCGGTAATCAGTCATTACTCTGCCCCGCCCCCTCCTCCTTCACCCGGTCCACTTCGCCTCATTCTATTCGAGCTGATGCTTTCGTCTAATGGATCTGACCGCCGCTCGTCGCTCCGCGTTACTCTATCCGAGCAGGTGCTTCCGTCCAACGGGTCTGGTCACCGCTCTTCGGTCTATCTCGCCTCACTTCAATTGAGCAGGTGCTTCCGTCTGACGAATCTGGCCATCGCTCTTCGCTCCAACTCAACTCTTCAGGTTCGAATGGAGGTGTTGTGAATTCGCTCCACCTCTTCCGTAGTCTACTTTATATACATATAAATAAGGTACGTGTAATGGTTGATGACGTTGATGATGTGCTGATGTTGTCTTTTTTCCTCCTCCCTTCTTCTTTTTCCTTCTTCCTCTTCTGCTTCCATCTTGTTGTGTTTAAAACCGAATAAACCAGACACAAACCCAATCTGAGCATCAAGGCTTCTTTGGATCCCCCGGCTCGCTATGACCTAACAACAGCACTATTTGTGCTAATGACAAGAAACTTTGCTGGCTCACTACCTATCAATCTGAGTATGAGCACAGAAAACCATACATGCTCGTTATCTACCAATTTGAGCACTACAACCGGAAGACTCATCTTTCTATAATTAGAGCACGGTTTTGTTTTTTTCTATTTTTTCTTGTCTAGCTTTATAGAAGGGGGTCTTTTGTAATATTTTAAGTACTGGTACAGCTGCTTTATGTATACTTATGTACTGGTACAAACAAATGAATGTAATAGGTTTTTGTTCTGATTAATGAAATACCTACGGGTTATTAACCAAAAAAAAAAAATCTTAGATATCTAATAAATTTACTGTGCGAGAAGAGAAGAGGGTATGGGCAACACGATTTATGGGTGTTCTTTGGGGTATTTGGAAGCAACGAAACAAATTAATTTTCAGGAATAAAAAATTACCCCCGAGGCAATTAGCATTGATGATTACAAAGGAAAATGAGCTATGGTTGAGATGCCGGCATTTTTATTCATAACCAAAAAAATAAATAAAATATTATTAATAACCGGCCCCCCGAAAATATTTTACCCATGCCCAAACCGCCCCCCCATGGGGCGGTTTACCCCCTACCCAACCCGCCCCCTGGGGGGGCGGTTTACTAATATATATATATATTTTTTTAATGCGATGATGGATGGATTATTTATAATGATGTTTATAATTTATGTATTTTATAATATTACGTATTTGTTTATATTTTTAATACGATGGATTTTATGATTTGTGAATAGTTTAACAATAACACATGATATGGATAGATAACAATAATTGTTTTGTAATATTATGTTTGTTTGAGCATATTGAATTTATTACTTGAATTTTAAAAATAAAGATTTGAATACATAACACATGATATGGATAGATAACAATAATTGTTTTTTTTTATCTAAGCAATGCACTGATTCATTAAAAAAAAATATTAGTGTGATCTCATTGTCTATGCCAAAACACCCGTCATTTTTATCCATGCCCATCGAAACTTACATTTCATTGAAATTAAAGTTTTATAAATTTTTTATATGTTTCTTTGAAATTAGATAGTAAAATATATAATTTAGTTTATTAGAAGGACTGAAACAAATAATCCGGATCAATGTTTTTCAGGTTTTTCGCAGCGGTAAGAAAAAGTAAAATATTTCATTGTGTGTTATTAGAAAAAATAAAACAACCATAACTTAAAAAAAAATGAAATGGATCAAGGGTCGGAAACATCGTTTTTTTTTAAAAAACTTTAAACGGTCATATCTTTTGCTAGGAAAGTCGGATTTACGCGTATGACCCCAATTCGGAAAGGGGAGGAGGAGACGGTGCTGACCGTCACCCCGGGGTTAATTTCGGGTATCCGGAAAAATCAGAATCGCCAAAAAACATTGTTTAGTGCCTCAAAAATTAAGTTTAAGATTTTTAGTGTCTTAATTGAATTTTTTTATGTTAAAAAATACTTTTTAGTACTGAGAAATGCACCAGTAGCAAGTGCAATTGCCACAGGAGAAGTCTCATACAAGCATTTTGTCTTCTGGTTTGATTTCAAGGACTGAAAGATATATGCTCTAGTAAACCTGTAATTATAATATAGTTTACTAGTTCCGTTGATTCTAAGAAGCGTAGGAGTCTCTTTGCAAATTAGTAGTCTAGATAGGAACATTATATGGAATATATCACCTGATTTTGTCTTCAAAATATAAAGCATGTTTAGATACTAAACAAATTTTAAATTGTTCATTAGAAACAATTATCTATATATTAACAACCATTACTTCATTAGTTATGTGTTCACACAAATAAAGAATTCATCAACATTATCACTTTGAAATTTGTTACTATTAACAACCATCAAATGTTTTTTAAGGTTTACAATTAATAGTTCGTCATTGTTCAATTATATTATCCATTTAATTGTGTGTATACATACATAAGTAGACAAATTAACTATTTGCTCTTGAAAACCGACTAATTAGACTAATGACATTTTTCTTAAATAGACTACATATTTTTTATTTTTTTAATAAAAGGTATAATGGATATTTTATAAATTTAAAATAAGCTTTAACAGACAAATGGATTAAAATGAGTAAATTTGTAAGTGTTTAAAGTTTAAAAGAATAAATATGATATTATGAAGTTTAGACAAGAAATACGTAATATTGACAAATCATAAATCATAAAATCCATCGTATTAAAAATATAAACAAATACATAATATTACCAAATATGATATTATGAAATCATAAATCATAAATATGATATTATGAAGTTTAACCTTGCATTCACTTATGTTTTAAACTATTCACAAATCATAAAATCTATCGTATTAAAAATATAAACAAATACATAATATTATAAAATACATAAATTATAAACATAATTATAAATAATCCATCCATCATCGCATTAAAAAAAAAAAAAAATTAGTAAACGGCCCCCCGGGGGGGCGGGTTGGGAACCGCCCCCTGGGGGGGGCGGTTTGGATGGGGGGCAAACCGCCCCCCCAGGGGGCGGTTTGGGCATGGGTAAAATATTTTCGGGAGGCCGGTTATTAATAATATTTTATTTATTTTTTTGGTTATGAATAAAAATGCCGGGTTGAGATGTGCTATGAGGGAGAGGATGGCAACACATAATTGATGTATACTTGTGTAAGAGATAGTAGTTTTGTTGTTGTACTAAATACATCTACAAATTTCAAACTTGGTAGCTTCTGGCAAGCATTTGGCAAAAAAGAAAAAGAAAAAGAGAGAGAGAGATGTGTTTCAAGTTAAAACTGACAACGCAATCTGATTGTAGGTATTGCATTGGATATGAATTCGGTAACTCCTATAGGCTCCCAATTGCATAATCGAATTTATGTGTCGCATCAACAAGTTAACAATTTTCTTCATGTCAATTTCATAATGTTTTCAATCCGATATAGTATTTTCATACATATTACTAATTTAGCAAGATCGCCAAATTAGTAATTATTCTGTAAACACAAGTCTTCAACATAAGAATATACAATTTAATATTTAGTAATCTTCAACATAAGAATATACAATTTAATAAATGTTCAATATATATGATTAAAATTATATGACTAAGCACTTCTAATTTAGCTTTAGATCAAACCAAGTATATACTATGTTAGCTAATATTATAAAACGCACACCTATTACAAATAACAATAAACCCAAAGAGATGCAGATTTGACACTCACAAGAGATCTGAGAACAAAATCCGAGATTACAAACCCTATTTGAAAAAAAAAAACCTTATATAATGAGATTAATAGACTTTAGAATTCAGAGAAAAGTATTCTTGATTCTTTTTTTTAGATGATGTTCTAGTGGTCTTTTGAATCAAACAATTGGAAAAGCGCTTCAAAATTCTGTCATCCCGAATATATATTGAAACTACAACTTAAAACAAAAAGAAAAACACTTCCAAAGTTTGCCATCACAATGATATTCGTGTTGCCTTGTTGCAAATTAAGTTTCTCATGACATCAATCGACAGCTGAGGTCAGAAAATATCTCAAGTTGAGAGACATAAACTGGCAACAACAATTAGCTGTAAGAATTATCATTCCAACTGGGACTGATTCATCACTAACTTGAAAAGTAATAGCTCAACTGACACTAGAACATAATAACACCAAAATTAACAGATCAAAGACAAACTCACAGCAAAATAAATCTTGATAAGAACAGTTGAATTTCTTCCAGGTAGGGAATATCATTTTCACATAACATTTCCTAATGAGAACATTGGAGACAAACTGTGAAACTATACTGTAAACAGAACACTTAACTGTGAAACTATACTGCAAAAGAGGGGGGGGGGGGGGGGGGGGGGGACCAGCAAAGTTCAAGATAGTTGCATTCATGATTTACAATAATTGATCAACTTGGATCAGACAAGAATGCCAAGGATTCTTGCAAAATAAAACAAAAGCTGCCTGATGTTTCGCAAAACATTTATTTCTTGGATTAGACAAGAATGCAAGGGCAGACCCAGTGTAGTCTAGGACGGGCCGTCCCCCTGCATTTTGAGTTTTAGTGGAGATTTATCGGTTCCGACTGGCTTTGCCCCTCCCTGGAAATTATTTTTGCCTTCCTCTGAATGTTTAATTGGTAATTCGGGTTAAATTTATAGTTAAAATTAAAATAAATTTCTTGAAATATGATTGATAATTATAATTATAAGTCAGAATATCATAAATTACAAGTCAGAGCATTATAAAGTATAAGTTAAAGCATTATTTTTTTATTAAATACCTAATTAGTTAATGAGTTTAAATCCGATTAGCTAATTAAACCCGATTCGATATTTTTTTACCTCCTTGACAAAAATCCTGGATCCGCCCTGCAAGAATGCAAAGTATTCTTGCAAAAAGATATCAAGCTGCTAACTATTAGTTGTACCCAGTAATTATAAACGCTAAAGCCTGTGTAAATTTCCTTTTTTTTGTGAGTCATAAAACCATTATTATAGAACCCTCTCTATAAATACTGATAAATGAAGTTGTTTTTCCAAGATGTAGGATTAAAACTTTACAAACCACAATAATCATAGATGATAAATTGCATGATCAACAGAATTAGGAACGAAAGGCCCGAAACACAAATTGGGAAGCTAAAAATTATGTGCACGTTATTTTTACCAGTAATACCGAATCAATCACAAAATTGAATCGAAATAAATAAAAAAATTCCCTCACTAATTTCCACGAATCTCAAATTGAGCTCAGAGGTCTATCACGAGATAATAATTTCACACCCAATATAGAAAATTATTTAGAGAATTGGATCAAAATCTATAACGAGTAATCAAAATCCAGAGATATATAGAGATTAAATAGCAAAAACACCAATAAACAGTTGCATCTAAGAACAAATAACACGAGATCATCTGACGAAACAACCGAGCCCTAGGTTATCAAACACTAGAGAAACAAAAAAAGTACCAAAAATTACAAAACCAGACCAGATCGGCCGCCGACCTGTTAGATCAGATCAGATCGGACTCGGATTATTACCAGATCCGATCAGGATCCGCCAGAAGCAGCGGATCGGTAGCGATACAGCTTGCCGAATACATGGAGCGCAGTAACGAACCCAATAAAACAAAGACTCATTACCAGTACGACCGTTGGAGTCATCTTCAGACCAGGAGCATCATCGGTGTAGAAACGGAGCATGTTGCTCCCGCCACCGTTTCCGCCGCTAAATCCTCCACTGGTGCCGGTAGTCCTCCGCCTTCGCATGCCTGCTGTCGCTGCGGCAGAGCCCCTGGGCCCCACGGTCATAGGGCGAGATCCGCCTGCGCCAGCTGATGAAGCCTGGGATTGGGAAGAACTCCTTGCCATGGCTGGTTGGAGAGATCGAGAAAGATTTTGCGGGGTTACAGAGAGAGAGAGAGTAAAAAATAGGAGGACAAGGTCAATAAAATTTGGAATCAGTATCTTTTCTTGTATGTCAATTGTGGAGAAACGAGAATGACGATTTTTCGTAGACCGGGTTTAGAACGAAGGATTTTCATTTTTCAATCGGGTATTCCTAGAATAAACGTATATGGTGTTTACTCCAGGAGTAAGGAAATATTTAGAAAATGGATAATTATGTAAATTGCGGAGAAGGTTTGCTGGAAATTTCGGGAGCGTCCATGTCAGTTGCCATTATTGATCTGATCTAAGCCGTTGATTATTGATCTTGAATTTGAATCGGACAATATTGAGCAGGTGCCAATTAAAGGAATCAATATGCAGGAGATGTATGAGGTCACAAGGTAAGTTGCTTTTGTTTTCTTTCTTAACAAGAGAAACGGAATTAAGATCCAGTGACACTTGGGGTTCATTAAAGGAGGGTCCATTAAAAATTTTAAACTTTCTAATTTTCCACTAAAATATTGACATTTTCTAGGAGGGCTTCTTTTCTTATTTTGAGAGCTAAGAGAATTTCTTTTCTCTAAATACTTATTTTGTTCTTCCACTCTCTCCCTCTGACTCATTAATAAAATAAATTAAAAAGGAAATAAGTTTAAGTTTTTTCCATCCATGGAAAAAAAAAACAAGTGCCTCAAAAATCTTTTCCTTCCTTTCTGTGATTCTTTTTTTTTTCCTTTCTGATTGAAGCCCGTGAGCATCCATGTAATTAAAAATGATGGTTACCAAATGAAAATAAAACGAAACACTCTACTGAAAAAATCCTAAGAACTGTTAATAGCTGGAAATAAAAAACACTACTTAGATCATCCCAATTTCAACAAGCTGACAATTGCAAGAGCTGGAGTTGCAAAATATTTTCGAGTATGGTTGCCATTAAATTTCTCCTCCTTGCAAACTTTTCAAGCACATATTTGAAAATTTGATTCAATCAATAAAAGATAAATGATTCAATTGATTTCACACTTTCACTCGTCTATGATGTTTTTGTTGTATTTTTGTGCCATCCTAAAGGGAACTTTCCCATAGTTATTTTTTTTTTTTATGAAACTTATTTAATATAAGTTAACAAGAAAGATTAATCTTATATAACCATGTTGGTGTATTATTGTTTTCTTTTAAAGCCAACAACAAATTAAAGTCTTTTCAAATAAATTCAAATTAAAGTCTATTCATTTCTATTCTTGGGTACATCTGAAGAACAATTTTGAATTAAAAGAAGTTTGGAAGAGAAAGAAAGATATAGAATCATGGAAGGGAAGGATTTTGGGATTTATAATCACAGAAGGGACAAAAAATTGGGTGTTTGTTTTTTTCTCACAGAAAGAAGGAAACTTTCTTTGAAGTTATTTCCTTTATTAACTTATTTAATTAATGACTCTGAGAGAGGTTGAAGGGTAAAATGGGTATTTAGAAAAAAAAATCACTTTTCCCATGTTTGGTTGTGGCCTAAAGGGTGGAATAAGGGGTTTAGTCCTCGTTATTCCACCAAACGAGCATTAATTGAGCCGGACTAAAATGGAATAAGCCGATTTTTAGGCCGACCTAAATTAAACCACCTCATATGGTGGTTTAATTTTATTACACGTCGTGGCCTAGCTCTATTGATTATAATAATATATTATTAGTATATAATTAGTTATATTATTAATTATTATTATTAGTATATAATTATTTAATTAATATCTTATATTGTTAATATATCAAATAATAATTATAATAATATTATATAATTAGTATTTTTTATTAATAATTATTATTCATTTATAATTATATAATTAATATATTTTATTGTTAATATATTAAATAATTATTATAATAATATTATAATATATGTAATTATTATTAATATATCATTACATAATTAATATCTATATTTTTAATGTAGTAAATATTTTCTATAATATTATTATATAATTAGTATATTTTATTAATATATAATTATATAATTAATATGTTATATTGTTAATATATTAAATAATAACTATAATAATATTATAATATATTATAGTTATTATTAATATATTAATATTACATAATTAGTATCTTATTATTAATTATTATTATTAATATATAATATATAATTAATATGTTATATGTTTAATATATTAAATAATTATTATAATATAGTATAGTTATTAATATATTAATATTATATAATTAATATCTTATTATCATTATTATTAATATAATTATATAAATAATATTTTATATTGTTAATATATTATAGTTATTATTAATACTTTAATATTATCTAATTATTAATAATTAACTAACTTAGGCTTCCAAAACTTTAGTCCACCAATTCTAACCAAACAAGAAATAACTTAAGCCATGATCTAACTTTAGACCTCAACTAAACATGAATAATTTAGACCGGTCTAAGCTGGAATAATCAATTTAGGCCTCCTTAGCTTAGTCCACAACCAAACATGGGATTTAGCTCTCAAAATTAGAATAGAAGTTCTCAGTATAGCACTCCCCTAAATAATTGATTAATTACGATATACTCTTGGGTATTTGCCAATTTTCTTATCAAAACATCAAAATAGTTTATTTCTTCACTGAAACTTAAAAAAAAAAAAAAATCAAAATGCAGATGTAGAATTTGCTGGGTGCATGTCTGTATGATCGTTTTATACAAGACAATTGGGTAAAAGTGCACAGGGAGAGCAGACCTGTACAAGTAAAACCCTCTACTGGTACCTGGTGGTAATCAGATGGCTCCATCCATCTAAATTTTATGACGAAAAGTTTACTCGATCAAGTTTCAGATAAATCTATCAAATTACTACCAATAAACACATAATTACAATTGAACAGTAACACTTATTTCTTTTCAGTAATTAATCTAATAATTCTAGAAAATGGCTGAGATATATACTGCGTGTAACATTAACCATTAACTTCTTTGTCTCTACAATGCAACAAACAATTAACTTCTCAGACCACCCTTTATTTCTCCTAGCCTTGATTGAATAAATGGTGTACAATGACTAAAACAATCAAATAAAATAAAAATCGAACAAATGAAAATCTACACTTCTCAGCAACTTTTCGTATGTCAAAGTGGCTATTGAGGCATCGGCTTGTTTTTCAAAAAATGTCTAAATAATATCAATGCTTGCCGGGGTCGGTGCAGTGGTACTTCATGACCCGCACCAGTTACGGTTACAAAGGATAATCCTTTGTATATTTGGCTCCACCCTCCAACCTATGCCAACAAAGTAATGTATTAAGATTTAGAGACATTAGAAGGCGGTACGCAAATAGTGTGTCTGGTGTGCGTACCAGTTCTATTTAAAAGAAATGAACTAACCTTTCCATGGTCATACCAAGGATGCCAGTTGACGAGTGTTGGCAGCTTAAGAGCATCTATAGAATACCGAGTAGCGGTTACTGGTACCACTGCATCAGTGTCGCCACTATCAAATAAAGAGCAAATTAGAAGCAATAGTAATGAGCAAGAATCTATATGTCCAACTGCATGAATCATATATCCAAGGTGTTTTATCAGAAATTACCTAAATACCCAAATCCTCTGGCCGGCGGCAATCAGCTCTTGGTAAATAGGAAGCATGGATCTAGGTGAATCAGCCCAATATGTTCCTACTATGTTACTGAAAAGAATATAAGAAAAATATAAACAAATCTTTTATGAAACAATGCATTAAGTTCAAAATGATGATCTTTTTACTAAATTCCAGAAAACTTTCTGATTTACAAAGTTGTTAAGGATGTGAGATACTAAGAATGTCTTTAATTTTAAATTGAACACAGAGACAGAGATTGGGTGGGCCAGCTTGGTCCTGGACCTACCCCGTGATTAAAAATATATATATATATTTACATAGTGCAAACTTTCGAAAAAACATCTCTCTTAATCGTTTTTTTTTTAATGAAATCTCTCTTAATCTTAGTTTCAAACATCTCTTATTGATCTTCATTTGCAGCAACTTAATCCCAATCAATTCTTTGGATTTTATTCAATAGAGTTTGTAACGGCAATGTTTACCTTATTGTCATTAAAAGGAGCCAGCACTTATAGATGACACGGCTATACAAATTCAGCACTGGTACGCACATTAATAGCCTGGTACCAAATGTGAATGGACGGGTCTTCATGGATGATCTTATACTGAAGTTTTGTGTGATGATTGTGACTCTTTTTTCAATTTAACTGTAAATAATTAACACTCTTTTTTATTTTAAATACAATCCTTGATGGGTATTAACCCACCAACCTTAAAAAAAAAAATTTCTCTTATAAATATTCTTTGACTATTACTAAGATTTTCTTCTTTTGTAAAAATAGAATAAAATTAGAACAACAGATAGGAATAGGAAGTTCGGAATGAATTTTCTAATTTGGAGTTGAACAGTTTGTTTATTTGTTAGAGCTCTGTGTTCATTTATTGAAAATAAAAAAAATGATTTAGTAATCATGTCAAGAAAATATACAGCAACATGCCTCATTATTTTTACCCCACCCACAATGATAAAATCTGGTCTCTGTCCCTAGTCGGTCCTTTTGGCAGATTATGTACATAAAATCAGGCAATCCTAAGGTCTTGGTGAACTTAGGAGTACCCTAGTTCTACTCTGTATAGGTTGGCTAATATCAATTCGATTGTTCCTGAAGTCCCGTGCAACTAAGTCTTTTTCCAATTTTCATAGTAAAAAAAGTCGATCCAAATTGTTAGATGTGATATCTATATTAAAATATGCTTGGAGATCAAATTTTACATTTTTTAGAATTTTTTTACTATTTATTAAGCCACTTTAAAAATCACTGATCCAACAGTGGCTTCTGGTTTTACTGTTTGGTTAAGCCACCGTTAGATCAGCAATTTCAAAGTGACTTAATAAATAGTAAAAAAATTCCAAAAAATGTAAAATTTGGCCTCCAAGCATATTTTAATATAGATATCACATCTAACTGTTTGGATCGACTTTTTGGACTTTGAAAATTGAAAAGCAAAGGACCTCAGTTGTAATGATAGACAAACCTGCATGTATCCCAAGCATATTTGATGCCGGTACCATTTGCTTGAAGCGCTCTCTGAACTTCAGGCAGGTTATAATAAGTCTTTGCGTACCGCTCAGTACATGGATCATAAGCTCTTGACATCCATGGCTAACAAAAAGATAATATAGTCAAAATTTGAACTAGTCAATTATGTGCCACAAGGTGTAAACAATTACTTGAACTCACATATCTGCCGTTAATTCCACGCATGAGAGCTGCTGTGTTATTACATGGCCTAGTATAAATGCTATATGGATCAATGTTCCCTTCTTCCGCGCTTGCTATATTCAAATTCTTCACACATTCGATCGAAGGGTGTTCTGACGAATCTTGCATACATGTAGTTCTCAAGTTATGATATGTAGCATCAGAAATTAGGCCGTGCGTCCACCAATACTCGAATGTGCCAATGTAATCGTGATAATCATCAGTAACTGCATTGCCTACCTAGGATGATAAACATTTCTTGAAGTGATTTGAAGGATGGACTTGAAGGTTTGATGTAAACTAGAGTTGGAAAATTACCATGAAGCCCTTGAGATTAATTGAAGGATTTTGGATGCCCTTGTTTCTGTGATATATAAATTGGGCTAGTTGGGGAATGTAATGTCCTGTAAATTTAAAATTTTAAATATTTCAATAGTATAACTGAGAGTTTTGTACTGGAAAATTTGAACTGATTTCAATATATCACTATTCAAAATGAGCAAATTGTACTGTATGATTTTACCAGCATAGCTTTCTCCAGCAATGTAGAACTCTCTGTGCTTGTACTTGGGGAATCTCTCAAACCAATTCTCCAAAAATGCATATGCATCGGTAGCTAAAATAAAAATATGGATTGAATTAAAATTTAAAGAATAATATTGCATTCTTCCCAATATAATTTTTAAATAAATTCAGATAAATCAGACCTGTTCTCACATCTCCAGCAGTATAAAGATCCAAGGACGTATTAGAATACGAGAATCCAACCCCAGCCGGCGATTCCAGAAACAGCAAATTTGCAACTGCACTCCAAATTCACCAAATTTTGTTCACACCATATAAGCCAATGACAAAAGCTATCAGCTATAATCAACTTTAAATTGCTCACCATTGTTCCAAGAATGCGGGTTCAGATAAAGGTTATGACCGTCAGCCTGGATCCGGAAAGGACCAATCTCCTCTGATGCACCATATGCAATTGACGAACAGCCGGGCCCACCATTTAGCCAGAGAACTAACGGTGCATTGTCAGGTCCTGCTGAAGGTACTGCCTCGACCAACCAATAGAAAAGTGCACGGCCATGTCGCGGGTCAACTGTTACATACCCAGAGTACTGGGAGAAATCCACATTGGCAGGTTGACCCGGTAGCTGCCAGATCCTGTCACTCTCTTGATCGGATTTCACACCAGATAAGAACACTGTTAGTACCAGTACAAGCATCAGTGGGAAAGAGATGGCCATTGAAGGAAAGAATTTCTAATTTTGATCGATTGATAGATTGTAGTTTCATGAAATAAATAGAGAGGGTAGTTGACAAATGACAATGCTTTGTATGGCGATTGGAAGGAAACCAGGATCTCAGTGTTGTTTTTCACTGGATCGGACATTAATTTATCATTGCGTAACAATGATTGTTGTTGCTATCACAATTTGTGGGGAAGAAAGGCCGGTTGCTTTTGTCTCCATTAGATAAAAAAAATAGGGAGCTATAGCTTTCTCTGAATCGCATTGGTCGGTATAACAAAGTTTACCAAGCAAAGTTAAAACCATTGCTTTCATTTATTCTTTGAATTTTTGGCAATATATAGCGTGTCTAAAATCAATGCTGGATTGCTGGACCTTTTTTTTTTTTTTTTTCCTGGAAATAAATGTCTAAAGTCTAAAACTCCCCTCAGTTCTAGTCTCTCTGATCAAATTCAATTTGGATCATATTTTTTATCCAAAAACAAAGCATTAACTTCAGTGACGGTGCAAAGGATACGTCCGGTTTCCAGATCAATGGAGATGACTTCACAAAGACTGGGAGGCTGGGATTAAAGAGTTATAAAAGACGCACATGGGGTTGGAGGGAAACCAGCACGGAATAGAGAAGTACATTATCGTATGAACATGGTTTCACAGACCAAAAACACTGTTAAGTGTTTCCAGTAGCAAAACAAGAGTCAGAGGTATGGGACCAGGTGTAGGAAATAGCTACCAATGCACAGAAGGGCGGGAGGCAGAGATAATGAATGCGGGGAGGAAGGCGCCAAGAAGGCACCACACCCTTTGAGTAAAGACTAATTAATGTAAAACCAAAAAATAGAAAATTAAAAAATAAAAGTTCAAAGACAAATTGAGGCATGGGTGTAAACGGATACGGATTATCGCGGATAATCTGGTCCGAATTCGCTTATTATCCGTATTCGGATTAAACAGATACGGTCATATAGATACGGATAATTTTAGTATATGAAAAAATAATACGGATAATTTCGTGAGGATATAAACGGAGCGGATATCCGTATATATCCGGATCCGAAATTTAATCTTTCAACAGTTGTTAATTCATTTCACCCTTGCGAAGTTCCAAACAAACATACATATTCGTTTAAGTCCAAGAATTTTGGCAGAAAAATCATATAATCTATTAGAGTAATGGATTGGTTATCTGAACCAATAAGCAATTAGTCATGCATAATTGTCACTGTGCAATCTTAAAAAGTCCATTAAATTTTTGTCAATTAAGTAATCAAATTAGGTAATTTAAAATTACGAAATTTAGTAGAATTACTTAATATCCGACAATTATCCGTTCCATATTCGTATTTGTATTCGAATCCGTATCCGTGAATTATTTGTTCCGTATCCGTATCCATTTAAGATGTATATGGTTTTCAATTTTGATATCCGTTTACTATCCGTATCCGTATCCGCTCGTTAAAAAACGGATACGGATATAATATTAGCACTATCCGCTCCGAATCCGCTCCGTATACACCCCTAGACAGATGGGATCCCTAGAGAAGTTCTGTTGTGAGAATATGGAGCTACACACCATATTTTTTATTTCTAGAAATTTATAAAATCATTTGGGAATACGAAAGAGTGTAACATTTCATTTTATCAATTTTCTTGTAAAGTTTGACAAGAAGACATTGGACATCAATCAATCATGAATGATATCCAAAATTCCATATTGGAGTGAATTATCCAACTTCTAAGGAAAACATAATTAAGCAAAGGTCGGTGGCCAGAATTAAAAAGCTAAAATGATAATTTTATGAAATACTAAAAAGGTATAATTCTTAAAATCCTAGAAAAAAAAATTAAATCTTAAAATTTGACTTGAAGTAGAATTTTGCCAACAAATTTCTAGTGAAGTGTTTGATTTGTTGAAATTCGAGAGGAAAGGATAAATTTTATTGTTTGAGTGAGTCTATAGTTACTATGCATATCACGATTTAGTTCGTAATACGAATCTATATTTTGGTTTTGAAAATTCTAACTGTTAATTCGAGCTGCAAAATGGTTTTCATATGAATATGTACTTGCAGACCAAATTTTATATTTTTTATATTTTTTTTTTACTTTTTTTTTAAGATGATTTTATATTTTTTACTATTTTCATATGAATATGTATTTGCAGACCAAATTTTTGTTTTTTACTATTTTTAAATTTTATATTTTTTAGAAAATTACTGTTTTTGGATGGTCTAGAATTATCAGATCAAGTGATTTTCTATCTATTTTAAAATAGTAAAAAAATTCTAAAATAAAAAATTCGGTCTGCAAGTAGATATTTATATGGGGATCATGTTGAACGGTTTGGATCGACCATTAAGATTTTAAAAATGTATATATTGACCTGTATTACGGAGATATGCATAGTACCAGGGGCAGAGCCAGACTTTCAGACTATGGAGGTCAAACATGAATGGGGTCAAATATATAAAATTTTCCTATTACGAATGGGGGTCAATTTTATACTATCAATTGTATTTTCCTTTAAAATATATTAAAATAAAATATAAATATAAAAAAATATAAATATAAAAAAAATTGAAATTGAATGGGGTCAATTGACCCCATTCAATTAACATGGATTCGCCTCTGCATAGTACCATAGACTCACTCTTATTGTTTTATGATACTATTTCAATATTTAAAGAACCATTGAAATATTTTCTAATTACATAATTTGCTCTAAGTAAACTTTTGCTCTAATTTTTGTTTTGTTAATACGCTTGCATTTGAATTACCTAAATAATAATTGAGCTCTCGTTATTAAAAGCACGCTCACAATGTTTTACGTACCTGTAAAAGTGAAGTGGCATGCATGAATCATATATTAGTATCTACATGTAATATTATGTTCTTAAGTTATAAATTTAATTATCAAATTAAGATAGAAAAATGAAGACATGAGAATATAAATCTAACATAAAAATGAGTAGGGTTCAAATTGATATCATTGATTTTGTGCTACAATTATACTTTATATATTCTTTTTTACTGTATTCAAACTTTGAAAAGTTGATCAAAACCGCTCAAAATGATTTTTATATAAAAATGTGCTAGGAGAAAAAAAATTGATATATATTTTTAAATTATTTTACTATTTTTTTGGGTAGGTAGAAAATCACTATTTTGATTGGTCCATAATCTTCTAAAAATAATAATTTTGTACTTATCTAAAATATCAGTGAAATTTTTTCCAAAAAGTTTAAAATTTGATTTCCAAGCATATTTTATATCTGAATATTTGCATTGCCAATGCATACATTTGTTCCATTTTGGGGGCGTTTGGTTCGCGCTATTGATCATTCCAAGGAATAGAAGGATTCCAGGGAATGTAATACCAGGGAATGCCATTCCAGAGAATGTGCCATTACCATATTTGGTTAGTGCATGGCTATCGCTTCAGTAATTCAGGGAATAGGTCATTATCATGTTTGGTTTGCGTATTGCTATTGCAATGGCTATCGAGACACGTCTTCACTATTTTATTATAACACATGTGATAAAGATGATCATATATGGAGGTTGATCGAATATATTAATACAACTCAATGCTATAATACGTATGATACTTATTTTGTTTTTATTTTTTTATTTTTTATGCAATGGTAGTTTTGGGTAATTGAGCATGTGTGCTTGTCATTTTTATACAGAACAAACCATAGCTCCTTTTTGAATGTTTTCAGTTTCTGAAATTCTCAGACGTCTAGACCTTCAACTGTGACTTATTTCATAATTTTTCTAATTTTCTGTGTATTGAATAGTGACTTTGGCGTTGATAATTTCTGCATGCCAGTCAAACACAGTACCAGTGCTGGATTTTTCTAATTCTCTGTTAATCACATTGGTTCATTTCTAATGTCTGGTACAGTGCTTGAAAAATGTCTGATCCGGAATGTTTACAACCTAGCTCATAGCTTATTTTCAGTACCAGCTCCAATTGAAAAAAAAAACACTAGCATCTCTTTACAATTTGCTCAGAGCTAATAATTCCTAACTAATTAATTCATAAATTGACAATTTCCTCGTATACAGAAAAGAAAATAAATCAAGGCACTGTACGCCTGTGCTTGATCTCTTCCCTGGCTTATCTCTAAATCGGTGTGCACTCTTTTAATAATACTCCCTTCAAATGCAAGCTGAGCTTGTACCTTAATGGTGGTTGACAAAAGATGGCAAATACACAGTTAAGTCCTTCTACATGACAAGGCCAACATTTAAGCTCCACATACAAGCAATTTGGAAAATTAAGGCACCGGCTATAATAGTCACAATTTTTGTGTGGTTAATGTTGAGAAATAAATCAAGAAATCAAGCAGTATGATTTCATCATAAGAACAAAAAGCAACTATAATGCATGTTTGAAAGTAAGAAAAAATTAAATTAAACAGTTGAGGGAAAACGAAATAGATCGCACAGCGTATTTGATCTATACCTTACTGTACCAGACCGTGTCCATTTTCAGTTTGTTTCGAGCCCCAGATAAACCCAATCAAGTACGCAAAATTTGAATAAAACTCAAGTTGCAACTACTTCGCACCTTGCTACAGTAGCACTAATTTCTCACCTCAATTTTCACAGGTCATTGTAGAGTTGCGAGAGAACTCGTCGAGAAGAATTAGCGTTTTCCCCTCTAATTTTGTCGCGGAGTTCAAGGAATCAGTGGAACATCTTCTCCAGGGAAGATTTTAGTCTCAAATCTTCCATTTTTCTATCGATAGAGAGTTAATCAGGAAATCAGAGGAGAGAGAGAGAGAGAGAGAGCAAACTCAGGAGAGAAGTCGGAGAGGAGAAGAGGATAGGACTTAGGAGAGAGCCCTCCGCGAAAAAAATAAAAAAAAATCACGACGGGAATAATTACTGCCGAGCGGTAATCCTAAAATCCGTCTTTTTTTTTGCTAGCGCAATAGCCACAGACTAGGGAATCGAAATAGCAGGAAATACCATATTACCGTGTCTATTCCAGAGTTAATTTTGCCAAACATGGGAATGGAATTGTAATACCCGGGAATGACCTTCTAATATGTATGGAGACGTTGAAGATAAAGGTTTATCAAATAAAATAATAAACTCATGCCAATAAAATATACACGGTCTAAACATATATTAGAAGAAATTGGAAAGGATATTCAACTAAATTAATATATATATCTATAAGATTTGCCCTCAAATTAATTGATAGAGTACATTTTTCAAAATTCTATCGACATGGAAATTATAAAAAAAAAACCTAAACAAACATTCAAAGACTTCTCTCGAGTCACTGACAACATTTTATCTTGCAAGAAAATTCATTTTCTAAAAATTAATCCAGATCTCAGTAGTCGATCATTATAGACTTCCGAAGGGTCATATGAGAAAATTTGCCAAAGAAAAATCTGGAAAAAGATTCATACAAGCAGATGTTACGAATTCTTTTACTATAAACATGGCGAACTTTCATTGGATTGATCTTCGTCGCAAACAGCTAAATCTACGTAATCACTGTCCTTATACCCAACCAAGACACGCCACGTAAGTACAAAATTAATAGGTTTTGTAAATTCTGCGCGTGATAGAAGACCCGCAGAGAAGATAGGAGTAGGTCCGATGGGGATCGGACCTACTTTTGGGTCCAGTTAGCTCTATAACCGTATGATTAGTATTAATATCTGTGCGCACGGAAACTGAAACAAGGAAAGGAATGTTGTTTACACGAATCTTGATGCAATCGAATGGTCATTATATCTATCAGAGCAAAGTAGTCCGATGCCCATCGGACCTACTCTGCATTTGCAGAGAAGAACTATAACAGTACAACTGGAGAAATAAACGCTGACCCATACGACCCCCTTCCTCATCCTTCTTTCTCGCGTCAAAACCAGATAAACTGATCGAGGATCTGAACTGGTAGATCTGGTTAATGCTCTCATTTTTCGATCTCCGCTTTTAAGTTTTTTTATTTGAAAGCTTAACCTTTCTCTTCTGTAAATTTTTAGAAGCAAAGAGAAGCCTACCCTGACCTTCTCCGTTGGGTCTTGCCATGGCGGATCAATTCGGCCATTTCGATGCTGGGGTACGTCTCTCCAACTTACGCAGTTCTAATGTTTACAATAATTGTTCTCCTAGTCAGTAAATTTTGCAATTTTAAGGTAGATCGAAGTTCTGTTGTACCAGTATTGCATGTAATTGGTGAAGATGGATCCTTTAATTCGACATAAATTTGCTTAGATTACCAATGAATTTCAGTAATTAGGTCGCTATTTAATGGATCAAAGGGTTTCCGAGACCAACCAAGTTCCAGTTCAGAACTGGGATGCCAATCTATTTTATTATATAGAAACTACATTTAGTCAAAATCATATTCCTACCTAAGCAGTTAGTCAATAATGTCTGTCAATACTCATTTGTCCTTTCGATCGTAGCAGAATTGTAGATACTAAAAACCATAGTTCAGCTTGCAAATATTATGAACAAAATTTTGCTTCATCACTCACTGCTCAATTTCAAGGCTACAAATTAATTTAAACTGTACATTTGATTCCAATTGCTGGCTGCTTGCTTCCACTATTTGTTACAATGGGAGTGTAGTCGATGCAATAAAATCATGCTAATATTGTAATTAGAAAGATTGCTAGGTTATTACTTATGATGCTTACTGTTATCTTTCGTATACTTGAGAGCTCACTGCTGCTTAAATTAAGTTATTCATATTTTAAGTGTCTTCTATGCATTATTAATAGTGATTTAAAGAACTGTTCATTCATGCCATGATAGGATATAGTAATTTTGAACGAAAAGAATCTCCTGAAACATGTAATATTCCGTATTTATTTCCTTTTGACTTGCCTATCCCTAGATTATGATATATAAGTAAATATATGTCGTTTCATTTTTATCTTTGAAGCAAAAGTTTAGATTGATCTTTTCTCTGAAGCTAGTTGTTGAGCACTTGTATGAATTGTTAATAGCTAAATTGTTCTATATTTTCACTGCTTGTGCATGATTGTGGATCTTCTATCTCGATATATCAGGACTGGCCAGTTGCAAGTATAGTCAATTTTTCTTGAGCTATTGCTGTCCTGTTCTAGTATTACATCTTTAAATTGTGGTCATATCATATCCTTACTAAATTATGTTGTATTTATTTTCACTCTTTTGAATCCTAATTTTTTCATGTGTCAACAATTGCAGGGTAATGTCATAATTGAGGAGGCAAAGAAGGGCCTAAACCCTGCTATGGTGGTGTTGCTCATAGTCAGTACAGTTCTCATTCTCTTTCTCGTGGGAAACTACGCACTTTACACTTATGCGCAAAGGACGCTTCCACCAAAAAAGAAGAAACCCGTTTCCAAGAAGAAGTTGAAGAGGGAGAAGCTCAAGCAAGGTGTGGCCCCTCCCGGGGAGTAAATTAGGAAGAAAAAGAGAAGCCCTTTTGATGCAATATATTTGAAGGGGTTATTGGCTTTGGGAATTCCATGAGATAAGAGAAGAACTTTTGATTTGTGGTAGACTCTAGTTGCTATCTTTTTTTTCCCACCAAAATTGTTCTCTGTTGTGTGTTCTGTGCTTGTGTCTGTAATTTAAGTGTGTGAGCTAGTTATTCTCTGTGAACAATTTTTTCTTTTTGAAGAAAGGAACTAATAACTCCGATTCATTTGGTTTTCGTATTCAATTGTTTTAATAATAATATCTTTGGATAAAGTTGATTTTTACATCTAAGAAACTAATTACAAACAATAAAATGGAGTGGGGGTGATCCAATGGACATCGAACAAAATTTGATCTGATGCTTGATGCTTGGTCAGAGGCATCCAATTTGTATTAAAAATATATGTGCACTTGATTTGTACAAATTTTAAAGGTATCAATATGAATTTGATACTGATCAGACGTTTCTAACAAAAACCCAAAATAGGCAAGTCCCTCGAGAGTATGTCCTGATGCCAAGACCATCTGATCAATACTGGTACCAGTAGTACAATCTCATTTTAAAGCCCATAAAACCCCTGACTTTATTCCAGAGTCACATGCAACATATATCCACAGTTTCTAGTTTCCACAAACAGCAATCTTTAAAATTGTAATGTCTAACAAAATATGCACTTCAGCTCCTTTTGTTGGGCCAATTTAAATTATGCTATCCTGGCACAGCTTTCGGACCATCCAATTGAAGCAGTAAGCCTTTTAGATCCCTTGGAATTGAAGCAGTGGAACCGCATCCTCTGCTGCATTTTTAAAGTGCAGCAGAGTGCTGCACTTTTAATCCGTCCGTTAATTTTTGATCGGACGGACGAAATAAGATTTTTGCACGAATTTTAAAGCAAAATTAATACTGCCCCCTCCATCATCCGAGCACTCACCGGCTGGAGATTAAATCTGGGCCGTCCAAAAGTGCAGCACCCTGCTGCACTTTAAAAGTGCAGCAGAGGATACGGATCCCTAGTGCAATAGCTGACCAGATAGAATGAGATCTGAACCGTTGATTTTAATCTGACACGAATCTCAAAATGGCCCCCCTATATTTCAAATAGGCACCGAATTGATATGGCCGTGAGTATTCTACTCGGCCCGGTACCTGATGGGATACTGATTCGGGAAAATCAGCATGATCTGATCTGATCTTTACATTTTGTTTTCATCTCCCTTGTACAATGTAAAACTATAGTAATGATCGAAGCTCCTATCTTTTTTAATTGGGTTTACTTCACTGTTTTCATAACAAATCTTGTTAATAACTTAATATCATTTTAGTAGCCGACAAATTGGTACAACAAATAATTATAACATGAATGTAAACTAAACTGTGCTGGATTATAAGCTTTTGCACTCAAGAGGAGGATAGTACTGATAAATGTTTTACTAGAGGAGAAGAGAGCATTTGTTGTTTGTCAGAGCTTCTTGACATTGCCATTGGCTGCTCTGCACTAATTTCTGCAGGAAGAACAAGAGGGCGAATCCATCCTTTCGTACCATCAAATTCGATTATCATCAAATACCTATGATTTTTCTGGATTTCTCAAGCCCCTCTTTAGTTTCTGATCAAAAGAGATGCCTGAATTCCGAATCACTTTTGCATTTTAGAAGACGAAGAGAGATTTTGATCAGGAAACAGATTCCAACTGGACTGGTATGGACTCCTTTTGGGAAGAACCAACTAGGCTTTACCAGAAAAAAATTAAAATACAAGCCATATCGATACACACTGGTATGTGCTCCATAGACTATAACACCAGTTTGCACCATCACGATGACGATTGATAGCATCAAAATATTAATGAAATAAGCTTATTCACCTGTGTTGATGTGGTTTTTAGATATAATTTGTTTCATAGGATATATAATTGTACAACTTGCCAATAACATAACAGGGGAGAAGGTTCTGGTATCTACATGTGATGCACTTTCATATAGTAGTCAAACATATATTATATACCATATACCAAATCTATCTTAATTCTGAATCTAACATACATAATTGAACCAATAATAGCACCTCGGTTGAAACAACTAACTCTAGAAGTATCAAAGGCAAACCGACTTCTATTAAATCTCATGCAAAGAATTCTCATGTTTGTACTATTTTATACTTCAATCAAGGGATTCAATTATATACCTAATATGGTGCAATTACCTGCCGTATCAACGACCTATACTACCATTTAATTAAATACACTATCTATAGCGATTCTTAAAACATTCTCTATCATAAAATAGCTAGGTTCATGCACCTTTCTTTCTCTTAGAGTGGACTTGTATCAGAAAATATTATCTTGGCTTTAAATTTAAATCTTCATTTGGCAATGGCCATATATGCATCATGCATGTGACAGCAACAGGCCTCACATGGGTGTTGTACCAGCTTTCTAACTTCCAAGCTTTAAATGGAGAAATTTTGGATTTATGAAATTGTTAATTTCTAGTTCACCACCTGTCTGCCTCGTTTTTGTCGGATTGTCAGATATCTCTTTACTGGTGCATCCCAAATTTCAACTTCTTATTGAAGTTGATGTTTTACTTAAGTTTCTAACTTTTTTATTATGTTATATCACTTATATATTATTTTATTCTATTTATTCTTATATAGGTGATAGGGTCCAAAATTGCATAAAATAAAACTATGCTTTGACTTAGAAATGATAAAAAATCTTGTGTAGATTAGTATTTTAGATGAGAATCAGGTTACTTTCATATTTTCTTAGTAATTAATTTTGCAGATTTAGAGAAATGGAAGATTTTCGAGACGAAATTGAGCAAAAACGACAATTTGATGAACAATTAACATTCCAGGCGGTATTTCATACGGTTTATATATCCATGCTGCATGCGACGAAGAGTGAAGAAATGAAGAATCGGCTAAGTTAGAAGTTCATGCGGCATCATCCCAACCCACATGCGGGATGGATTCCATCTGTATGGACCAAAGATTTATACAGAAGAAACGTGTTAGAAATTAATGTACTAACTAGCTAGGCAGAATATTTTGGACCTAAATTGATAGTTAATTTAATGCAGTTACAATATGGATTAATGATATTAATCTGATTTAATCTGATTCAATGTATCATGATAGAATTTTTGAAGAGGCTCAATGAAATGGTGTAAATGAACAGGCTCAAACGAACTGGTGTATGTTGTTTATAAATATACATCAGCAGTTCATTTATCTGTTAAGCTCTTTAAATAGAATTCGTATCTATTTAGAAACTATGAGAGAGAAAGGAAGAGAAACAAAAGGGGCTGTCAGTTCGATGCTAGCATCCCGATTGACGGTTGTTTTCGACTTGTTCGTGTGGATACTGATGGAGATGCATTCGTTGTTGCTGGTGCGTATATCTCACACGGAGAAGAAAGAAAAAAAGCTGATTGCTCCTACAACTAGACGAAGATATCCGCTGCGCGTTTAGTGATAAACTCTATATTAATCTTGAAATTAGTTTTATACATGAATTTTGATTTTCGGATAGTGAACAAATTATGAACTGATTCAAATTGTTGCACATATAACCTACCCGAAATATCTACAAAACAGTAGTTACCGCTTTAGATGTTTCTTGATCTCCATGCCCCATAATTGCTCCATGATCTCCATCAACGTGCTAGAAGCCCAGAGGCTCCTTTCCACGGAAACAAATCTATTGTGATTCTTTGGAATTGCAGAGTCCCTGCTTGTCCAAATCAAACCATTCATTTGTTTCGAAATTCGTACATAAAAATCAACTGTTTTGAGATTCGTGTATTTAAAAAAATGAATAGTTTGATTTGGAAAAGCAGAGACCCTGCGATTCCAAAGAATCGCAGCAGATTTATTTTCCCTCTCCACAGGGGTTAGAAGGCCTATATAAGGCTTAGATTTGGGATTTTTATTGTATCATTCATTAGGGAAAGTTTAAGGAAAGTTTAAGGGCATTTTAGGGTAGAAATGACGCAACAATTAAAGACTAATTAAAGGAGTCTCTGGATGTATTTCTTCCATCTCTATATCCTCTATTGTGTTGTATGATGTCTTTTATTTTTGTTTCATTGTTTATTTGCCGATGAGATATTAAACAACTATTTCTTAGGGTTATGATTATAAACCTGAATTTTTATAAAGTTTAATTGATTATTGAGTTGCTTTAAATCTTCCTTGCAATTGATTTGTTTTCTTTCTGTATTTTATGTTGTATTACTATTTAATTCAGTGGTTTAACTTAAGTCCGCTTAATTTGGTGATGGCCACATCAAGTAGTTAGACATTGAGGGTTGATCAATTAGGGTTAGGTTACATGTGTCTAGACCTATGGCGGAGAACTGAAATTAAAGGAAGATGCCGTTTGTTGAAACAAATTTCAAAAATTTAGGAGTCTTGAGATATAAAGACGAATATCGTGTTATCTTGTCTCACTAATGTAGACACCCAGCAATTTCAACTACGGAGAATTATAAGGAAGAACGTACGTGTGAATTTAGATCTTTAATTATGTCTTGGTAACTAGATTAATTAGTCATAGAACATTTTGCATCGAATTATGATAAAAGTTAGGGTACCATCCTCCAACTCCAACCGGTTCTTAGATAGACACAGGGTGTTGTATAGTACGAAAGTGGATATAACAATGCTATGTCAGAATTATAAACCCTCAAATTCGCAAGTCCATTCACTGCATACGACATTGTAGAATATAAAGGATTAATTAAATGAATTAAGAATTGAATGACGCTACGTAAGCCTAGACGTACCCTAAAACCTTAAATTTCTAAATTGCACTCTTGTGTAATCAATTCTCTCATTCACAAAAGAAATTTTGCTTAAACTAGTGAAAGTTTAGGACTTAAATATAGAAAACTATCAGTGAGGGATCGACACTCCAATCTATACTACACAGTAAAATCATATGCTTATAATCTTACTGTAAGTAGAAATTAAGATATAAATTTATTAGCTTTAATTGCCACCCATCAATAAAATATATTTTACTTCATATTTCTATGTTTATTTAAAAGAATTGTCTGATGTATCTAAACTAATATATTTTTCAAAATCAAGATAAATGGGTGATCTTTTAAACCGTATATGTGTCTAGTTAGAAATCCAGATGAATTTTTTTTACAAGAATATTAAATAGTTAAATGGCTTGATGCCAAATCTTTACTCCAATATATATATATATAGAGAGAGAGAGAGAGATGGGCTAACTTGCTTTGGAAAGTAAAGATGGTCCTTTACTTTCCACTCGTTTCTTCATTTTCAAAGTTCAAATAGTTGATTCGAAACTTCCAATGTGTTCTCCATATTGAAATGTGCTTGGAGACCAAAGTTTACATTTTTTGAAATTTTTTTACTATTTATTAAGCCACTTTGAAAATCTGAAAATTTGGGCGACCAGTAAAAAATTCTGGACCATCGGATCAGCGATTTTCAAAGTGGCTTAATAAATAGTAAAAAAATTCCAAAAAATATAAAATTTGGTCTCCAAGCACATTTCAATATGGAGATCATATCTAACGGTTCATATTGATTATTTGAACTTTGAAAATGGAGATACGAGCGGGAAGTAAAGAACTCTCTTTACTTCCCAAAGCAAGTTAGCCCATCTCTCTCTCTCTATATATATATAGAGAGAGAGAGAGAGTGTGGCTAATATGCTTTCGGTAGCATAAGCACCGAAATACATTCAACTTCTTTTTCAATTTTTGAAGTCAAAAACGTCGATCCAAACCGTTAGATGTGTTCTTTATATTAAAATGTGCTTGGAGACCAAATTTTATATTTTTTGAAATTTGTTTACTATTTATTAAGCCACTTTAAAAATCGCTGATCCAACAGTTTCACTATTAGGTTAAGCCACTGTTGGAAGTAATTTTTAAGATATAGATATATGCGACGAAATAAGTCGCAACTCTCCGGACTCGCAATAATTAAAGGGAGAATGACGAGGAAGGTGATTAAAATATATTGAAGGATGGAAATCTTCCTTTTTAAGATATAAATTGGTTATTTAATTTTGCGACTTTGACTAACAAAGTCTTAGACTTGATCACGTTATTCTTATATCTTATTTAAATGGAGCTTTAGAATTTAATTAAATTGTGCATGCATCTGGATGCCAATCCAAATTTTACGAAGTAAACTAGATTTATTTTTTACTAAAGAGCTCCAATGTATAACACATCATTTTATGTCTGCTTGTCTTTACTTCAAAATAAGAAATTTATTTTATCACTGAACTTTTAATTTCATCGTAGTAGTCTTTAAACATTCGATAAAAAAATTTAGAACTTAAAAAAAAAAAAACTAAACCATTTAATTTTTTTTTATTTTCAACTTTATTTAATGGACCAGCAAACCAAGCAGATAGAATTATGTACTGATCGCATAAAATCGGATATACTTACCACTTTCAAATTCAACACGATATAACATATATACTTGAATTGCATTGGATCGATTTGACTCGAGCTCAATACACTTTAGTTTCTAATAACTATATGATTCCATTGTCGAGTTATTTTTGTTTCAATTATTGCAAGTTACAAATAATTTAGCTGTGAATTTTGGGCAAAAATTGAGCAGATCGACTAAATTAAATTCAGGTTACTTTCAGGTTCACTAAGTATCATAAGGCTCGAAATATATATCCGATAAATTTATTTTGGATTATTTGAACTTTTCGGTTTAAATTATTGTAATTTGATAATCCGAATTATTTACAGTATTATCGAGTTTCCTTTAAAATTAAGGCTAAAAGCAAGCTTTCATCATATCAAGTTACATACTGTATCAAGTTTAAATTTTTCTCGGAGGAGCCGGATCTTGATCAAATTTCATTCCTTTTTGACACAAATTAAAAGAAAGAAAGAAAAAAGGAACTTCTGTCCCAAGAATGAGACGACTACAAATTGAATCACATTCCAAATATACAACATAATTATATTTTTAAATTCGGATGCTATATCAAATCATATCCTTCAGTAATTAGGACGTTCTATCGAAAAAAGTTTATATTTACACAACATATATTTGATGTTATTAACACAACATTCTATCAAAGAAAGTTTATATTCATACAACATTTTATATTATTGACACAACAATAATTTAACTTTTTAGTTGGTAGATGATTATATTTTGGCTTACTTGTTTCTCAAATAACACACTATCTTTTTATTAACGTGTAGATTTTGTTCTCTCAACACCATATATTCATTTAAAACTGAGAAAAAATATTTTTAAAATCAAGACGGCTTTAATTTTGAAATCAACTTTTATTATTAAAAAAAGTTCGATACAAACTCATATTCCAACACCACACCAATTATCTTGAACCGAAACATTATTTTAAATTATGGCGATCCTGAAAATAATACAGAATCCGGCTAGTATGACATCGGTGTCATATGACACCAACTCCAAAATTAAATGAATAAACTTTAAACGACTAATTCAAACCGTTCAAACTGATTTACTTTATGAGTGATGTGTTTAAATGCAAAAATTTTATATTTTCGAATAATTTTAGTATCAAATCAAGCGATCAAAAATGTTGAAAAATGAATGCATTAACATTAACTTAAAAACTCATACATTTGACCGCGTGACTCAATACTAAATAAATTCGAAAAATTATAAAATTTGCATGTAAATCACAACTAATGAAGTAAATCGGTTTGAACGGTTTGGATTCACCGTTTGAAGTCGATTAGGTAGATTTTGGAGTTGGTGTTATATAGGCTGAAATGATACTAATATCATACTAGCCAGACTCCATAATAGTAGTTATTGTGCCTTGAGAGATTCCACTTGAGTCTTCCCTCTTGGTCCGTTCTTCCTTATATACATTCGATATTCATTGAAAGTCATGGAGGGATAAAGAGAGGGCCGCTCCGGTGTCACAAGCTCTTGAGCCGGCGCCAATGGCAGGTCGCTCCTCGGGTTGTAGAAAAACGCCATCGAAAGACGCTCATTCGCAGAGTTTGTCAGAACACGATGCTCAACACTCTTAAATACAGAGTTACTCAACACCTATATATTAACAAGTCAAATATATCAATTAATTATATATGTACATGAATAATTTTTGCAAGAATGTTGAGATATTAAAGAGTTTCATAAATAAAATCTGTAAAACATGGCAAGAGATGTTTATGAACTATTACGGATAAAGATATTTAGACTTCAAAAAATACACACGGATAATAAAATCAAAATAAATAAAAAAAATATAACTTGTGCGTTTGCATGAAGTTCAAACCAAAAATGCATCCCAATAAAAATTCAAATGATTAATAAGTTTGTTAATTGGAACTATATATATATAATCAGGAGCTATATATCTGTTCCCTTTTAATATCATTCAGATACATGCTTGCACAGGACGGTTAAGGACATGTACACATGCACTGCTATTTGTTTTTTTTTTTTCTGTGGACGGCGTGGCGCGTTATAATTAATTTACTATTTCGTCCTAAATGCCTATCAATCAATTAATACAGTAATGATATTTTTAAGTATATATGTATGGACCAATGTGCAGTAGGTGTTATATATTTTCGACAGGTGGTGCCTTCCAATTTTTTATCTTCAAGGTAGAAGTCATAGTCAATTTTATGTAGCATCAACAAGAGAAAAGATAATTGGATTTGACAATTTTATGTTTCATTTAGGGGAATAATTTTTACAAATATTTTATGTGTCATTTATTAAAATTGTTACCCTAGCTTTGTGTTACAAGAAAAACAATTTTATGCATCATAACATGGAGATAATGGCAGACATGAATACAGGCATGTGCAAGGCAAGAATTGAAAAGAAAAATGACAAGTCAACGAGATCTATATATAATCTATGCATAAGAAATAATGAAAAACCTTAATTTATGTAGTAAAATATATTATTATGAAGATGTGTACTATTTCTAAAAATAAGTGTAATTTATGTGAAAATTTTAGTTTGTGCCATATATGTATTGATACTTACAACAACAACAAAGCTTTTATATCCAAATAAATTGGAGTAGGTTAGAGATGAAATTCAACTGGAGTCACAAAACGAAGATCGATAGTAATAAAATTAATTTTCGATATTAATTAACTGAGCTTTTAGACTTTTAATTAACAAGATAAGTTGTTAAATATCCTATACATAACATACAGTATATGCGATCATTTGGACTTTATGTTAATTTCCATTAGAAACTTCAAAAATGAATAAAAATGGATATAAAATATATCTAACGGCGGTATGAGGCAAAAATTACGTACTATAACCTTCTTCTGCTATATTGGCTCCAAAAATATATATACGATGCATTTCAAAACTTTATTTCTTTTCAATAAAGATATGCATCATGGAATATAGGATATAGCTAGGTAATTAGCAGTGATCGATCGATGCAAAACTCTTTACCAAAATAGATTGAAATGAAATAAAACAACATAATTAAATTAAGACATATATATATGGAGAGGGGAATTAACACTAACCTGAATTTGATCACCAATGTTTATAACCAATGCACCAGGTAGAGGTTGTACTGTGACCCATGCATCGCCTTTCCTCACTTGTAGGCCTCCAACTCGGTGATCTGCGAGAAGCACAGTCAATCCACCGGGGTCGGAATGTGGCGAGAGGCCGAGTGCTAGGTCAGGCTGGGGGCATTTTGGGTAATAGTTCACTCTGAGACATTCACCAGCATCACCTCCTCCAAATGCATTTTGCAAATAATCAACATCTAAGCCTAGGCTTATAGATAGCACCTTCATTAGAGTTTGACATAATTTGGCCACCTCCCTTTCATACTCATTGGTAATTTCCCTGCAAAAAAAAAAAAATTAATTTTACATTTCATGTATGAAGAAAAAATTAATGTTTCTAAAAGAATAATATATGATAGCCACTAGCCACAACTGTTTGATTGTATTATATTATATATGTATCATTTTAATATTAGAATTGATTGTTTAAAACCAATGATTTTTTTTCCGGAAAGTGTCTAATTAATGTATGTATGCTTATCTGGATCTTTTGACTAACTCATAAATTCTTTTAAAGAGTATACAGCGCTTAATTAATAATAACCTTGATATATATACGCTGAAAACAATGCACAACGAACTATATATGATCAAGTTAAAGTATACGTACAAGGGATATGCTAGCTATTTTTAGTAAATTAGCATTGGTTGCAAACAAAATGTGTAATAAAACAACAAGCCAGTACATATTTTTAATACAAAAACGTACACAATCTAGATCTACACACATGCTCGTCAGATATAATTTGAATTCCGGGTCATAATTAATTAAGTTTCAAACTCTCATAGCAATTATAAGGCTCAATACAAATATATATCAATCGTTTTGTACGTACCTCAAAGAACATGGTTGTGCAGGCCAGTGCATCTCACGACTTCGAGCAGATTCCGGCATGAGATTCAAAAAGTAATAATCTCCCCAATCAAGAACCGCACCCTTCTCGATCCCGAGTCGGCTTCCGTACCCCTCGTACGTCTTAGGAGAATTCGCATATGCCTGTTTTACCTTGATAGGTAGTTGAAAAAACGATCGCCACGTCTCTCGCATCCGCTCCATCAGCTCCACACCTACTCCATGGTTGACAACTTGGAAGAAGCCCCATTCCCGACAGGCAGCTGAGATGGCTTGGATGGTGGCACGACATCCTGCCACGTCATGATCCATCAGACCGCTCAGGTCAACTACGGGGATGCTGTGTTGGTTTTGCTTAGAGGTAATTGACAGGGATGGTCGATCGGACGGGGGTTTGATGTATCGATTGGGGATGGTTGAAAGACCACTCTCAGATAAGGATTGAACGCATACGACCGGCTCGGGCCAGTCTTGTAATAAGCTGTCCATCAGTAGTTTTGAATGAAACCTTAATTTGAGATGAGATGAGAAATGGAAGAAGGATATATAGAAGCAAACTAAGGGAGAAGGTACGAGGTCCCAAAACGTGACTTAAAGCAGACAATGGTTTCCACGGATATATATAAAGGGGGGATTTGGGTGCTTGGGTACGTTACAAAATATGTGGGCTACAAAGGAAATTACTGTGTGGGCATGGTCTTTGATATATATTTTAAGGTGTGACATGCAAATCTTTATTAATTAGCTCTACTTAATTATTTTCTTAGCATAACTGTGAGTGAATAAGAAATTTAATTAATTGTTTTTTACCATCTTTACCAAAGATAATTAGTTTATAATAAATATAATAGTTAATTTAATATTGAACCGAGACTATATATATATTAGTAGGATGATAAAATATGGTAATTAATTATCATCATGACAGGAGTTAATTAATTATCATCTACTTATATTTTTTTATCCTCATATTATATATAAACTCTGCTTGATAGTGGAATATCAACAAACACATAAAACTGATGAAATATATAATGAAAAAAGAAACATTTTATATATAAACTAGCCATTATAGAATTACAAAATATGGTAAAACATCAGCAAGATTTATTTGAATTTCACTCTTTGCTATTCATGATATTATTCTTTCTAATTAGCATTTTTGAATGTTAATATCTTGCTAAAGTTGATCATGTTTTTTCTTATTTATTATCGTATTAACTGCACCACTGAGAATTTATCCTGAGTAAATATAAAATAATGATTATTAATTACTTTGGTAAAAAAAAATACAACATATTAATTTGAGGCATTTTGTTCATTATTGGATACAACAATTAATTACTTCAGTTGCTATGATTTAAATCATAGTATGTAACGTGTTGATATATTTTTAATAAATTTCTAATAAATACCAAAATTTTAAAGAGTATAACCAATGAAAATAGTATCTGATAAATTTATATATTGTGCATTACAAAATTCACGAACTACTTGAAAACATTTTATTGTCAATAATAATATATAATGGGCTATTAAATTATTTTTTTGTCATGGCAAGAAAAATTTGTAAGATTGAAGGAAACTGATAATACCTTAATAATACAGATATAGAGTTACAATATGCTAAAGGAAAAGCAAGAGGAAGATGAAAAAAAGAATATAGAAAGATATCTAAAAAGAAAAAGAATTAAATTATGAATGACTCTCTAAATAAGACTTTAGTTTTGAATTAGTGCAACATTTGATGAAATATTGTCTGCACAAAATATACATAGGCTCAGAACAAATCAACAATGAAATGTATAAATATAGTTAAAAGATATATCATTTAATAATATTGTTGATAGGAACAGAAGTGTTGAAGAAAAGAGCTAATTAAGCCTCCCTCATAAAATAAAATTATATAAAATTTATTTATCTAGATCCTCAATAAAATTTTAATTTTTATGAAACTTATTACTGTAAGTCTCCCTCAAAAAAAAATTATATTCCTTTTAGTTCCATCCTTAGATTTTAAGAGAGAGAGAGAGAGAGAGAGAGAGGATATTATATTGGTAGACCAAGTGCAAACAAGAAGAAAAGGCAGGCCTTAAAAGAGATGGGGACAGCATTTCTTCCGTTGGGGTGTCCGGATGAAAGGGATAGAAATTAAAGGCCAACGTGATCAAAATGGTTTTATTATTTGGCATTTTATGGACATACTGCGCTGCAATTATATCTGGTCTTGCCGACGGTTTATGTTTATAAATTTATATCTGGAATTTGATTCTCTTATTTTTTCTTTTCTTTTCCAGTTGTATTAATTTATATCTTCACGTACAGGAGCACACTGAAATTTAACAGAGAAGAAAAAAAAAATGAAAAAAATGTCGGTTAGCAGTCCATTTTTTTATTAATACCCTCACAAAAAATAGCAATAGCAAATATACCCTCGATGTAAAAAAAAATTAAAAATGCCCTAACCACCCAACCGCCCAGCGTTTGGGTGGTCCACTCTCTACCAAACTGCCCCACAGTAAGGCGGTCCGCCAAAAACCCTATAAAAGAGTGTTTTATCTCTTCCGCCCACTCACAACTCATTTTCATCTCCAACAGATAAACAGGAGAGACCATAGGCGATTTGCTAGGTGATTTGAGGTATTTTTTTATTCAATTTATTTAATCATTCATTGTATAAATTGTTAGAAAAACACCAAAATTAGTTAGAAATGGTAAGAAATGGTTAGAAATTGTTTGGAATTAATATAAATTGTTTAATCCATCGTTATCATTTGAAATCCTAACTCTTACCGTGGCACCAAAACCCGAACTTCGGGAGGGAAGAAATCAATCCAAAGGCAATGCTCGCATAACCGTAGCTTCTAAATTTTGAACGAGCGAAGCCCGCGTGGAGAGACAATTAACTCGTTTAGGTTGAAGACATCATGAACACTAATGATCCGAATCTCGGAAGCATTTGTTAGGAAATGCATCCCGATATACGAAATCGGTACAATCAAATACAATTGCAAAGGCCAAAGGCAACAATTGCATCCCGATATATTTGATTCCTTTGTGTTGGTCTGATATGACAGAAAAGAACCTATCCCCTATCATTTCTTTTCTTAAAAAAACTCATGAAAAAAACTCAATTGTCACCATCATCCTTCTCAACAATTGCAAAGGCCAAATGCAACAACTGGTTTTCAGCATCCTCCCGTCGTAACGGCCAGACATGAAGCAAGCATCGAGACTGATCACCAGTCTAATGTATGGCACAGGTTGAATACATTGACCGAAAGCCCATGATATGGCTTTGAATTGTCTAGATCATTCCACATCGGGTACATTGACATTCCACTTTTCATACTTTGTGCCCGGATTTGTACTTGCTATGGCCTGGAGCAATGGTGCAAGCAAGTTGTATAAACTCTCCCAACAACCGAACATTATGCAAATCGCAAGTTCACGACCTCTCCACAACATGTTGTATTTTGGTGTTGTATGTTGGTAAATGAGTCTGACACTTCGAGCGACCTCCTTATTACTCATCGATGGGTCCACCTTAATGCCCCTCTCAATTACATCGGCAATAAGTGATGTCGTCAACACATGCTCTATCCTTGATGACGCAGTCTTATATGTGTGGGGTGGTTCGCACTTCTTAATCATCCATGCCTCTCCTTACTACAGGAGTTGCAAAAAGACAGAACACGTAACGCGGTGAGTCCTTACATACCACAACCAACCTTGTTCGGTCCCTTTTTTGTACTCTGCACTCCCAGTTATTGTGCACATACACCTCATTGATTTTCTTCACAAGTTCATCTATGTTAGAATAAACCTGATTTAGGGCAAGCTCCTGGTTGTATACAACACGCTTTTCAAAGAAAGTAATATCGGCTTCTTCAAAATAAGTAGTATCATTGAATGTGGCAACCGAATACCTATCTATCCGACCTCTAATCGGAAATCTGTCTTCTATTGGATGGGGTACAATATCTGCATCACCATCTGATAAGTGATCAAAATCCCAATCCCTTCCCAATCATCACATGTGTCCATTTCTTTATTCGGTGTCGCATCGATCCCTTCACCATCAACATTGGTATCATCCCAATTAACAACGGGTAACAATCTAGGTATTGACTCAGGTACAGTTGGAAATCTAACCTGCCTTACGGGTTCAAGAGGGGATGGTGGTGGTGAGCTCTGAGGTAAAATCTGGGGTATACTTAGGGGTATAATCACGAGCATAATTGTCATAAATGGTTGGTACATATGGTGGTACATGGTCCAAGTTCCGTACTCCGGGTTGTCATAACTCGAGTGGTAGCCCGAGTAATCATAACTCTAATTATTTTGGGTAGAAGGTCCAACCCCGGATTGAACTAGAACTCTCCTGAAATATAGGTCCATAACTGAGATATTCCCCAACTCAAATAAACTGTAACACCTATCCATAACCCCTCATCTGTTATAAGATACTTGACAAAGAAAGGTCTGTTACACCCCCTGCCCCCCATTTGTGTGTCAATTCGGGTACACAAGTCTATGTTATATTGGTTGGGGTTTGCACTGGTTTTTTCGTATACCATTTGCTTAAGTTCTAGAAATGTGGTATTTTTATTAACTTGGAACCCATAACTTGCATCTTTTGTGTATTGGGCTCCCTTCACCCCTTTTGTAAACTTCTCGCCCACATATAATGCAATTAACATTTTTTTCTCTAACGAACTACCTTAGCCAAAAAAACGTTATCAATGATCTTAAATACTAAAAAAGAGATAGGAGTAGGTTCAATGGGCATCGGACCTACTTTTAGGTTCAATTAGCTCTAACATCGTACGATTAGCATTAAAATTAGTGTGCACATAAATTGAAACAAACTTGTACGAATTTTGATGTACTTAGCACGGATCTTGATGCAATCGAATGGTCATTTCACCCATTGAACCAAAGTAGGTCCAATGGGCATCATACCTACTCTGAATTAATTCAAAAATGGAGTCTGTGAATTTTTTTAAAATTGAATTTAAAAAAATGAATTAAAAAAAATTAAAATTTATAAAAAAATTAAATTAATTAATAATTAAAAAATACCTCAAATCGCTTTTGGTCTCTCTCCTGCTTCTTTGTTGGAGATGGGAATGAGTTGTGAGTGGACAGGAGAGAGAAAACAACGTATTTATAGGGTTTTTGGCGGACCGCTCCATAGTAGAGAGTGGACCGTCCAAACGCTGTGTGGTCTAGTGTGGAGACAAACCGTCCAAACGTTAGGCGGCTAGGCGTTTTAATTTTTTTTTTTGAGATTGATGGTATATTTGATATTTTTTAAGAGGGTATTAATAAAAAAAAAATCAAGTTACCAGTCTCTCAATATTCAATAATTGTGTTAATGGTTCAATTTGGTCCTTTAACTTTTGTTTGTATTTTGATTTAGTAAATATTGGATAGTTCCTTAATTATTTTATCATAACGATAACGGAGCACCAAATTAATTCTTATAATGTATATTATTATTATTATTTTTCTTTTTGAAAAGTTAGTATAAGACCGCATGCTGTTTTAGATCTTATCAGATTGGCTTCATTATATTTATATTTATTTTCTTTATTTTAAAATAAAAAGTTCCAGTGCACACTAACATTTTTAGGTACTATTTTTGAGAATTAAACCTGTGACCTCTCTATACAAAAACTGAGTTAGTGCCACGGCACTAACTCTCCGATTCTCGTCTCATAATATATTATATTGGTACCAATTATTGTTCACTAATTTTTTTTTTTTCTCTCTCGTTTGATATACACAATCCGATCATTCTTTTGTTGCTTTAAAACTGATGAGAGTTCACTCTTCAAATGTACATTATTAGTCTTTTGCCGAACAAAAAAAAAGGATTATTATATGTATTAACAAAATCGATTTTTGTTTTTTCTGAACGATTGTACTTAATAATATACATGATTCGCCTCTTTAAATGTACATGATTTGCTACTAATGCTATATTATATTTTATATATAACGTACTGTAAGAAGACCAAACAATAAATTCGAAAATTAATTAATGTATTTGTTCAATTAAGTTTTTAGTTCTCACTTTCGTTCATATATGATCCGATAATGATCTTATCATCATAAATTCATAACGTGGAACCAAATTAATTGTTATTACGCGAGCTCTATGCTACCAAATTACATCTTACAAGACATATGCATGTGAGCTGTCTAAAATTTATAATGACAAATTAATTATGTGGGTTCAACAAATGCTATAATATTTGAGTGGTTGTATTTGTTAAACAAAGTGTAATAATTCTCTGTGTATGAAGTCCACACTGAATTAATTGTTAAAATTCGAGCGAGACTAATTATATAATTACTGTTGTTTAGTTACATATTAAATGTTAACAAAAGTACATCAGTGTTGTAAAAAACAGTATGTGGTAATATGAAATTAATCGAATTTTGAAATAATATAATTTGTCTCGTTAACAACAGTAAGATGTAAGATGTAAATCAACCAATATATTTGTTAGATTAGAGGTTTTTAGTTCTCACTTTAGTTCATAAATAATCCGATAATGATCTTATGATAACGTGGAACCACATTAATAATAATTAATTGTTATTAATTACGTGAGCTCGCTCTACGCTTCCAAATTACGTCATACAATAAGCAAGTATTAAGAAGAACAGACTTTCACCAAAAAAAAAAAATGCATGTGAGCTGTCTAGAAATATTAAATGAGAAATTAATATGAAATTAATGAGAAATATTAAATGAGAAATACATGTGAGTTGTTTTTATTTATTAAACCAAATTAATGTAATAGTTCATTCTGTGTGGAAATTCATACTGATCACACTGAATTATTTGTTAAAATTAGAGCAAGGGATTCTATAATTACTGTAGTTACATATTAAACATTATCAAAAGTACATCAGTGTTGTACACAGGAACGAAGTTAGACTTTCATACTATGGGGCCGTTCGGCAACATTAGATTAAGCATCTTTAAGACTTAATCCGCTTCCTTTAGCTTCCTTAGTCATTTAATCCTACCGAACACCGAACACTAATTCCTTAGCACCGATTAAGATCACCTCCTTTAGCTTCCTTTTGCCCGGGCCTTAAGGCACCCCTACTCTTTCCTTTAGCTTCCTTACCTTTTATCCACGGATTAAGACAACCGAACATCGGTTCCTTAGTTCTCCTTAAACTCTTAATCATCCGCTCTTAATTCCTTATTACCGAACGACCCCTAGCTATAGAGATTAAACATGAATGGAGAGTCAATCATATAAAATATTTATACTACTAATAGAGGTCAATTTCATACTATACATAATATTTTACTTTAAACTATATTAAAAATAAGTTAGAAATAAATGAATGGAATCGATTGACCCTATTCTAAATTTGCCTGTGGTTGTAAAAAACAGTATGCTGATAATAAGAAATTATGTATGCAGTCAATTAATTAGATTTGAAATACATAAATATTCATAATTCAAATAAAAATAAGTTATTTACATACTTATCAAGAATAATATGCACGTGCCGTATAAGAATATAATAGAATTTAAAAGTCCGAATTAATGATCATCTAACCATTTGAGAATAGAATTTGCACGTATTAATCATTTTTGTTCTCTTTAATCAGAAAATAAGTTTAATAATTCATCATCTGCTTAGAGAATATAAAAATAACAAAATAATTAATTATCGTTCACAGCTTTTGCATGTGAAGCATTAATAATAAAATCACTTTCATAATATTACAAAAAAATATCTGCACATCTAACTAAGAAACAAATTAGACTTGTGATTACAAATATGAACAAATAGCACTTCTAAAAGGACCATTAAGTCTAAATATTTATAAATTTAGAAACTTTCAAAAATACCGTTCAATTAGAGAGAACAAAAAATAATGAAATGAACACTCTTCATGATATGCTTTTATAAAGCAGTTCCGTACAATACAAAAGAATAAATTAAATTAAGAATAACATATATTATATTTTTTTATGAACTTCCAAATGTGTAAGAGCTAATAACAATTGATTGTTCTGAAGTCTATTGAAACATCAAAATTAGAGTTTGGAAGAAGAAAATATGATTCTAATCCGAAATTTTTATTTATACCATATTAAAAAAAAAAAAAACACCACTTTTTATGTGAAATTTCATTTCTGTCATGTCCGCCATTCAAATTAGCGGACCAATTTGGGCAATTCCGCCAATCAAAACGGCGGACACCATATAGTGTCCGCAGTTTTGAATGGCAGACAACATGTCCGCATTTTTGAATGGCGGACATGGCCCTATATAAGGATGCCACTGGTAATTTTTTTTTACCATTTTATTTCACAACTCCAAGCCCTGTGAGTAATTGTTAGTTTTGTTCTTCTTTCTTCTTTAAATTTTTAGTTTAAGGCTAGAATTTAGAGTTTAGGATTTATATTTTATTATGGTTTATTACCAACAATTGATCAAATTAGAAAATTACCAAACTACCAATAATTGACCGATTTAGGGAATTACCAAATTTAGAATATTACCAAATTTAAGAATTTACCAAATTTGAAAATTACCAAATTAGGAAATTCCCAAATTAGGAAATTACCAAATTAGGAAATTCCCAAATTAAGTAATTACCAAATTAGGAAATCCAATTAAGTAATTACCAAATTAGAATGGTTCCAAAATTAATTATAGTTTTTTTTACTAATAGAGCATGGCATCCGGTAGAGACAAACCATCGTCGAGTAGGGGTGGGACATCCTCCAGTTGTACCCAACATGATGACCCATACCCACTCCTTTCGAGATGTCCAAGTATGTCGACCGGGCGTTGACAAATGTTCCGGGTATCTAGAGTCGCACTGACAGGGTCAGCAATTTCCAGTGTTACCCCAATGCCAAGCATTCCATCAATGATGCTGCTGCAGGGGTACGTTCTAAATTACTCATAATTTTTATCGAAATTAAACATTAATTTTTTTATCATCTTATCAATAATTATGCTAATCGACATCTTTTGCTCTTGTTCTTGTGCTTAGCAAGCACATTTGCCAATATTATTGTGCAAAGAAAGCTTGTTTGTCCTTTTTCTTGTGCTTAGCATCATCATTTGCCCTTGATCTTGTGCTTATCAACCTCATTTGCATTTGTTCTTGTGCTTAGGAACCTCATTTGCCCTTGCTCTTGTGCTTAACAACCTCATTTGCCCCTGTTATTGTGCTTAGCAACATCATTTGCCCTTAATCTTGTGCTTATCTACCTCATTTGCATTTGTTCTTGTGTGTAGGAACCTCACTTGCCCTTGTTCATGTGGTTACCAACCTCAATTGTCGTTGTTCATATTCTTATCAACCTCTTTTGTCCTTGTTCTTGTTTTACCAACATCATTTGCATTTGTTCTGGTGCTTAGAACATCATTTGCATTTGTTCCAGTGCTTAACAACCTCATTAGTCTTTGTTCTTGTTCTTAGAAACCGGATTTGCCTTTGATCTTGCGCTTAGGAACCTCATGTGTCATTGTTCTTGTGATTAGCAAACTCATTTGCATTAGTTCATTTGCATTTGTTCTTGTGCTTAAGAACCTCGTTTGCCCTTGTTTGTGTGCTTAACAACATCAATTGTCATTATTCATATGCGTCTTAACCTCTTTTGCCCATGTTATTGTGCTTAGCAACATCATTTACACCTGTTCTTGTGCTTAGCAATCTCATTTGCCGTTGTTCTTGAGTGTTGCAACATAATTTTCCAATGATCCTGTGCTTATGAACCTCATTTGCATTTGTTCTTGTGCTTAGGAACCTCATTTGCCCTTGCTCGTGTGCTTAAGAACCTCAATTAGCGTTGTTAGTGTGCTTCATAACCTCTTTTGCCCTTAATCTTGTGTTTATGAACCTCATTTTCCCTTGTTCGTGTGCTTAACAACCTTAATTGTCGTTGTTCATATGCATCTTAACCTCTTTTGCCCTTGTTCTTGTGCTTAGTAGCATCATTTACACTTGTTCTTGTGCTTAGCAACCTCATTTGCCGTTGTTCTTGCGTTTTGCAACATAATTTGCCCTAGATCTTGTGCTTATGAACCTCATTTGAATTTGTTCCTGTGCTTAGGAACCTCATTTGCCCTTGTTTGTGTGCTTAACAACCTCAATTGTCATTGTTCGTGTGCTTAACAACCTCTTTTGCCCTTAATCTTGTGCTTATGAACCTCATTTGCATTTGTTCTTGTGCTTAGAAACCTCATTTGCCCTTGTTTGTGTGCTTAACAACCTCAATTCGCATTGTTCGAGTTCCTCTTCTGCCCTTGGTCTTGTGCTTATGAACCTCATTTGCAATTGTTCATGTGCTTAGGAACCTCATTTGCCCTTTTTTGTGTGCTTAACAACCTCAATTGACGTTGTTCATATGGTTCTTAACCTCTTTTGCCCATGTTCTTGTTCCTAGCAACATCATTTAGACTTGTTCCTGTGTTTAACAACATCAATTGGCGTTGTTTGTGTGCTTTACAACCTTTTTTTACCTTGATCTTGTGCTTTTGATCCTCATTTTTATTTGTTCGTGTGCTTAACAACCTCAATTGCGTTGTTCATATGCTTGTTAACCTCTGTTGCCCTTGTTCTTGTGCTTAGCAACCTCATTTGCTGTTGTTCTTGTGCTTAACAACCTCTTTTGCCCTTAATCTTGTGCTGATGAACCTCATTTGCATTTGTTCTTGTGCAACCTCATTTGCCCATGTTCGTGTGCTTAACAACCGCAATTGTCGTTGTTCATATGCTTCTTCACATCTTTTCCCTTGTTCTTGTGCTTAGCAACATCATTTATACTTGTTCCGGTGCTTAACAACCACATTTGACGTTGTTCTTGCGCTTTGCAACATAATTTTCCCTTGATCTTGTGCTTACGAATCTCATTTGTATTTGTTCTTGTGCTTAGGAACCTCATTTTCCCTTGTTTGTGTGCTTAACAACCTCAATTAACGTTGTTCGTGTTCTTAACAACCTCTTTTGCCCGTAATCTTGTGCTTATGAACCTCATTTGCATTTGTTCTTGTGCATAGGAACCTCATTTACCCTTGTATGTGTGCTTAACAACCTTCATTGCTATTGTTCGAGTGCTTAACAACCACTTTTGTCCTTGATCTTGTGCTTATAAGCATCATTTGTAATTGTTCTTGTGCTTGGAAACCCCATTTGCCCTTGTTTGTGTGCTTAACAACCTCAATTGTAGTTGTTCATATGGTTCTTAACCTCTTTTGGCAATGATCTTGTACTTAGTAACATCATTTACACTTGTTTTTGTGTTTAACAACCTCAATTGGCGTTGTTTGTGTTCTTTACAACCTCTTTTGCCCTTGATCTTGTACTTATGAACCTCATTTGCATTTGTTCTTGTACTTAGGTGCCTCATTTTCCCTTGTTTGTGCGCTTAACAACCTCAATTAGCGTTGTTCGTATTCTTAACAACCTCGTTTTTCCCTTGATCTTATGCTTATGGACCTCATTTGCATTTGTTATTGTGCTTAGGAACCTCATTTGCCCTTGTTCGTGTGCTTAACAACCTCAATTAGAGTTGTTAGTGTGCTTCTTAACCTCTTTTGCCCTTGTTCTTATGCTTAGCAACATCATTCATACTTGTTCTTGTGCTTAGCAACCTCATTTGCCGTTGTTCTTGCACTTTACAACATAATTTGCCCTTGAACTTGTGCTTATGTACCTCATTTGAATTTGTTCTTGTGCTTAGGAACCTCATTTGCCCTCATATGTGTGCTTAACAACCTCAATTGGCGTGGTTTGAGTGCTTAACAACCTCTTCTGCCCTTGATCTTGCGCTTATGAACCTCATTTGCAAATGTTCTTGTGCTTAACAACCTTAATTGGCGTTGTTTGAGTGCTCAACAACCTCTTCTGCCCTTGATCTTGTGCTTATGAACCTCATTTGAAATTCTTCTTGTGCTTAGGAACCTCATTTGCCCTTGTTTGTGTGCTTAACAACCTCAATTGTTGTCGTTCATATGGTTCATAACCTCTTCTCCCCATGATTTTCTGCTTAGAAACATCATTTACCCTTGTTCTTGTGCTTAGCAACCTCATTTGCCGTTGTTCTTGCTCTTTGCTCCATAATTTTCTCTTGATCCTGTGCTTATGAACCTCATTTTCATTTGTTCTTGTGCTTAGGAACCTCATTTGCCCTTGTTTGTGTGCTTAACAATCTCAATTAGCATTGTTAGTGTGCTCAACAACCTCTTTTGCCCTTAATCTTGTTCTTATGAACCTCATTTGCATTTGTTCTTGTGCTTAAGAACCTCATTTGCCCTTGTTCGTGTGCTTAACAACCTCAATTGTCGTTGTTCATATGCTTCTTGACCTCTTTTGCCCTTGTTCCTGTGTTTAGCAACATCATTTACACTTGTTCTTGTGCTTAGCAACCTCATTTGCCGTTATAGTTGCGCTTCGCGACATAATTTGCCCTTGATCTTGTGCTTATGAACCTCATTTGCATTTGTTCTTGTGCTTAGGAACCTCATTTGCCCTTGTATGTGTGCTTAACAACCTCAATTGGCGTTGTTCGTGTGCTTAACAACTTCTTTTGCTCTTGATCTTGTGCTTATGAACCTCATTTGCATTTGTTCTTGTCCTTTGGAACCTCATTTGCCCTTGTATGTGTGCTTAACAACCTCAATTGGCGTTGTTCGAGTGCTTAACAACCTCTTTTGCCTTTAATATTGTGCTTATGAACCTCATTTGCGAATGTTCTTATGCTTAGGAACCTCATTTGCCCTTGTTTGTGTGCTTAACAACCTCAATTGGCGTTGTTCGAGTGCTTAACAACCTCTTCTGCCCTTGATCTTGTGCTTGTGAACCTCATTTGAAGTTCTTCTTGTGCTTAGGAACCTCATTTGCCCTCGTTTGTGTGCTTAACAACCTCAATTGTTGTTGTTCATAGGGTTCATAACCTCTTTTGCCCATGATCTTCTGCTTAGCAACATCATTTACACTTGTTCTTGTGCTTAGCTACCTCATTTGACATTGTTCTTGCTCTTTGCACCATAACTTTCCCTTGATCCTGTGCTTATGAACCTCATTTGCATTTGTTCTTGTGCTTAGGAACCTCATTTGCCCTTGTTTGTGTGCATAAAAACTTCAGTTGACGTTGTTCGTTTGCTTAACTACCTCTTTTGCCCTTGATCTTGTGCTTATGAACATGATTTGCATTTGTTCTTGTGCTTAGGAACCTCATTTGCCCTTGTCTGTGTGCTTAACAACCTCAATTGGAGTTTTTTGAGTGCTGAACAACCTCTTCTGCCCTTGATCTTGTGCTTATGATCCTTATTTGCAAATGTTCTTGTGCTTAGGAACCTCATTTGCCCTTGTTTGTGTGCTTAACAACCTATTAGGGTTGTTCGTGCGTTTAACAACCTCTTTTGCCCTTAATCTTGTGCTTATGAACCTCATTTGCATTTGTTCTTCTGCTTAGGAACCTCATTTACCCTTGTATGTGTGCTTAACAACCTCAACTGGCGTTGTTCGAGTGCTTAACAACCTCTTCTGCCCTTGATCTTACGCTTTTGAACCTTATTTGTAATTCTTCTTGTGCTTAGGAACCTCATTTGACCTTGTTTGTGTGCTTAACAACCTCAATTGTTGTTGTTCATATGGTTCTTAACCTCTTTTGCCCAGGATTTATGCTTAGCAACATCATGTACACTTGTTCATGTGTTTAACAACCTTAATTAGCATTGTTAGTGTGCTTAACAACCTCTTTTGCCATTAATATTGTGTTTATGAACCTCCTTTGCCTTTGTTCTTGTGCTTAAGAACCTCATTTGCCCATGTTCGTGTGCTTAACAACCTTAATTGTCGTTGTTCATATGCATCTTAACCTCTTTTGCCCTTGTTCTTGTGCTTATGAACCTCATTTGCATTTGTTCTTGTTCTTAGGAACCTCATTTGCCCTTGTTCGTGTGCTTAACAACCTCAATTAGCGTTGTTAGTGTGCATGACAACCTCTTTTGTCCTTAATCTTGTTCTTATGAACCTCATTTGCATTTGTTCTTGTGCTTAAGAACCTCATTTGCCCTTGTTCGTGTGCTTAACAACCTCAATTGTCGTTGTTCATATGCTTCTTAACCTCTTTTGCCCTTGTTCTTGTGTTTAGCAACATCATTTACACTTGTTCTTATGCTTAGCAACCTCTTTTGCCCCTGTTCTTCTGCTTTGCAACATAATATGCCCTTGATCTTGTGCTTCTGAACCTCATTTGCATTCGGTATTGTGATTATGAACCTCATTTGCTCTTGTTTGTGTGCCAACCTCAATTGGCGTTGTTCGTGTGCTTAACCTCTTTTGCCCTTAATCTTGTCCTTATGAACCTCATTTGTATTTTTTTCTTGTGCTTAGGAACCTCATTTGCCCTTGTATGTGTGCTTAACAACCTCAATATGCATTGTTCTAGTGCTTAACAACCTCATTTGTTCTTATGTCTAGGAACCTCATTTGCCCTTGTTTATGTGCTTATCAACTTTAATTGTTATTGTTGATATGGTTCTTAACCTCTTTTGCCCATGTTCTTGTGCTTAGGAACATCATTTATACTTGTTCTTGTGTTTAATAACCTCGATTGGCATTGTTTGTGTTCTTTACAATCTTTTTTTCCCTTAATCTTGTGCTTATGAACCTCATTTGCATCTGTTCATGTGCTTAACAACCTCAATTGTCGTTATTTATATGCTTCTGACCTCTTTTGCCATTGTTCTTGTGCTTAGCAACATTATTTACACTTGTCCTTGTGCTTAGCAACCCCATTTGTCGTTGTTCTTGCGCTTTGCAACATAATTTGCCCTTGATCTTGTGCTTATTAACCTCATTTGCCGTCGTTCGTGTGCTTAACAACCTCAATTGCGTTGTTCAAAAGCTTCTTAACCTCTTTTGCCCTTGTTCTTGTACCTAGCAACATCATTTACACTTGTTCTTGTGCTTAGCAACCTCATTTGCCGTGGTTCTTGCGCTTTGCAATATAATTTTTCCTTTATCTTGTGCTTATGAACCCCATTTGCATTTGTTCTTGTGCTTAGGAACCACATTTGCCCTTGTTTGTGTGCTTAGCAACCTCAATTGGCGTTGTCCGTGTGCTTACCCTTTTTTGCCCTTAATATTGTGCTTATGAACCTCATTTGCATTTGTTCTTGTGCTTAGGAACCTCATTTGCCCTTGTTCGTGTGCTTAACAACCTCAATTGTCGTTGTTCATATGCTTCTTAACGTCTTTGGCCTTGTTCTTGTGCTTAGCAATATCATTTACACTTGTTCTGGTGCTTAACAACCTCATTTGACGTTGTTCTTGCGCTTTGCAACACATAATTTGCTGTTGATCTTGTGCCTATGAACCTCATTTGCATTTGTTCTTGTGCTTAGCAACATCATTTATACTTGTTCTTGTATTTAATGACCTCAATTGGCGTTGTTTGTGTTCTTGACAACCTTTTTTCCCTTGATCTTGTGCTTAGGAGCATCATTTACACTTGTTCTTGTGCCTAGCAACCTCATTTGCCGTTGTTCTTGCGCTTTCCAACATAATTTGCCCTTGATCTTGTGCTTATGAACCTCATTTTTCCTTGTTCGTGTGCTTAACAACCTCAATTGCGTTGTTCATATGCTTCTTAACCTCCGTTGCCCTTGTTCCTGTGCTTAGCATCGTCATTTACACTTGTTCTTGTGCTTAGCAACCTCATTTGCCGTTGTTCTTGCGCTTTGCAATATAATTTATCCTTTATCTTGTGCTTATGAACCCCATTTGCATTTGTTCTTGTGCTTAGGAACCACATTTGCCCTTGTTTGTGTGCTTATCAACCTCAATTGCCGTTGTTCGTATGCTTAACCTTTTTTGCCCTTAATATTGCGCTGATGAACCACATTTGCATTTGTTCTTGTGCTTAGGAACCTCATTTGCCCTTGTTCGTGTGCTTAACAACCTCAATTGTCGTTGTTCATATGCTTCTTAACGTCTTTTGGCCTTGTTCTTGTGCTTAGCAATATCATTTACACTTGTTCTGGTGCTTAACAACCTCATTTGACGTTGTACTTGCGCTTTCCAACATAATTTGCTGTTGATCTTGTGCTTATGAATCTCATTTGCATTTGTTCTTGTGCTTAGCAACATCATTTACACTTGTTCTTATGTTTAATAACCTCAATTGGCGTTGTTTGTGTTATTTACAACCTTTTTTGCCCTTGATCTTGTGCTTAGGAGCGTCATTTACACTTGTTCTTGTGCTTAGCAACCTCATTTGCCGTTGTTCTTGCGCTTTCCAACACAATTTCCCCTTGATCTTGTGCTTATAAACCTCATTTTCCCTTGTTCGTGTGCTTAACAGCCACAATTGCGTTGTTCGTATGCTTGTTAACCTCTGCTGCCCTTGTTCTTGTGCTTAGCAACGTCATTTCACTTATTCTTGTGCTTAGCAACCTCATTTGCTGTTGTTCTTGTGCTTAACAACCTCTTTTTCCCTTAATCTTGTGCTGATGAACCTCATTTGCATTTGTTCTTGTGCAACCTCATTTGCCCATGTTCGTGTGCTTAAGAACCGCAATTGTCGTTGTTCATATGCTTTTTCACATCTTTTCCCTTGTTCTTGTGCTTAGCAACATCATTTATACTTGTTCTGGTGCTTAACAACCACATTTGACGTTGTTCTTGCGCTTTGCAAAATAATTTGCCCTTGATCTTGTGCTTACGAACCTCATTTGTATTTGTTCTTGTGCTTAGGAACCTCATTTTCCCTTGTTAGTGTGCTTAACAACCTCAATTAGCGTTGTTCGTGTTCCTAACAACCTCTTTTGCCCTTAATCTTGTGCTTATGAACCTCATTTGCATTTGTTCTTGTGCATAGGAACCTCATTTACCCTTGTATGTGTGCTTAACAACCTCAATTGCTATTGTTAGAGTGCTTAACAACCACTTTTGTCCTTGATCTATGCTTATGAGCATCATTTGCAATTGTTCTTGTGCTTGGAAACCCCATTTGCCCTTTTTTGTGTGCTTAACAACCTCAATTGTAGTTGTTCATATGGTTCTTAACCTCTTTTGCCAATGATCTTGTACTTAGCAACATCATTTACACTTATTCTTGTGTTTAACAACCTCAATTGGCTTTGTTTGTGATCTTTACAACCTCTTTTGCCCTTGATCTTGTACTTATGAACCTCATTTGCATTTGTTCTTGTACTTAGGTGCCTCATTTTCCCTCGTTTGTGCGCTTAACAACCTCAATTAGCGTTGTTCGTGTTCTTAACAACCTCTTTTTTCCCTTGATCTTATGCTTATGAACTTCATTTGCATTTGTTAATGTGCTTAGGAACCTCATTTGCCCTTGTTCGTGTACTTAACAACCTCAATTAGCGTTGTTAGTGTGCTTCTTAACCTCTTTTGCCCTTGTTCGTATGCTTAGCAACATCATTTATACTTGTTCTTGTGCTTAGCAAGCTCATTTGCCGTTGTTCTTGCGCTTTGCAACATAATTTGCCCTTGATCTTGTGCTTATGTACCTCATTTGAATTTGTACCTGTGCTTAGGAACCTCATTTGCCCTCGTATGTGTGCTTAACAACCTCTTCTGCCCTTGATCTCGTGCTTATGAACCTCATTTGCAAATGTTCTTGTGCTTAGGGACCTCATTTGCCCTTGTTTGTGTGCTTAAAAACCTCAATTGGCGTTGCTCGAGTGCTTAACAACCTCTTCTGCCCTTGATCTTGTGCTTATGAACCTTATTTGAAATTCTTCTTGTGCTTAGGAACCTCATTTGCCCTTGTTTGTGTGCTTAACAACCTCAATTGTTGTTGTTCATATGGTTCATAACTTCTTTTGCCCATGATCTTCTGCTTAGCAACATCATTTACATTTGTTATTGTGCTTAGCAACCTCATTTGCCGTTGTTCTTGCTCTTTGCTCCATAATTTTCCCTTGATCCTGTGCTTACGAACCTCATTTGCATTTGTTCTTGTGCTTAAGAACCTCATTTGCCCTTGTTCTTATGCTTCGCAACGTCATTTACAATTGTTCTTGTGCTTAGCAACCTCATTTGCCGTTGTTCTTATGCTTAACAATCTCTTTTGCCCTTAATCTTGTGCTTATAAACCTCATTTGCATTTGTTCTTGTGCTTAGAAACCCCATTTGCCCTTGTTTGTGTGCTTAACAACCTCAATTGACGTTGTTCGTTTGCTTAACAACCTCTTTTGCCCTTGGTCTTGTGCTTATGAACCAGATTTGCATTTGTTCTTTTGCTGAGGAACCTTATTTGCCCTTGTATGTGTGCTTAATAACCTCAATTGGCGTTGTTCGAGTGCTTAACAACCTCTTCTGTCCTTGATCTTGTGCTTATGATCCTCATTTGCAAATGCTCTTGTGCTTAGGAACCTCATTTGCCCTTGTTTGTGTGCTTAACAACCTATTAGGGTTGTTCGTGTGTTTAACAACCTCTTTTGCCAGTAATCTTGTTCTTATGAACCTCATTTGCATTTGTTCTTCTGCTTGGGCACCTCATTTTCCCTTGTATGTGTGCTTAACAACCTCAAGTGGTGTTGTTAGTGTGCTTAACAACCTCTTTTGCCCTTAATATTGTGTTTATAAACCACCTTTGCCTTTGTTCTTGTGCTTAAGAACCTCATTTGCCCATGTTCGTGTGCTTAACAACCTTAATTGCCGTTGTTCATATGCATCTTAACCTCTATCGTCCTTGTTCTTGTGCTTATGAACCTCATTTGCATTTGTTCTAGTTCTGAGGAACCTCATTTGCCCTTGTTCGTGTGCTTAACAACCTCAATTAGCGCTGTTAGTGTGCTTCTTAACCTCTTTTGCCCTTATTCTTCTTCTTAGCAACATCATTTATATTTGTTCTTGTGCTTATGTACCTCATTTGAATTTGTTCCTGTGCTTAGGAACCTCATTTGCCCTCGTATGTGTGCTTAACAACATCAATTGGCGTTGTTCGAGTGCTTAACAATCTCTTCTGCCCTTGATCTTGTGCTTATGAATCTCATTTGCAAATGTTCTTGTGCTTAGGGACCTCATTTGCCCTTGTTTGTGTGCTTAACAACCTCAATTGGCGTTGTTCGAGTGCTTAACAACCTCTTCTGCCCTTGATCTTGTGCTTATAAACCTCATTTAAAATTCTTCTTGTGCTTAGGAACCTCATTTGCCCTTGTTTGTGTGCTTAACAACCTCAATTGTTATTGTTCATATGGTTCATAACCTCTTTTACCCATGATCTTCAGCTTAGCAACATCATTTACACCTGTTATTGTGCTTAGCAACCTCATTTGCCGTTGTTCTTGCTCTTTGCTCCATAATTTTCCCTTGATCCTGTGCTTACCAACATCATTTGCATTTGTTCTTGTGCTTGGGAACCTTATTTGCCCTTGTTTGTGTGCTTAACAACCTCAGTTGACGTTGTTTGTTTGCTTAACAACCTCTTTTGCCCTTGATCTTGTGCTTATGAACCTGATTTGCATTTGTTCTTGTGCTTAGGAACCTCATTTGCCCTTGTATGTGTGCTTAACAACCTCAATTGGCGTTGTTCGAGTGCTTAACAACCTCTTCTGCCCTTGATCTTGTGCTTATGATCCTCATTTGCAAATGTTCTTGTGCTTAGGAATCTCATTTGCCCTTGTTTGTGTGCTTAACAACCTATTAGGGTTGTTCGTGTGTTTAACATCCTCTTTTGCCCTTAATCGTGCTTATGAACCTCATTTGCATTTGTTCTTCTGCTTAGGAACCTCATTTTTCCTTGTATGTGTGCTTAACAACCTCAAGTGGCGTTGTTAGTCTGCTTAACAATCTCTTTTGCCCTTAATATTGTGTTTATAAACCTCCATTGCCTTTGTTCTTGTGCTTAAGAACCTCATTTGCCCATGTTCGTGTGCTTAACAACCTTAATTGTCGTTGTTCATATGCATCTTAACCTCTTTCGTCCTTGTTCTTGTGCTTATGAACCTCATTTGCGTTTGTTCTTGTTCTTAAGAATCTCATTTGCCCTTGTTCGTGTGCTTAACAACCTGAATTGTCGTTGTTCATATGCTTCTTAACCTCTTTTGCCCTTGTTCCTGTGTTTAGCAATATCATTTACACTTGTTCTTGTGCTTAGCAACCTCGTTTGCCGTTCTGCTTGCGCTTCACAACATAATTTGCCCTTGATCTTGTGCTTATGAACCTCATTTGCATTTGTTCTTATGCTTAGGAACCGCATTTGCCCTTGTATGTGTGCTTAACAACCTCAATTGGCACTGTTCGTGTGCTTAACAACCTCTTTTGCCCTTGATCTTGTGTTGATGAACCTCATTTGCATTTGTTCTTGTCCTTCGGAACTTCATTTGCATTGTTCGAGTGCTTAACAACCTATTTTGCCTTTAATATTTTGCTTATGAACCTCATTTGTAAATTTTCTTATGCTTAGGAACCTCATTTGCCCTTGTTTGTGTGCTTAACAACGTCAATTGGCGTTGTTCGAGTGCTTAATAACCTCTTCTGCCCTTGATCTTGTGCTTGTGAGCCTCATTTGAAATTCTTCTTGTGCTTAGGAATCTCGTTTGCCCCTGTTTGTGTGCTTAACAACCTCAATTGTTGTTGTTCATATAGTTCATAACCTCTTTTGCCCATGATCTTCTGCTTAGCAACATCATTTACACTTGTTCTTGTGCTTAGCTACCTCACTTGCCGTTGTACTTGCTCTTTGCACCATAATTTTCCCTTGATCCTGTGCTTATGAACCTCATTTGCGTTTGTTCTTGTGCTTAAGAACCTCATTTGCCCTTGTTTGTGTGCTTAACAACTTCAGTTGATGTTGTTCGTTTGCTTAGGAACCTCATTTGCCCTTGGTTGTATGTGTGCTTAACAACCTCAATTGTAGTTGTTCAAGTGCTGAACAACATCTTATGCCCTTGATCTTGTGCTTATAATCCTCATTTGCAAATGTTCTTGTGCTTAGGAACCTCATTTGCCCTTGTTTGTGTGCTTAACAACCTATTAGGGTTGTTCGTGCGTTTAACAACCTCTTTTGCCCTTAATCTTGTGCTTATGAACCTCATTTGCATTTGTTGTTCTGCTTAGGAACCTCATTTGCCCTTGTTTGTGTGCTTAACAACCTCAATTAGCGTTGTTAGTGTGCTTAACAACCTCTTTTGCCCTTCATCTTGTGCTTAAGAACCTCATTTGCCCCTGTTCGTGTGCTTAACAACCTCAATTGTCGTTGTTCATATGCTTCTTGACCTCTTTTGCCCTTGTTCCTGTGTTTAGCAACATCATTTACACTTGTTCTTGTGCTTAGCAACCTCATTTGCTGTTATTCTTGCGCTTCGCAACACAATTTGCCCTTGATCTTGTGCTTATGAACCTCATTTGTATTTGTTCTTGTGATTAGGAACCTCATTTGCCCTTGTATGTGTGCTTAACAACCTCAATTGGCATTGTTCGTGTGCTTAACAACCTCTTTTGCCCTTGATCTTGTGCTTATGAACCTCATTTGCATTTGTTCTTGTCCTTCGGAACCTCATTTGCCCTTGTATGTGTGCTTAACAACCTCAATTGGCGTTGTTCGAGTGCTTAACAACCTCTTTTGCCTTTAATATTGTGCTTATGAACCTCAGTTGCAAATGTTCTTGTGCTTAGGAACCTCATTTGCCCTTGTTTGTGTGCTTAACAACCTCAATTGGTGTTGTTAGAGTGCTTAACAACCTCTTCTGCCCTTGATCTTGTGCTTGTGAACCTCATTTGAAATTCTTCTTGTGCTTAGGAACCTCATTTGCCCCTGTTCGAGTGCTGAACAACCTCTTCTGCCCTTGATCTTGTGCTTATGATCCTCATTTGCAAATTTTCTTGTGCTTAGGAACCTCATTTGCCCTTGTTTGTGTGCTTAACAACTTCAGTTGACGTTGTTCGTTTGCTTAACAACCTCTTTTGCCCTTGATCTTGTACTTATGAACCTCATTTGCATTCGTTCTTGTGCTTAGGAACCTTATTTGCCCTTGTTTGTGTGCTTAACAACTTTAATTGTTGTTGTTCATATGGTTCATAACTTCTTTTGCCCATGTTCTCGTGCTTAGCAATATCATCTATACTTGTTCATGTGTTTAATAACCTCAATTGGCGTTGTTTGTGTTCTTTACAACCTTTTTTGCCCTTGATCATGTGCTTCTTAACCTCTTTTGCCCGTGTTCTTCTACTTAGCAACATCATTTACACTTGTTCTTGTGCTTATCAACCTTATTTGCCGTTGTTCTTGCGCTTTGCAACATAATTTGCTCTTGATCTTGTGCTTATGAATCTCATTTGCCCTTGTTTGTGTGCTTAACAACCTCAATTGCGTTTTTCATATGCTTCTTAACCTCTTTTGCCCTTGTTCTTATGCTTCGCAACGTCATTTACAATTGTTCTTGTGCTTAGCAACCTCATTTGCCGTTGTTCTTATGCTTAACAATCTCTTTTGCCCTTAATCTTGTGCTTATAAACCTCATTTGCATTTGTTCTTGTGCTTAGAAACCTCATTTGCCCTTGTTTGTGTGCTTAACAACCTCAATTGGCGTTGTTCGTGTTCTTAACAACCTCTTTTGCCCTTGATCTTGTGCTTATGAACCTCATTTGCATTTGTTCTTGTGCTTATGAATCTCATTTGGCCTTGATCGTGTGCTTAGGAACCTCAATTGTCGTTGTTCATATGTTTCTTAATCTCTTTTTCCCTTGTTCTTGTGCCTAGCAACATCATTTACACTTGTTCTTGTGCTTAACAACCTCATTTATCGTTGTTCTTGCGCTTTGCAACATAATTTTCTCTTGATCTTGTGCTTATGAACCTCATTTGTAATTCTTATTGTTCTTAGGAACCTCATTTGCCCTTGTTTTGTGGGCTTAACAACCTCAATTGTTGTTGTTCATATGGGTTCTAACCTCTTTTTCCCATGATCCTGTGCTTAGCAACATCATTTACACTTGTTCTTGTGTTTAACAACCTCAATTGGCGTTGTTTGTATTTTTTACAACCTCTTTTGCCCTTGATCTTGTGCTTATGAACCTCATTTGCATTTGTTCTTCTACTTAGGAACCTCATTTTCCCTTGTTTGTGTGCTTAACAACCTCAATTGGCGTTGTTCGTGTTCTTAACAACCTCTGTTGCCCTCAGTGTTTTGAAATTCGATTCTCATTCGGTATTCAGAAGGCCACCGAATACCGCATATACGATATACGCCTGCATATGCAGATTTTCATTCGGATTTATATATGCGAATTTTAAATGAGAATTCGTATATATAAACAAGTATACAGTAATATGTGGTATGATTCACTGTTAATATATTCTAAACCGATATTTTTATCACTGTTAATTCTAAACCGGTAATATGTGGTATAAATCACTATCAATATACATCAAACTGGTATTTTATCACTATTAATATACTCTAACCGGTAATATGCTCTAAATTTCATATTCGGACCGAATATAGATTTTCTATTCGGTTTGCAACCGAATAGGAATATTTGGCCGAATAGACCGAATTTTAAAACACTGGTTGCCCTTGATCTTGTGCTTATGAACCACATTTGCATTTCTTCTTGTGCTTAGGAACCTTATTTATCCTTGTTCGTGTGCTTAACAACCTCAATTAGCGTTGTTAGTGTGCTTAGCAACCCCTTTTGCCCTTAATCTTGTGCTTACGAACCTCATTTGCATTTGTTCTTGTGCTTAAGAATCTCATTTGCCCTTGTTCTTGCGCTTAACAACCTTAATTGTCGTTGTTCATATGCTTCTTAATCTTTTTTGCCCTTGTTCTTATGCTTAGCAACATCATTTACACTTGTTCTTGTGCCAACCTCATTTGCCGTTGTTCTTGCGCTTTGCAACATAATTTGCCCCTGATCTTGTGCTTATGTACCTCATTTGCATTTGTTCTTGTGCTTAGGAACCTCATTTGCCCTTGTTTGTATGCTTAACAACCTCAATTGGCGTTGTCCGTGTGCTTAACAACCTCTTTTGACTTTGATATTGTGCTTATGAACCTCATTTGCATTTGTTCTTGCGCTTTGCAACATAATTTGTCCTTGATCTTGTGCTTCTCAACCTCTTTTGCCCTTGTTCATGTGCTTAACAAGATCATTTACACACGTTCTTGTGCTTAGCAACCTCATTTGCCGTCGTTCTTGCGCTTTGCAATATAATTTGCTCTTGATCTTGTGCTTATGAACCTCATTTGCCTTTGTTCGTGTGCTTAACAACCTCAATTGCGTTGTTCACATGCTTCTTAACCTCTTTTTCCCTTGTTCTTGTGCTTCGCAACGTCATTTACAATTGTTCTTGTGCTTAGCAACATCATTTGCCATTGTTCTTGTGCTTAACAACCTCTTTTGCCGTTAATCTTGTGCTTATGAACCTCATTTGCATTTGTTCTTTTGCTTAGGAACCTCATTTGCCCTTGTTTGTGTACTTAACAACCTCAATTGGTGTTGTTCGTGTGCTTAACAACCTCTTTTGCCCTTGATCTTGTGCTTATGAACCTCATTTGCATTTGTTCTTGTGCTTAGGAACCTCATTTGGCCTTGATTGTGTGCTTAGGAACCTCAATTGTTATTGTTCATATGCTTCTTAATCTTTTTTTCCCTTGTTCTTGTGCCTAGCAACATAATTTACACCTGTTCTTGTGCTTAACAACCTCATTTGTCGTTGTTTTTGCGCTTTGCAACATAATTTTCCCTTTATCTTGTGGTTATGAACCTCATTTGTATTGTTCTTTTGCTTAGTAACCTCATTTGCTCTTGTTTGTGTGCTTAACAACCTCAATTGGCATTGTTCGTGTGCTTAACAACCTCTTTTGCTGTTGATCTTCTGCTTATGAACCTCATTTTTATTTGTTCTTGTGCTTAGGAACCTCATTTGCCCTTGTATGTGTGCTTAACAACCTCAATTGGCATTATTCGAGTGCTTAACAACCTCTTCTGCCCAGGATCTTGTGCTTATGAACCTCATTTGCAATTGTTCTTGGGTTTAGGAACCTCATTTGCCCTTGTTTGTGTGCTTAACAACTTTATAATTGTTGTTGTTGATATGGTTCTTAACCTCATTTGCCCTTGTTCTTGTGTTCAATAACCTCAATTGGCGTTGTTTGTGTTCTTTACAACCTTTTTTGCCCTTGATCTTGTGCTTATGAACCTCATTTGCATTGTTCTTTTGCTTAGTAACCCCATTGGCCTTGTTTGTGTGCTTAACAACCTCGTCTGCCCTTGATCTATTGCTTATGAACCTCATTTGAAATTCTTATTGTGCTTAGGAACCTCATTTGCCCTTGTTTGTGGACTTAACAACCTCAGTTGTTGTTGTTCATATGTTTCTTAACCTCTTTTGCCCATGATCTTGTGGTTAGCAACATCATTCACACTTGTTTTTGTGTTTAACAACCTCAATTGGCGTTGTTTTTGTTCTTTACAACCTCTTTTGCCCTTGATCTTGTGCTTATGAACCTCATTTGCATTTGTTCTTCTACTTAGGAACCTCATTTTCCCTTGTTTGTGTGCTTAACAACCTCAATTGGCGTTGTTCGTGTTCTTAACAACCTCTGTTGCCTTTGATCTTGTGCTTATGAACCACATTTGCATTTGTTCTTGTGCTTCGGAACCTCATTTGCTCATGTTCGTGTGCTTAACAACCTCAATTAGCGTTGTTAGTGTGCTTAACAACCTCTTTTGCCCTTAATCTTGTGCTTACGAACCTCGTTTGCAATTGTTCTTGTGCTTAAGAACCTCATTTGCTCTTGTTCGTGCGCTCAACAACCTCAATTGTCGTTGTTCATATGCTTCTTAACCTTTTTTGCCCTTGTTCTTACGCTTAGCAACATCATTTACACTTGTTCTTGTGCTTAGCAACCTCATTTGCCGTTGTTCTTGCACTTTGCAACATAATTCGCCCTTGATTTTCTGCTTATGTACTTCATTTGCATTTGTTCTTGTGCTTAGGAACCTCATTTGCCCTTCTTTGTATGCTTAACAACCTCAATTGGCGTTGTTCGTGTGCTAAACAATCTATTTTGCCCTTGATCTTGTGGTTTAGAACCTCATTTGTATTTGTTCTTTTGCTTAGGAACCCCATTTGCCCTTGTTTGTGTGCTTGACAACCTCAATTAGCGTTGGTAGTGTGCTTAACGATCTCTTTTGCCCTTAATCTTGTGCTTATGAACTTTATTTGCATTTGTTCTTGTGCTTAAGAACCTCATTTGCCCTTGTTCGCGAGCTTAACAACCTCAATTGTCGTTGTTCATATGTTTCTTAACCTCTTTTGCCATTGTTCATGTGCTTAGCAACATCATTCACACTTGTTTTTGTGCTTAGCAACTTCATTTGCCGTTGTTCTTGTGCTTTGCAACATAATTTGCCCTTGATCTTGTGCTTATGAACCTCATTTGCATTTGTTCTTGCGCTTTGCAACATAATTTGTCTTTGATCATGTGCTTCTTAACCTCTTTTGCCCTTGTTTAAGTGAAACATCATTTACACTTGTTTTTGTGCTTAGCAACCTCATTTGCCGTTGTTCTTGTGCTTTGCAATATAATTTGTTCTTGATCTTGTGCATATGAACCTCATTTGCCTTTGTTCATGTGCTTAACAACCTCATTTGCGTTGTTCATATGCTTCTTAACCTCTTTTGCCCTTGTTCTTGTCATTTACAATTGTTGTTGTGCTTAGCAACCTCATTTGCCGTTGTTCTTGTACTTAACAACCTCTTCTGCCCTTGATCTTGTGCTTATGAACCTCATTTGCCTTTGTTCATGTGCTTAGGAAACTCATATGCCCTTGTTTGTGTCCTTAACAACCTCAATTGGCGTTGTTCGTGTGCTTATCAACCTCTTTTGCCCCTAATCTTGTGCTTATGAACCTCATTTGCATTTGTTCTTGTGGTTAGGAAACTCATTTGCCCTTGTTTGTGTGCTTAACAACCTCAATTGGCATTGATCGTGTCTTAACAACCTCTTTTGCCATTGATCTTGTGCTTTTGAACCTCATTTGTATTTGTTCCTGTGCTTAGGAACCCCATTTGCCCTTGTTTGTGTGCTTGACAACTCAATTGTCGTTGTTCATATGCTTCTTAACCTCTTTTGCCATTGTTCTTGTGCTTAACAACATCATTTACACTTGTTTTTATGCTTAGCAACCTCATTTGTCGTTGTTTTTGCACTTTGCAACATAATTTGCCCTTGATCTTGTGCTTTTGAACCTCATTTGAATTTGTTCTTGCGCTTTGCAACATAATTTGTCCTTGATCATGTGCTTCTTAACCTCTTTTGCCCTTGTTCAAGTGAAACATCATTTACACTTGTTCTTGTGCTTAGCAACCTCATTTGCCGTTGTTCTTGTGCTTTGCAATATAATTTGTTCTTGATCTTGTGCTTATGAACCTCATTTGCCATTGTTCGTGTGCTTAACAACCTCATTTGCGTTGTTCATATGCTTCTTAACCTCTTTTGCCATTGTTCTTGTGCTTCGCAGCGTCATTTACAATTATTGTTGTGCTTAGCAACCTCATTTGCCGTTGTTCTTGTGCTTAACAACATCTTTTGCCCATAATCTTGTGCTTATGAACCTCATTTGCATTTGTTCTTGGGCTCAGGAACCTCATTTGCCATTGTTTGTGTGCTTAACAACCTCAATTGGCGTTGTTCGTGTGCTTATCAACCTCTATTTCCCTTGATCTTGTGCTGATGAACCTCATTTGCATTTGTTCTTCTACTTAGGAACCTCATTTTCCCTTATTTGTGTGCTTAACAACCTCAATTGGTGTTGTTCGTGTTTTTAACAACCTCTGTCGCCCTTGATCTTGTACTTATGAACCACATTTGCAATTGTTCTTGTGCTTAGGAACCTCATTTGGCCTTGTTCGTGTGCTTGACAACCTCAATTAGCGTTGTTAGTGTGCTTCACAACCTCTTTTACCCTTAATCTTGTGCTTATGAACCTTATCTGCATTTGTTCTTGTGCTTAAGAACCTCATTTGCCCTTGTTCGTGCGCTTACCAATCTCAATTGTCGTTGTTCATATGTTTCTTAACCTTTTTTGCCCTTGTTATTAAGCTTAGCAACATCATTTACACTTGTTCTTGTGCTTAGCAACCTCATTTGCCGTTGTTCTTGTGCTTTGCAACATAATTTGCCCTTGATCTTGTGCTTATGTACCTCATTTGCATTTGTTCTTGTGCTTAGGAACCCCATTTGCCCTTGTTTGTATACTTCACAACCTCAATTGGCGTTGTTTCGTGTGCTTAACAACCTCTTTTGTCCTTGATCTTGTGTGCTTAACAACCTCAATTGGTGTTGTTCTTTTCTTTAGTAGCCTCATTTGCCCTTGTTTGTGTGCTTAACAACCTCAATTGGTGTTGTTCGTGTGCTTAACAACCTCTTTTGCCCTTGATCTTGTGCTTATGAATCTCATTTTCATTTGTTTTTGTGCTTAGGAACCTCATTTGCCCTAGTCCGCGTGCTTAACAACCACAATTAGTGTTGTTCGTGTGCTTAACAACCTCTTTTGCCATTAATATTATGCTTATGAACCTCATTTGCAATTGTTCTTGTGCATAGGAACCTCATTTGCACTTGTTTGTGTGCTGAACAACCGCAATTGTCGTTGTTCATATGCTTCTTAACCCCTTTTGCCCTTGTTCTTGTGCTTAGCAACATCATTTACACTTGTTCTGGTGCTTAACAACCTCATTTGACGTTGTTCTGGAGCCTTGCAACCTAATTTGCCCTTGATGTTGTGCTTATGAACCTCATTTGTATTGTTCTAATGCTTAACAACCTCAATTAGCATTGTTTGTGCGCTTAACAACCTGTATTAGCGTTGTTCGTGTGCTTAACAACCTCTTTTGCCATTAATCTTGTGCTTATGAACCTCATTTGCATTTGTTCTTCTACTTAGGAACCTAATTTGCCCTTGTATGTGTTCTTAACAACCTCAATTGGCGTTGTTTTAGTTCTTTACAACCTCTTTTGCCCTTGATCTTGTGCTTATGAACCTCATTTGCATTTGTTCTAGTCCTTAGGAACCTTATTTTCCTTTATTTGTGTGCTTAACAACCTCAATTAGCGTTGTTCGTGTTCTTAACAACCTCTTTTGCCCTTGCTCTTGTGCTTATGAACCTCATTTGCATTTGTTCTTGTGCTTTGCAACCTCATTTGCCCTTGTTCGTGTGCTTAACAACCGCAATTAGCGTTGTTAGTGTGCTCAACAACCTGTTTTGCCCTTAATGATGTGCTGATGAACCTCATTTGCATTTGTTCTTGTGCTTACGAACCTCTTTTGTCATTGTTTGTGTGCTTAACAACCTCAATTGTCGTTGTTCATATGCTTCATAACCTCTTTTGCAATTGTTATTGTGCTTAGCAACATTATTTACACTTGTTCTTATGCTTAGCAACCTCATTTGCCATTGTTCTTGCGCTTTACAACATATTTTGCCCTTGATTTTGTGCTTATAAACCTCATTTGCATTTGTTCTTGTGCTTGGGAACCTCATTTGACCTTGTTTGTGTGCTTAACAACCTCAATTGGCGTTGTTCGTGTGCTAAACAACCTTTTTTGCCCATGATATTGTTCTTATGAACCTCATTTGTATTTGTTCTTATGTTTAGGAACCTCATTTGCCCTTGTTTGTGACCTTAACAACCTCAATTAGCGTTGTTAGTGTGCTTAACAACCTCTTTTGCCCTTAAACTTGTTGTTATGAACCTCATTTGCATTTGTTCCTATGCTTAAGAACCACATTTGTCCTTGTTCGTGTGCTTAACAACCTCAATTGTCGTTGTTGATATGCTTCTTAACCTCTTTTGCCCTTGTTCTTATGCTTAGCAACATCATTTACACTTGTTCTTGTGCTTGGCTACCTCATTTGCCGTTGTTCTTGCGCTTTGCACCATAATTTGCCCTAGATCTTGTGCTTATGAATCTAATTTGCATTTGTTCTTGTGGTTAACAACCTCAATAGGCGTTGTTCGTGTGCTTAACAACCTATTTTGTCCTTAATCTTGTGCTTATGAACCTCATTTGCATTTGTTCTTGTGCTTAGGAACCTCATTTGCCCTTGTATGTGTGCTTAACAACCTCAATTGGCATTGTTCGAGTGCTTAACAACCTCTTTTGCCCTTGATCTTGTGTTTATGAACCTCATTTGCAATTGTTTTTGTTCTTAGGAACCTCATTTGCCCTTGTTTATGTGCTTAGCAATATCATTTACACTTGTTCTTGTGTTTAACAACCTCAATTGGCGTTGTTTGTGTGCTTTAAAACCTTTTTTGCCCTTGATCTTGTGCTTATGAACCTCATTTGCATTTGTTCGTGTGCTTAACAACCTCGATTGTCGTTATTAACATGCGTCTTAACCTCTTTTGCCCATGTTCTTGTGCTTAACATCATCATTTACACTTGTTCTTGTGCTTACCAACCTCATTTGTCGTTTTTCTTGCGCTTTGCAACATAATTTGCCCTTGATCTTGTGCTTATGAACCTCATTTGCCTTTGTTCGTGTGCTTAACAACCTCAATTGCGTTGTTCATATGATTCTTAACCTCTTTTGCCCTTGTTCTTATGCTTCACAGCGTCATTTATACTTGTTCTAGTGCTTAGCATATGCCATTGTTCTTACGCTTTGCAACATAATTTGCCCTTGATCTTGTGCTTATGAACCTCATTTGCATTTGTTCTTGTGCTTATGAACCTCATTTGCCCTTGTTTGTGTGCTTAACAACCTCAATTGGCGTTGTTCGTGAGCTTAACAACCTCTTTTGCTCTTGATCTTGTGCTTGGGAACCTCATTTGGCCTTGTTCGTGTGCTTAGGAACCTCAATTATCGTTGTTCATATGCTTCTTAACCTCTTTTGCCCATGTTCTTGTGCCTGGCAACATCATTTACACTTGTTATTGTGTTTAGCAACCTCATTTGTCGTTGTTATTGCGCTTTGAAACATAATTTTCCCTTGATCTTGTGCTTATGAATCTCATTTGCATTGTTCTTTTGCTTAGTGACCTCCTTTGCCCTTGTTTGCGTGCTTATTAACAACCTTAATTAGCGTTGTTCGTGTGCTTAACAACCTCTTTTGCCTTTGATCTTGTGCTTATGAACCTCATTTTCATTTGTTCTTGTGCTTAGGAACCTCATTTTCCCTTGTTCGTGTGCTTAACAACCTCAATTAGCGTTGTTCGTGTGCTTAACAACCTCTTTTGCCCTTAATATTGTGCTTATGAACCTCATTTGCATTTGTTCTTGTACTTAGGAACCTCATTTGCCTTGTTCGTGTGCTTAACAACCGCAATTGTCGTTGTTCATATGCTTCTTAACATATTTTGCCCTTGTTCTTGTGCTTACCAACATCATTTACACTTGTTCTGGTGCTTAACAACCTCATTTGACGTTGTTCTTGCGCTTTACAACATAATTTGCCCTTGATCTTGTGCTTGTGAACCTCATTTTTATTTGTTCTTGTGCTTACCTCATTAGCGTTGTTCGTGTGCTTAACAACTGCTTTTGCAATTAATCTTATACTTATGAACCTCATTTGCATTTGTTCTTGTGCTTAGGAACCTCATTTGCCCTTGTTTGTGTGCTTAACAACCTCAGTTGACGTTGTTCGTTTGCTTAACAACCTCTTTTGCCCTTAATCTTGTGCTTATGAACCTCATTTGCATTTGTTCTTCTGCTTAGGAACCTCATTTTCCCTTGTATGTGTGCTTAACAACCTCAATTGGCATTTTTCGAGTGCTTAACAACCTCTTCTCCTTTTCATATTGTGCTTATGAACCTCATTTGCAATTGTTCTTGTGCTTAGGAACCTCATTTGCCATTGTTTGTTTGCTTAACAACCTCAATTGTTGTTGTTTATATGGTTCTTAACCTCTTTTGCCCATGTTCTTGTGCTTAGCAATATCATATACACTTGTTCTTGTGTTTAACAACCTCAATTGGCATTGTTTGTGTGTTTTAGAACCTTTTTTGCCATTGATCTTGTGCTTATGAACCTCATTTGCATTTGTTCGTGTTCTTAACAATCTCAATTGTCGTTATTCATATGCGTCTTAACCTTTTTTGCCCATGTTCTTGTGCTTAGCAACATCATTTACACTTGTTCTTGTGCTTAGCAACCTCATTTGCCGTTGTTCTTGCGCTTTGCAACATAATTTTGCCTTGATCCTGTGAACCTCATTTGCATTTGTTCTTGTGCTTAGGAACCTCGTTTTCCCTTGTTTGTGTGCTTAACAACCTCAATTGGCGTTGTTCGTGTGCTTAGCAACCTCTTTTGTCCTTGATCTTGTGCTTATGAACCTCATTTGTATTTGTTCTTGTACTTAGGAACCTCATTTGCCCTTGTGTGTGTGCTTAACAACCTCAATTGGCGTTGTTTGAGTGCTTAACAACCTCTTCTACCATTGATCTTGTGTTTACGAACCTCATTTGCAAATGTTCTTGTGCTTAGGAACCTCATTTGTCCTTGTTTGTGTACTTCACAACCTCAATTGTTGTTGTTCATATCATTCTTAACCTCTTTTGCCCATGTTCTTGTGCTTTGCAACATCATTTACACTTGTTCTTATGTTTAACAACCTCAATTGGCGTTGTTTGTGTTATTTACATCCTATTTTGCCCTTGATCTTGTGCTTAAAAATCTCATTTGCCCTTTTTCATGTGCTTAACAACCTCAATTGTTGTTGTTTATATGCATCTTACCCTCTTTTTTCCCTTGTTCATGTGCTTAGCAACGTCATTTACATTTGTTCTTGTGCTTAACAACTTCTTCTTCCCTTAATCTTGTGCTTATGAACCTCATTCGCAATTTTTCTTGTTCTTAGGAATCCCAATTGAACTTGTTTGTGTGTTGAACAACCTCAATTGTTGTTGTTCATATGGTTCTTAAGCTCTTTTACCCATGTTCTTGTGCTTAGCAACATCATTTACACTAGTTCTTGTGTTTAACAACCTCAATTGGCATTGTTTCTGTTCCTTACCACCTATTTTGCTGTTGATCTTGTGCTTATGAACCCTAAACCCTAAACCCTATACCTCATTTGCCCTTTTTTGTGTGCTTAACAACCTCAATTGGCGTCGTTCGTGTGCTTAACAACCTCTTTTGCCCTTGATCTTGTCCTTATGAACCTCATTTGTATTTGTTCTTGTGCTTAACAACCTCAATTGTCGTTGTTCATATGCTTCTTAACCTCATTTGCCCTTGTTCTTTTGCTTAGCAACATCATTTACACTAGTTCTTGTGCTCAGCAACCTCATTTGCCCTTGTTCTTGCTCTTTGCAACATAATTTGCCCTTGATCTTGTGCTTATGAACCTCATTTGCCCTTGTTCGTGTGCTTAACAACCTCAATTGCGATGTTCATATGCTTCTTAACCTCTTTTGCCCTTGTTCTTGTGCTTAGCAACGTCATTTACACTTGTTCTTGTGCTTAGCAGCCTCATTTGCCGTTGTTCTTGCGCTTTGCAACATAATTTTCCCTTGATCTTGTGCTTATGAACCTCATTTGCAATTGTTCTTGTGCTGAGGAACCTCATTTGCCCTTGTTTGTGTCCTTAACAACTTCCATTGTTGTTGTTTATATGGTTCTTAACCTCTTTTGCCCATGTTCTTGTGCTTAGCAACATAATTTACACTTTTTCTTGTGTTTAGCAACCTCAGTTGGCGTTGTTTGTGTGCTTTGCAATCTATTTTGCCCTTGATCTTGTGCTTATGAACCTCATTTGCGTTTGTTCGTGTGCTTAACAACCTCAATTGTCATTATTCATATGTGTCTTAACCTCTTTTGCCCATGTTCTTGCACTTAGCAACATCATTTACACTTGTTCTTGTGCTAAGCAACCACATTTTCCGTTGTTCTTGCGCTTTGCAACATAATTTGCCCATGATCTTGTGCTTATGAACCACATTTGCCATTGTTCGTGTGCTTGACAACCTCAATTGCGTTGTTCATATGCTTTTTAGCCTCTTTTGCCATTGTTCTTGTGCTTAGCAACATCATTTACACTTGTTCTTGTGCTTAGCAACCTCATTTGCCGTTGTTCTTGCGCTTTGCAACAAAATTTGCCCTTGATCTTGTGCTTATGAATCTCATTTGCATTTGTTCTTATGCTTATGAGCCTCATTTGCCCATGAGCCTCATTTGCATTTGTTTTTATGCTTATGAGCCTCATTTGTGTGCTTAACAACCTCTTTTGCCCTTGATCTTGTGCTTATGAACCTCATTTGCATTTGTTTCTGTGCTTAGGAACCTCATTTGGCCTTGTTCATGTGCTTAGGAACCTCAATTGTCGTTGTTCATATGCTTCTTAACCTCTTTTTCCCTTGTTCTTGTGCCTAGCAACATCATTTACACTTGTTCTTGTGCTTGACAACCTCATTTGTCATTGTTATTGCGCTTTGCAACATAATTTTCCCTTGTTCTTGTGCTTATGAACCTCATTTGCATTGTTCTTTTGCTTAGTAACCTCATTTTGCCCTTGTTTGTGTGCTTAACAACCTCAATTGGCGTTGTTTGTGTGCTTGACAACCTCTTTTGCCCTTGATCCTATACTTATGAACCTCATTTTCATTTATTTTTGTGCTTAGAAACCTCATTTGCCCTTGTTCGTGTGCTTAACAACCTCAATTAGCATTGTTAGAAACGTCATTTGCATTAGCGATATCATTTGCATTTGTTCTTGTGCTTAACAACCTCTTTTGCCCTTGTTCTTGTGCTTAGCGATATCATTTGCATTTGTTCTGGTGCTTAGAACATCATTTGCATTTGTTCCAGTGCTTAACAACCTCTTTTGCCCTTGTTCTTTGTCCTTGTTCTTGTGCTTAGCAACCTAATTTTCCCTTGTTCTTATGCTTAGCAACATCATTTGTAGTAGTTCTTGTGCTTAACAACCTCATTTGTTATTATTTTTATGCTTAGCATCCTCATTTTTTGTTGTTCTCGTGCTTATCAACTTCTTTTTTCCTTATTCTTGTAATTAGCAAGCACATTTGCCAATGTTCTTGTGCAAAGAAAGCTCGTTTTTCCTTTTTCTTGTGCTTAGCAATCTCATTTACGGTTGTTCTTGTGCTTAGCAACATCATTTGCCCTTGATCTTGTGCTTATTAACCTCATTTGCATTTGTTTTTGTGCTTAGGAGCCTCATTTTCCCTTATTCTTGTGCTTAACAACCTCATTTGCCCTTGTTCTTGTGTGCAACATCATTTGCCCTTGATCTTGTGCTTATATAGCTCATTTGCATTTGTTCTTGTTCGTAGGAACCTCACTTGCCCTTGTCCATGTGTTTACCAACCTCAATTATCGTTGTTCATATGCTTATCAACATCTTTTGTCCTTGTTCTTGTTTTAGTAATGTCATTTACATTTGTTCTTATGCTTATCAACCCTTTTGTCATTGTCCTTGTTCTTAGTAACATCATTTGCCTTTGTTTTTGTGCTTAGAAACATCATTTTCCCTTTTTCTTCTCCTTAGCTACCTAATTTGCTCTTATTCTTATGCTTAGAGTCATCATTTGCATTTGTTCTAGTGCTTAACAACATTATTTGTATTTGTTCTTATTTTTTGGAACCTCATTTGCCATTTTTCTTAGCAGAAATCTAATTTCCACTTATTCTTGTGCTTAACAAGCTCATTTGTCGTTGTTCATATGCTTATCAACACTTTTTGTCCTTGTTCTTGCACTTAGCAACCTCATTTGTCATTATTTATGTGCTTATCAACCCATTTTACCCATGTTCTTGTACTTAGCAGTCACATTTTCCCTTGTTCTTGTGCTTAGCGATATTATTTGCATTTGTTCTTGTGCTTAGAACATCATTTGCATTTGTTCAAGTGCTTAACAACCTTATTAGTCTTTGTTCTTGTTCTTAGTAACCGGATTTGCCTTTGTTCTTGCGCTTAGGAGCCTCATGTGTCATTGTTCTTGTGCTTAGCAAACTCATTTGCATTAGTTCATGTGCTTAGCAACATCATTTGCCATTGTTCTTGTAATTTGAAGCATAATTGGCATTTGATCTTGTGCTTAACAATCTTCTTTACCCTTGTTCCTGTGATTAGCAACCTTATTTTCCGTTGTTATTGTACTTAGTGACCTCGTTTACCCTTATTCTTGTGTTTACCAACCTCATTTGCCCTTGTCTTCTGCTTAGGAATCTCATTTGGTTTTACTCTTGTACTTAGCAACCTCATTTGTCTATGTGATTGTGATTAGCAACATCATTTGCAAAGTTCATGTGCTTACCAACCTCCTTTGCTCTAGTTCTTGTGCTTAGCAACCTAATTTTTCTTTGTTCTTGTGCTTAGCATCATCATTTGCATTGGTTCTTGTGCTTAACAACCTCATTTGTCTTTTTTTATGCTTAGCAAATGTCAATTTTTGTTGTTCTCATGCTTATCAACCTCGTTTGCCCTTGTTCTTGTGCTTAGCAAACGTATTTGTCATTGTTCTTGTGCAAAGAAAGCTCATCTGCCCTTTTTCTTGTGCTTAGCATCCATATTAACGGTTGTTCTTGTGCTTAGCAACATCATTTTGCCTTTGATCTTGTGCTATTCAACCTCATTTGCATTGGTGTTTGTGCTTAGGAACCACATTTGCCCTTGTTCTGGTGCTTAGAAACCTCATTTGTCATTGTTCTTGTTATTATCAACATCATTTGAATTAGTTGTTATGCTTAACAATCTCATTTGTCATTGTTCTTATGCTTAGAAATCTCATTTGTTGTTGTTCTTGTACTTATCAAACTCGTTTGTGCTTGTTCTTGTGCTTAGCAATTTCATTTACAGTTATTCTTGTGCTTAGCAACATCATTTGCCCTTGTCTTGTGCTTAGGAACCTCATTTTGCCTTGTTTTGTGCTTAGGAACCTCATTTGATGTTATTCTTGTGGTTGGCAATCTCATTTGTCATTGTGATTGTGATTAGCAACATCATTTGCAAAGCTCATGTGCTTAGCAACCTCCTTTGCCCTTGTTCTTGTGCTTAGCAACCTAATTTTCCTTTGTTCTTGTGCTTAGCAACATCATTTGTATTAGTTCTTGTACTTAACAACTTCATTTGTCATTATGCTTAGCAATCTCATTTTTTATTGTTCTTGTGCTTAGCAAACACATTTGCCAATATTCTTGTGCAAAGAAAGCTCATGTGCTCTTTTTTTGTGCTTAGTATCCACATTAACAGTTGTTCTTGTGCTTAGCAACATTATTTGCTCTTGATTTTTTGCTATTTAACTTCATTTGCATTTGTGTTTGTACTTAGAAACCACATTTGCCCTTGTTCTAGTGCTTAAAACCTCATTTGTCATTGTTCTTGTTATTATCAATATCATTTGTTGTTGTTCTTGTACTTATCAAACTCGTTTACCCTTATTCTTGTGCTTAGCTAGCGCATTTGCCAATGTTATTGTGCTAAGAAAGCTCATTTGCCCTTGTTGTTGTGCGTATAAACCTCATCTGCATTTGTCAATGTTCTTGTGCAAAGAAAGCTCATCTATCCTTTTTCTTGAGCTTAGCATCCACTTTAACGGTTGTTCTTGTACTTAGCAACATCATTTCCCTTGATGTTGTGTTTTTTAACAACATTTGCTTTTGTTTTTGTGCTTAGGAACCACTTTTGTCCTTGTTCTAGTACTTAAAAATCTTATTTGTCATTGTTCTTGTTATTATCAACATCATTTGAATTAGTTGTTATGCTTAACAATCTCATTTGTCATTGTTCTTATGCTTACCAACCTCATTTGTTGTTGTTCTTGTACTTATCAAACTCGTTTGCCCTTTTTCTTGTGCTTAGCAAGCGCATTTGCCAATGTTCTTATGCAAAGAAAGCTCATTTGTCCTTGTTGTTGTACATCGACTTTGGCGTGCCTGGAGATGGACTGTACTTGGAGGACTACATGCCGACACACACTAACACTCCTGCTTATCAGCTGGGTTATGTTCAGAGAGGCCATTCCCACAGTTTCCCGGATCCTACACACAGCCATCTCTAGACCCCTACCTAGCCGATGACCCGATAGCGAGACAGGCGCATCTCTTCATGTAGGCTCCCTCGACTCAGACTACAGTCTTTGGTCCGGGAGTCTAGCAGACATTCGATATTGAGGAGGTCCATGAGATGCCGTCTCAGCAGGAGGATATCGATGCTTCAGACTCATCGGGAGCCTCAGATGAGACGCTGCTTTCCAGGAGGGGTAGGGTTGGAGGATTAAGAAGTCGAGACCATGTTCAGCCCGCCAGATCAGTAGATTAGATATATTTATATTTTCCAGATACTGAGATATTGTAGTTCTTTGATATATTTATTTTGTTTGTCAGTTATTTTATTGCATTTGTTATTTTTTTATTTTTATTATCATATCATTTCAAACGAACGAACAACTAATCGACAAAATATATAAACAATACGACAAAATAGAAATAAATAAATAACATATGAAAAACATAATAAAACTATAACATATTAAAACCAAAAAATATTTTTTCTGAAAAAAAAAATATAACATGTCCGCCAATCAAGCTTGATTGGTAGAATTGCTCAATTTGGTCTGCCAATTTGAATGGCGGACATGGCAGAAATATAATTTTTCAGAAAAAGTGGTTTTTTGGTTTTTTTTTTAATATAGTATAAATAAAAATTTCGGGATTCTAATAAACAACATTGTACAGTTTGACCAATTAATTGGTGATTAATCAACTTGTGACAGTTGACTAATTAATGTTAACAGACAATTAATCATTCAGATTCACAAAATGATTGAATATAATATATGTAACAATTTATCCACTGATTTACAACCCTTATTATATGTCTCTGCAGATCGATGCCATTGTAATCCTAAGATTCCTTTTGAATGTGAAGACCAGTAAAGATAAGCAACTAGTGTTTAGTGATATACTCTTCATATTTAACTTCTTCTTTTTTAAACCTTGATTGATTTATAATCTTGCTTAGCTCAGTGCTTAGCAAAGCATGAGATCCGATTCATATACTGACACAACTTGTAGAAGTTACAGACTTCAAATTGCACTTTTCTTCCTACATATTTTTTTTATCGAGAATGCATTGATTATGATGCCCTTCACCAAAATTTAGCATGTGATGTATTTATGTGGATTAATCTGGTACATATAATAAGCTTGAGAGTAGAATCAAGGAAAGAATAAAAAAAAAAACTTGTACTATTACCAGATGTGCCCCATGCAGGAATTTTGAAATGCTTGTAGTTTGTAACTTATCTAATTTCCTTTATGTATGGATGGGAAAGCATCAAAATTACAAGAAATGCTGTCAATTCAATTCAATATACAGTATGTATTTCCTTATTTTCAGGTTGAATAACTTAATTGTGCCATAAAATGTACAGGTAGCTTAATTTTGCACATATCAAGCTAGAACTAATTAAGACAAAGCATTTAATATAACCAAGTTGATTCTAGTAACTTTGGTTCTTTTGAATTATACTTGAGACTTTATATTATCAAGTATTATTGTCTTTTAAAATGACTGAAAAATGAGAACTAGTATTTGGTCTAGTGGCTAAAGCACATGGTCTCTATATTAGAGGTCATGGGTTCGAAATCCAGATGGGAGAAATCATTTGTTATAATAACAAATGTATTAAATAGTTGGGTGTCTTGACCTCCAACTTTTACTAAAAAAAAAAAATGACTGGAAAATTAAAGAGAGAAAATTTGAGAGCCCATTTTTACAGCGCTGTTTTTGGTGCGTACAGCGTTTGAGAGGAGGGAGAGAGGAACAGATTACAACGCTGTAAACGCTGTACGCACAGATTACAGCGCTGTAAAAATGGATTCGCGAAAATTTGCCTTTCATCATGATCCACATAATTGGAAAGCTGATTACCGGCAATATATATTTCCACAAGATAATTTTTTTTATCTTTAATCATTTTCATACTTTTTGTTCTGATTGGAGAGATGTATATCTGATTCTTGTACTATCAGATCTCTTTGTATTGGAGTCATTGGAGCTACAAATTTAATTTTTTTTTTCTTTCATATAAATTGACTGAAAGATTTGTAATGATAATAATGCGTATAAGAGAGGTTTTATGGACATGACTAGATTCAAGGTCAACAATATATGTAAAAATAATGGAGGTCCTTGAGCTTTTGGAAATGGCTTAAGAAGTTTTATGGACATGACTAGATTCAAGGTCAACAATATATGTAAAAATACATCTTCATATTTATTGGTCTTTGATCGAGTAGCAAAAAATAATGTCCATAATATGAGAGGTTGTAGGTTTGAAATCTGAATAAGAGATCTTTCATTAATAGTGAAATATATAAGGCAAGTTATTCTTTCTCTTAAAATAATATTATTTATTGTCAACTAAATTTCTTTGGCGAAATTACAACTGCATTTTGTTAGGAACAAGGGTTTAATTACCAACTTAATTAGGTTAAATATCTAATTCTCCACACAATTATAGACCAATATTTAAAATATGACTGTTAATCTATTTATATGAGTTATTTGAAACACGTGACATCTAAATTTTGAGTTGAGAATCATAATAAAATTTTACTAACACCGAACATCAAATATCAAAGTCATATTTTTCTTGGGTCTATAACATTTCTGAATCACGGATAAAGATATTAATAATATTATTTTAACTTCTCATACAGTGCATTATTGATAACCCGTTCGCTGTCCGAAGTCTAAATAATATTGTCTATATCTTTACGCGGATTGCAGCATACAGAATTCTCAGTTATAACATACAAAATCAGCATCAATATCTTTATTCTAAATTCCGTCTCAAAGCTACCGCCGCAATTCTAGTCGTGCTGATTTTTTTCTTTTTTTTTTCTTTTTGTGCAGAGAGAGAGAGATAATGCCAAGACTACTGCTGGAGATTATCAAGAGAATGATGTGTTGGTTATCTAAAAAGCAGAGATTAAAAAAAAACAAAAACAAAAAAAGCAAGGAATTATGCGCAATTTTTTGAACCTTTTTCAGCCAAATTATAGCGTCTGCTCCGTGTGAACAGACTGACGGCAGCCGACAAGGATTCAAAATATCTTCTGTGGTATATTTTCATTCGTTCTCATGTAACGGGTCAGGACAGCATATACTAAAAGGTGAAAGCAACCTACCAAAGAGAGTAGTGCAGGGTAAATTTTACAAAGAAATAAAAAGGAGACAGCCGCTATTTGGTTGTGTCTTTTTTGTTTTTGGCTGCATTGTCTTTGCGGCTGTATTGTATATCATATTATCAATCACGTCCCATTTAGCACTGGGCACTGGCAACTGGCAAGTGTCGACCACTGGTTTTTCTTTTTTGTTTGAGAAAAAAAAATTGAGCGAAAGCAAAACTGGGACTGATAATTGAGCGAGAGATGCTTTGTTTTCTGACTAGGTGAGTTTCTTTTTTATCTCCTGTCGCCTTCATTTAAGCCTCGTTGCAACCAATGAAATTGTAGCTCACTGTTCGGATGGTGGCTCGGATGGACACGTGTTGCACTGAGAGCTGTTCTTATTTTTCAAAATGATTCAAGAAATTAACACAATGGACAGCAACATGGAAAACAAAAATTACGACCAACATGATGCAATTATTTTAGTTTTAAAAATATATTCTGATCCTTAGAAGGGCGATTTGATGTTCTCAACTTTTGAATAGTTAATTTTGGGAGGGCGGCTTCAGGGACGAAATTATTGGGAAAAGGGGTCCTCTATGAATTGAAAATTTTCATTTTTATCCTCTATTTTTTTTAATTTTGACAAGAGTATTGTTATTAACTCTCCCCATAAAATTAATTACATGAAACTTATTTATTTAGCTCTTCAATCTCAATTTTTAAATTAGTGCTATTGTGTAGTTACTTTGTAATGTTTTTCTACTGTAATAAGTTTACTGTCTTGGTTGAGTTTGGGTAATAGGTATTAGGTGCTGGCTACAAGGGTAAAAGTCTGGCCAAATAAAACATTATGCTGAGGTCTTTCGCCTGAGTCGAAAGAGTAGTTGTCTAATCTTTTGATGCTGATGAGATGTAATTTCCTTTTGCTATGCAAATGGGCATATCATGCCTCTTTTAAAAAAAAAATAGTAACATTGTATTTTCAAAATTTTGAGCAGCACCCTAGCAACTTGGTGATTTTTTTCCGCTATTATTTATCTTTTGGAAAAAGATTGTCCTATTTTCAGTTATACTGTCTGATTAAGATGGATGAAGTAAATATAAATTAAAAGTTTATCTTACTACCACTAGTGAGATCATTCTAATCTGTATATTTAGATATGCTTTCTTCAAAAATAAAAAGAAACAAAAAGATATCCTCCTCTGACGTGAATAATGACTTTTTTTTTTAAATAGAACTAAAAAAAAAATTAACCAAAGCAATCAAGTGGTGAAAGAAGCTACAAAAATAGCCTCTACCGGTTTCCCAAACCGGTGGAGATTTTATGGGCCTTGCTACACCGGATTCCCAAACCGGTGGAGGCAATTTCCCACCCGGCTGACTCGTTTTCTCACTAGACTGTGACATGGCCACAGAAGATCCACAGCTTGTCTCCACCGGTTCCCCGTGGAGGTGAGAATTCCCATTTTTTGCGCAATACGCCTCTGTCTCTTCCTTTCTCCCACTCCTGTCTTCTTCCTCTTTCAAAAACCGGTGGACTAATGATCCTAATATTCCCATTTTCTTGTGAAGTAGAATAGCTCCACCTTGTCCCCAAACCGGTGGAGGCATTTTTTGGAGCTCCACCGGATTGGGAAACCGGTGTAGATAAATTTTGTGTAGTCACCTGTGTGGCCGTTGTGGCAGAGTAGAAATTGCCTCCACCGGTTTGGAAATCCAGTGTAGCAAGGTCCATTAAATCTCCACCGGTTTGGGAAACCGGTGGAGGCTATTTTTGTAGTTTTTTTTTACCACTTGGCTGCTTTAGTTAATTTATTTTGTTTGAGTTCTATTTAAAAAAATCGTGAATAATAGTACTGTATCTGATTCTGAAAAAAAGGCATAGAAGTATGAGAATTTTTTTATGTTGGGCCTAATAAAACTTGGGCTATTTTCCAATTTTGGACTCTATTTTTTTTATGTTGGGCTCTAATGTTAGCACTACGAGTTTACAATTGGGCCAGAAATGAACTTGATAGTGAAATTATAATACCCAATTCGAGGAATCTTTAATGCGAAGTTCCATGTCAATATTATTTATTTAATAAAGTCTGTGTTAAATAAATTATCATTTTTATAGAAGCAGTGGTAACTGTACTCTCTTGCCTATTCTTGTCGGCAGTATAAATGTGATAATAGTTTTGCAAAAAATATTTATACTTATCAATAAAATTATTTGCACTTTATGTTATTAGAATAAAATTCTAAAAATTATATTGTTACTTATTTGACAAATTATTAACTTAAAACTTTTATATTATCATTCAGAAAAGGATAAATAGTAAACACTTTGTATATTGGGTACAATTAACAAGAGTAGAGCTAAACTCCTTTGTACTCTTAATTCTAAAATCTATCGGATTAACTTCGAACGACGAAATCCTTCTACCTTACAATGTGTCTACATATGAAAATTTTAAAGTTTCGAATTAATTTAGTATAAAGTCAAGTGGTCAAAAGGCTTCCAAAAAATGAATGCATTAAAATTAATTTAGAAACCTTCTAATTTTGACCACTTGACTTTATACTAAATTAATTCGAAACTTTAAAATTTTCACATGTAGATGCATCACTCGTAAGGTAGAAGGATTTCAACGATTTGGATTCGTCATTCGAAGTTAATCCGATATATTTTAGAGTTAAGAGTACAAAGGGGTTTGGTACTCCTAGAAACACCCTAGTTCTACTCCAATTAACAATATTAATATTAAGTATGAACATTTTTTGGTGTATATAAGGAGTAAAGAACATAGGTGTTAGAACAATTTATTTTCCTACATTAATTACTAGAGGATAATATCTTTAAAATGGCACTATCACTTCAGAAAGTGAACTAAGATGAACGAATATAAAAGAATAATGTGAGACGACTAAAACGTAATTACCGTACAAGTTATCGTTAGTCATTAATCATCTCTCATGACATGTATTATGGTGGTGCATGCAGCTTTTTCACAAACTTTTATGATCTTTAATGTATACTTTCATTAAAAATGAGCTCCATAATGATTGATTCAATACAAAACTAAATGGGATCCAATGACGTAAAGCTCAATTGCATCTTTTAATGATTCAAGATCCGTGCCAACTAAAACTAAAAGAATAATGATTCGAATCCAAATTCCTAAGAATTTTCAGGCCAAACATCCATATCCACATCCAATAAGAATTAATGAATTCAAATGCAATAATATTTTAGATACTTTTCAATCTTACAAGTTATATTTGAAAATTGTAAAACAATAAAATAGAAATGAAAAATCATATTATTATTTCGCATTATAAAAGACTTTTAAGGACGCCAACTTGGAAGATACTAAATTATGCCTTAATATCAATTTACTTGCTATGAACAATCTGGAAGGGCTAACAATAATAGTCAGTATGTTAGATATTATTATCAGATCCTTAATGAATTCAGGAGTTCACATCCCACGAGATCCAAGTACGAAATCAACAACATAGTTCATCTACATTCAGGTCTAATTAACTTTCAAACAAATATTTTGACATGTACAAATCCAATCATGCAGATATGGATCAGATTATCATATTGTGAATTTTTTATTGACAACTTTATCTAAAGATGAGCTTAATTATAAGCAGCACAAACTTGTTTAACATAGAGCAAATTAATAGCAATAACAATTCAATTAAATTAAGCACTGAACACACTTAAGCAAAACAGTACATTAGAGAGAAATTACAACAAAAACCCAACAGACGTTGTACAACCCTAAGCACTCGGTGCACAAACAACACCAAAGCAACAAAAATTAAACCGGCATGCTCACGTGGGAAGTCAGACAAATTATCCCCTTGATAATGCTAAAATGAAACTAATTACAGCACAATGGTAAGGTAAGCTGAATCAAGGTTGCAGGGTTCTCAAAACCTAATCTAAAGAACCCCCCTGCCCAAATAATGATCGTGATGTGAAAGAAAAGTAGAAAACTTCACTGAGGCACAGAGGTAGGTGGGCCCACCAAAGACTCACCCAGCTTTAGAGACCCATCTTTGATGAGGGTCATGCTGAGACTGTTAAATCTGCCCCTAGAGTAGTGTCGTGACGCCTTTCTCCAGTCTGTTCCCGTTTTCATCATTGCCACAAATTCATCGTAGCTAATTTTCCCATCCTATAGATAATAAATGACAAATAAAATATTTTATTGATAAACTAATGGTTTAATAAAAGGAGTTGGGCTATAGTATAAACATTTGTACTTTGATCAAAGTACAAATGGCTTACAGTATGCATTCGCATATCTGAATAGTGGATTCAAACCACTCTTGATCTACATATTAAAATCTTATAGGAAACCAAATTTAGTATTTTTTGAATTTGTTTACAATTTTTTTTTTGGTTATATGAAAGATGATCCTCTTTAATATGAAAACAGTTTTATTTCTATTATTTTAGGCCCATCTTTCAAAAATCTGAAAATATAACAAAAGTTCTAAGAATATTTAAATAGGTACTCAACAGGATTTTAGTATGTTGAACATATTGAGCAACCTGGATTGACCCCCCGGACATTTAGACCATTTGTATTTTGTTGATTGTTCAATAGCCTAACTTTAATACAAATCTATTTATATATGAAGGACGGATGAAGATAGTGGTGGGTCAGGATGCTGCAAAGTTAGACAGAACACATTATAATAGGAAATTTAAAGTTTTGTTTGATCAACAAGCTAAAAAAATCTATATATATTTAAGGCCGATTTTAGGCCAGAATTAATCTGTATAACCGTAACAGACGAAATAACCACCATCAGAATTGGTTTTGTGATAGAGAGGTTGGAAAGGGAAGGAGATGTTCACCTTGTCAGTATCAACCTCTTGCAAAATATCATTAACGACATCCATCGTATCAACTGCAGTGCCGTCCTCGGCAAGTGCAACCTTCAGCTCCTCTGGTTCAATGAAGCCATTGCCATCCTTGTCAAAGTAGGAGAAGGCACGCCGCAGGTGGTCGTCATTTGCCATCCTCTGTAGATGAAGTGACACCGCCAAGAACTCCCCATAATCCAGACTCCCCTTACCATTCGTATCCACCTGTTCACAATCAAAATACTCTCCAATTACTACTCTGGGCAATTTGGTAACTAAAATGGCACTACTAGTTCACCGAGTTTGGTTAAAAATTAGCTATATATTGAAAATTCCTTTCTGAAAGATTGAAGCTGTTTTGGCAATTTTTATGTTAAATCGCCATATAACCACTAGTCACTTTTGGATTCTGACAACACAAATTGTGTAATCTTTTGCAATCTGAGTGAACCAAAACCTGTTCAATTGCAGCTTTCTGGACAAAGTTTTTGCAAGTTTTTGCTGTCATAGGCAAATAATACACCAGTTAAAAAATGTGACAAAACCAGAAAAGTACTTTCCATGAAAAGTATAACACAAATTTTCAATGAAACAGGCATAAATTTGGGGGTTCAGGACGACCTTTTGTTCGAAAACAAGTAAAAGAATAATATAGCACTCACAGCCTCAATTAGCATTTGAACTTCAGACTCTGCAAGGTGAGAACCAAATTTTTGGAGGCCATTCTTCAGCTCTTCATATGTTACAATGCCATCATTGTTGGTATCCATCAACTTGAACATATCCTTTATATCCTCCACTTCCTCAGCTGACAAGTGATCCGCAATAACCTAAAATAATAAACAAAATATCAGTAAAAAGGTAACTGTAAGCATACTGCAGTACAACTACAACTAACGAGGATAACCCACTCATAATCAGAAATGTTATCATAACCTAACCTCGGATGGACATCATTATGCTACCTTACAAAATTAGAAAATAAATTGTCCTTGCTATACGAGGAAGAATATCCGAATAATTAAGGCACTTTCCAAAGAAACTGGAGAAGGGGAATTTATAATATTTACCAGCCTTCAGAGAGGTACATGTGATCCTTCCCATTTTTCAGAAATATAGAAACAATATCTGTGTAATTATTTCTATATGAGATCGTTAACAAAAAATGTAATTATTTCTATAGATAAGAGCAAAGGGACTGACCCGTAAAGCTCTCCTCTTAAATCGATTCATGCGTGAGAATTGTTTGAGCCTTGACTTGACAACATCTCCAAGAGGCACATTTGGAGCTTTCTTTGCATTTTGTAGCCAAGTATGCTCTGCATAAGATGGTTATAAAGCGCCTGACATGAGGTTCTTACTCTTAAATAAACAACTAATATTTTAATGCTAAACAATAGTAAGGAAGACACATACCGAGAACTTGCCTAGCAGTTAGTCTAAGTTTTGGATCAGGTTCCAACATTCGGCGAACCAAGTCTTTAGCATTCTCTGACACATTGGGCCAAGGTTCCCTTTTAAAATCAATGTTCCCTCTGAGGATAGCTTGCGCAACACCTTGCTCAGTCTCTACAATATCATCAAACAATGCAAAATTATCATCAAACAGTTTATGCATTCAATTTATATTCAAATTCATCACAGACTATGCAACATAGATTTGCTTTGTATAACATACCTGCCCAAAATGGAGGTACACCGCACAAAAGTATATAAAGAATGACACCAGCACTCCATATGTCGATTTCTGGTCCGTAGTTTCTTTTTAGAACCTCAGGGGCCATGTAGTAGGGGCTTCCAACTATCTCAGAGAACCTTTCACCTACATTTCAAAGAAAAACTTACCAAACAAGAATATATAGTGGTACTTGAACTCAAGTTGACTGCTCAGAATTTATTATGATACCATCAGGTCTTAATCGGGTCTGGATAATGTTCCCGGTAGAAGTAACCAGATGTTAATTTTGATACTAAACCAGAAATTACTTAGATAAATGTACCAACTGAATCCACAATGTGGTTCACTATTTTTGATACAATATGTCTAGAATAAATAAGGAAAAAGGATGTCATATAATAACAAGTCACTAAGGCAGAGAATAAGAATATGTGAGCTAGCTGAATCCACATTTCCACTTCCATGTTTAATACAACATATGCCAACCCAAGTCCAAATTTTTAATTTGCTCCATATTTGACTACCAAAAGTTGAAAATTATAGCATATTAATGAAAAGAAGAGAGTTTAATAAAATTTAATGAGTTGGGCACCATTATCACAAATCACCACCAAATGAACATAAAGCATCCTTGAATTTTCTATTTCAACTTGGCACAATTGTCTGGAGGGGAATAATATTAAATTAAGTACAAACTCCAAAACAAATTGAAAGGACGTGATCTATATTGAATTACTGACATTACAAAATCACTAAAATTAGCAATAAGTAGGGACAAAGAAACATATTTACCTAACTCGTAGAGTCACGAATATAAAGAAACATTTATCTAATTATATCAATCCTGCCATATTAAGAAAGTTCGTCAAGAATAAATATTCATTTAGTTCGTCAATGTGATAGTTTGAACATGACCAAAACTTCCAAATACTTGCAAAATTGAATCGCCATTAAAAACCTAAATTTAGTCAAAATTAATAACTAACTCCTAGGTTAGCACTTCATTTATAAAATTTACCACAGTGCCTCAATATGTTGACCAACTATGATCCTAATTTCCAACCAAATCCACAAATTAGCAGGACACTGGACTGACCATATCAATTTCGGTAATATAACCCCAATTTTCAAAATCTCAAAACCCATAAATAAACAAAGCCAGACTTTTACTAATTACCCCCCAAAACAACTTGAGCACTGAATGGTCGAACTGAAGCAACGTACTAGTAAGATTCGTCAAAAATTCCCACCAGATAGAAAATCCAAAGTTCTTAGAAATAAAAGAAAAAAAACATACCAGGCTTGAAAAATATGGAGAGCCCAAAGTCAATTGCCTTAAGAGGTGAATTCTCCTTCTTATTCGCAAAGAGAAAGTTCTCCGGCTTGAGATCTCTATGGATCACACCATGCTTGTGACAAAGCTGCACCACCTCCACTATAGTTCGAGTGACTCCTGCCGCCGCTCTCTCTGTGTAATGCCCCCTAGCCACGATCCGATCAAACAGCTCACCTCCTTCACACAGCTCCATTACCAGATGCACTGCTCCTTCATCCTCACATGCCTCCTTCAAGGTGACGATACTCGGGCTCTTAGGCAAATGACGCATTATTGCGACCTCTCTCCTCACATCCTCTACATCTACGGCTGTACGAAGCTTTCTTTTAGAGATCGACTTGCACGCGAGGAGTTCACGAGATTCTCGGTCGATGCATAGATAGGTGATGCCAAACTCGCCACGCCCGAGCTCTCGGTCGAGGATGTACTTCTCGTCGATTCCAATCGGAGCGGCTGTGTGGGAGGAAAGAACAGTGAGTCTCTTGCTGGTAGGTCCCCCATGGTTGTGGCCGTTGTGGTGGGGCTGGTGGGGCTTCTGCTTCGGCTTGGTCTTGGTATGGACGTCTTCTCGCGCGGCCGCGGCCGGAGAGCGACAGCAGTTCCCCATTAGGGTTTGGAAGGGAGATCTGACACTGGCAGTGAAGAGAAACCCTAGCTACCTGCGACGGAGGTAGGGTTTCACATTAGTGTCTGGGGGCTTGATTTGAGAGAGAGAGAGAGACGGGAGCTGAGGAAGGGAGAGGAGAAGAAAAGCTGAGACCTTTGTCGGGTAACAGCAGGACGGAATAATGGGAGAGGTTTTTCTTTGGAGATGTTTAACGAGATCGTCTTCTACGGGGAATATCTAATATGTACTATTTTTTAATCTTTAGTAATCTCTGAAGCGGGGATGTAACACATTTAAATTAACTTGTTATAAATAATTCTACAGAGTTATGACTATAGAAGACTGCTATTGAGAGGATCAATTACTGACTGAAAGTAGAGTAACTTCCCTGTTTAACGAATTCGCATCCTCTGAGATATCTTAAACTTTCCATGATTTTTTGGAATATGTCAATCGTTAAAATACGTTATACGCGAATCTCAAAGCTCAAATAATAATTCCCCCTACGTCCCCCCGAATAAGAACCGCACACGTAGGTCATGCAAAAATTGAGATATCTCAGAGGATACGCACCCTTGTTTAACACTGCAAAACAAATGTGTGTGTGATCATGTCGTGCCGGGTAGTTATTACTATTATTGGAAGGTATTCGGAGTAACAACTACTTTAACAGTGATACGCCGGACAAGTGGTTATATGGAATGTGCCACAGAAGTACCCTGTGAAGGCGAATAAATGGACTCATGGACAGACTGAGAATTTTAGACGCCGAGGGAGAAAAATACAAGGGCACAATAATAGGAGATACCAACGCTTTCCAAAGATAACAGATACAACTATGAACACCAAAACATGTAAATCATGAATGGCGACTTAAACTTTTACTACTAATGGTAAGCTCGATTTTTCAAATAAAAACAGGAAACGGTCTTTGTCGTTGTTACTATTAATTGCTAAATTATTTTTTATTGGAGAACTATAATATAACCTTCCAATCTAGGTTCACTGTAGAGCTAGTAATATTGTTACAAAATTTCCTCAAACACATAATTAAATGTTATAATTCTTATCATTTTGGAAAGAAAGAGCGGGACCGGCAGCATTTCCTAATCTTGACGAAACTCTGTCATGCATTTATTGTGATATTATTATCTTATCATAACATAGTTATTATCAATATTTTTGTTCTTAGTTGTGATATGGAATTGTTTTAAAATCTCTCTCTTGCGAGGAGCCCTCTGTAATCTCTCAATCTATATTGCAGCCCTAATAAAATGAAGTATATATAATTAGTCTTACTCGAATAATCTTGTAATAAAATTATCTTTGGTTGATGAACTATGTAGTGATTTATATTGATATTATATTAGATGGATAATTCTAATTCACTATAAATTCATATACATTCAGATTACGAATAATGAATGAGGGTCAATTATCACTTATTTATTTTTTAAATTTTATAATTTTGCTCTATATTTTAGACAAAATATAAAAAATATGATGAATATTGTAAACTGATCATCATATTTTTTTTATGAAAATAACCTTTTAATGTTCATTGATTCTCATATCTTTTTTATGAAAATAACATTTTGAATTTTCATACTCATAACTCCAAAGTTTGTCTTCGCTCATGATGTGGACGTTGGCATTTTAAAAATTGTTGCCTCACAGAAAAACATTTGCTTTTCTACCAGAATTTTTATTTATACCAATTAAAAAAATAAACCAAAAAATCACTTTTTCGAAGAATTTCGAAAAGTGTAATGTCCGCAATTTTGATGGACGGACACAGAAGAGCAATTCCGCCCATCAAAATTGCGGCACAGTCTGTGGGTCCGCCGTCTTAAATGGCATCCCTTCTCTCTTTTTTTGACTCGTTTTACGCCATTTTTAATATAAAAATTATATTTTAATTAGCAAGCTAGAACCCGCTAGTGATGAATCGAGCCATAATTAGCAAGTTAATTACAACTTTTTCCAAACCAATATCGAGCTAGCCATAACCTGCGTGCCACAAGTTATCATTTTTTTTGTTAGTCCTACTCTTCTGCTATAAGAAAATAAGAAAGTTGGCAAACAATAGAACTACATATAATGAATGAGGGTCAATTATCACTTATTTATTTTTTAAATTTTATAATTTTGCTATATATTTTAGACAAAATATAAAAAATATGATGAGTATTGTAAATTGATCATCATATTTTTTTTTATGAAAATAACCTTTTAATGTTCATTGATTCTCATATTTTCTTATGAAAATAACTTTTTGAATTTTGATGTTCATAACTCGAAAGTCTCTCTTCGCTCCTAATGTGAACGTTGGCATTCTAGAAATTGTTGCCTTGCATAAAAATATCTGCTTTTCTACCAAAATTTTTATTTATACCAATTGAAAAAAATAATAAACCAAAAAATCATTTTTTATGATAATTTCAAAAGGTGTTATGTTCGCAATTTTGATGGGCGGACACAGAATAGCAATTCCGCCTATCAAAATTGCAGACACAGTCTGTGGGTCCGCCATCTTAAATAGCGGACCTTCTCTCTCTTTTTTGACTCGTTTTACGCCATTTATAATATAAAAATTATATTTTAATATGAAAGTCATCATGATTTCTTGTTTTTATTCTTTTAAATATTACATAAAAACAAAATTTTCGGATTTGAGGTTATTAAATAAATTATAAATATTCCTATCAGTCATCCTGGCTTCTTGAATTTCGGGTCTGGGGTTCATAAGAAGAAATCAAATTAAATGACGGACCTTCACTTTTTTGTCTGCTATTTAATTTGACGAACGTGGCAGATTTTGAAATTCTCATAAAAAATAGTTTTTTGGTTTATCATTTTTTTTAATATGGTAGAAATACAAATTTCGGGCTTTTCTAATATCAAGGATAAGGCAAGACTATTTGTCAACGTCTTCTAGTAAAACAAATTTTCAAACTTGCTTTGTAGACAAATGCTTATTTGTCAATTCCAAGTTTCCAACCTTCAAAGTTCGAAGTTTAAAAATTAAAAGCCCCTTTTGGAAAGCGAAATATGGAGCAATGCTTCTTGAATTGTTGAACACGGCACAACACAGAAGACACTGATGCTTCACCGTACATTGAGCTTTTGTCTAGCACTGTGATTTTTATAAGAAAAATGTTAGTTATTAGATGATTTTTTTTAACATTAATTTAGAGTCAAAGTTTGTCAATTTATTTTAGTATTGCTTGATTTTGAATTTTACAACTTCTTATATAAAAAACAATAGCTTAGATGCTAAGCTAGATACAATTTTATGATCATTGATACATCATCAAATTATTTACTACTAAACAGTTCATTTGACGGATAATTTACAAAATTATTAATTGTATGGGTCAAATTTGTCTAAAATTGATGATGATATTTGGATAAAAAATCTACAGTCCGGTATTCGATTGGCATTGACCATACAAAGATAAATAAGTTTTAAGAATCAACATTTGATCTAATGGCGAAAAATAATATTTTATGTGTGAAAAAGGTCATGAATTTAAAATTCATATAGTAAATTTTTATGAACATTTGAATTTTAAAAGTCTAGATTTCCATATTTGTATTTAATTTTTCTAGAAATTACAAAAAATAGTTTAACGAGTCCGATGACCGTTTCCAACTGCCAGATTAATAGTAGCTATGAAACACCAATTCAGAGTAGGTTCGATGAGTAAAATGACTATTTGATTGCATCAAGATCCGTGCTAAGTACATTAAAATTCGTGCAAATATATTTCAATTTCCGTACACACTAATCTTAATACTAATCATACGGTTCTAGAGCTAATTGAACCTAAAAATAGATCCGATGCCCATCGGACCTACTCCTATCTCATGAAACACATTGTCCAATTAATACCAAGTCCAAAAGAAAAACTTGACAACATCGCAATGACAAAGTCCAAGTTGTTTCAATCATACTCGGTAGAATTAATCCTCGTATAAGCCTCAAAATCTCTCAAAAGCTTGCATGTTTCCAGTCAAAACCATGTATCAACTAGTGTCTCTTCCTTTTGGAGGTTCATCATTTGTTTTTGCCTTTATTTCTTCACTTTTCTCCAACATATTTTTTCCGAAATCATTCGATGGTAACTCCATGTTTGTTCTTTTTTTATCTTAAGAACCATTCCAACGATAGATTCAATTAGAAAAATTAAGATTTGAAGAGCCGGAGAAATAAATATAATGTAATTTCAAATTAATTATAAAGCTAAATAATAATAATTTTTGAAAAATAATACAATTTTAAAGAATAAAAACAAAAACAAAAAAAATTATAAGTGAACTTTTCCCTGTCTCTTTCCGCTCATGATTTCATCTCTTATCATTCTTTTCTTCGAAAACACCAAAATTTGACTAGAACGTTGTATCAGTTATATATCACAACTTGCGAAAGCGGAGATTTTGAATAGACATGTTTAGATGCGCACAAATTTAAATCTGCTCATATATTTAAACCGTCTGCACAAATTTTATCTGATCAAATCCGACGGATATTATAAAACCATCTACTCGAATTCAATCCTCTTTATAAGCGAACTTTTCCTTCTTTTCTCTCTGTCTCTTTCCGCTCATGATTTCATCTGTTATCATTATTTTCTTCGAAAACACCAAAATTTGACTAGAGCGTTGTATTAGTTATATATCACAACTTGCGAAAGCAGAGATTTTGAATGGACATATTTAGATGCGCACAAATTTAAATCTGCTCATATGTTTAAACCATCTGCACAAATTTTATCCGATCAAATCCGACGGATATTATAAAACCATCTACCCGAATACAATCCTCTTTATCCACAGCTAGAGTCTGTTTCATAGAGAAAGCAGTCATGTCCGGAGAGAGTAAATAATTTTTTCAACTAATTGCGCCACCAATTCACCAACTTTTTCATCGGATTAATTAGCGACCTTGATTGCTTAAATTATCTCAACCAGAAACAATATTTGGTGAGTTAGATTTTTTGCCTGTGTTTTTTAGCGACTGTGGGACATCTCCTCTGTATATCCGGGGACGAGCTTGGGTCCGATGTCCATTGGACTCAAACTGAATCTGATGGGCTCCATAACCGTCCGATCTGCTTTAAAATTCGTGTGTATGAATATTGAAGTGACTGCGCGGATATTAAAGCAATGCGCACGGATGGTAAAGCGGATTGGACGGTGATGGAGCCCATCGGACCCAAGCTGCTCCCATATATCCGAGTTAATTGGCTTTGCTCTGCAAAAGTTAAAAGAGTCTCTGTACATAATGTTATAGATCATCAAACGCTTTTCATTGATTTTTATACAAGAATCCAAATCGGTGCATTTTTTTTTTTTTACCTGATGAAAACATGGGCATGCAATCTCAATAATATAAACGGCTAAGGTTTGACTACTACAAAATTGCGTGGTTTGTTATTGTTAAAAATTCAAATCGTCAAAATCAATTTACTTTATTAGTGATGTATTTGCATACAAAATTATAGATATGAAATTAATTTAGTACAAAGTCAAGTGATAAAAAAATCATAAAAAATTAATGCACAAACCTTCTCTTTTTAATTGCTTGACTTCCTACAAAATTAATTTGAAAAAATATAAATTTTGCATATAAACTTATCGCTCATAAAGTAGATCAACAATTTGAATTTGTTATTTGAAGCAATTCAATAGATTTTGAAATTAAGCCCGTCAAATTTTTTAAGAAGTTTAAAAACACCATAGTTCTACTCATTACAAAGTGAGTGCTTGCAAATTATATTGCAGAGCAACATCATTTTTACTATGCATTTTTTTTTTTACGATTTGAGCTCATCCAAGCCAGGAATGTGTTAAGCTTTCCTAAAATAACTTAAATTTTGAGTTTGAATCCAGACTATCCTAAAATAACTTAATTTCGACTAATTTGGCCAAATGCAAAGTACACATGACCTCCTTTTTATCTGTACATATTTTGACCGGACAATCTGAAATTCTGAATCCAAACTCAAACTTTGAGTTACATTAGGGGATTCAAATTCGCCAAGCATGCATCATGCCCAACAAAAAAAAAACTCAGAAAATATGTAGGTGGAAGATAGATCACAATATATTAAACCTGTCTCACTATTTCATGACCAGATTCTATATCTATAGCGTTTCAATAGTAAGGCATTTCCATTCCCCTCCAAATTGAGTAAAAAACAGACAATTGGTGATGTTTTGTCAAGTATTCATTCTCTCCGATATCTTTTCTTATTGTATAAATGAAAAATGTGTGATCCCTCGAAAATTTGATCACATGCCTCTATAATCACAAAATACAATCCTAACCGCTACGCTACAAAATCACATTTAACATTTAAAATATTAGAATCATGTAACATTTCTACACACATGATGAATTTTTTTTTTTTTTTTTTAAATTATAGAGGTTGCTAAGTACTACATTATTTTAAGATATGTTCTTGCTCATACGACTACAAATTAAAAGTGAGATATTAAATAGTTAACAAAGATAATGTGTATGAGAGCTTGTATGTTTGAAGTAATTTTTTTTTGTAAATATTAAATGGTATTGCAATGTGACTTTCTAACTTAAAAAAACAAAAAAAACAAAAAAGTGTAATGTATTGCAATGTACTTCATCAAATATAGCAACAACACAGTGGGCCCAACTAGTCATAAGGGAGAGGGGGGTGTCCGATGCCCATCGGACCAGAACAGTGTTCGATGGGTGGTTTCTACCGTCCGATTCACTTCAAGATCTGTGCGCACGGATATTAAAGCAAACAACATTGATATTAAAGTGCTGCGCACAAATCTTGAAGTGAATCGGACGGTAGAAACCACCCATCGAACAGACTCTGGTCCGATGGACATCGGACACCCCCCTCTTCCTAGTCATAATGCCCCCTCGAGTACATTACAACGCATTGCATCAGTTCATTGCGCTATTACATTCATGTGCTTAAGTGCTATAGGTCTCTTTTTTCCGATGCTAATTTGATTTGATTTCTTTGATATTCATCTAAATCCTTTAAAAATTATTAATATACCTCCAAAATAATTTATCTCATTGTCTCCATAAAATTCCAGCTGATTATAAAGTACAAAATTAAAATCAATCTATAATAATTGAAGGTAAATGAGCGATCACAGAAGTAAAACCAGAGGCGGATCCAGGATTTTCACCAGAGAGGGCAAAAAAATATCGAATCGGGTTTAAATAGCTAATCAGATTTAAACCCATTAACTAATTGAGTATTTGATAAAAAATAATGCTTTAACTTATACTTTATAATGATCTGACTTGTAATTTATGATATTCTGACATATAATTATAATTACCAATCATATTTCAAGAAATTTATTTTATTTTTAACTATAAATTTAATCCAAATTACCAATTAAACATTCAGAGGGGGGCAAAAAAATTTCCGGGGGGGGCAAAGCCAGTCGGAACCGATAAATCTCCACTAAAACTCGAAATCCAGGGGGGGGCGGCTGTCCCCCCCAGAATAGGCTGGGTCCGCCCCTGAGTAAAACTACAATGTATAAAACTCTATGTGTAGCACTTGTCTCGTCAAATTTTTTACGATGCATTGATCATGAAATTACTAATATCGTGCCCGTGCGTTACAATGGAAACATATTATAAGAGAATAAAAAAAATCTCATACAAAATGACATACTTTCATACAAAAAAATGATCAATAAAAAGAAAAACTATTCGGCAATTAAAAAATAGACCAACATATTTTCATACGAATGTAAATCTCATTCTTTAATGATATACTTATGAGATTTATTTTTACTGGTACAATCAGAGTTTTTTGTTTATGTTGCTTAATGGAGAAACAAAAGAAAAAAATCATTAAAATAAGTTGTATTATTTGTTATTGTCATATTATGAGACATTATGTTGTCATATTATGACTTTTATTATAGTTATATGGGTTATTCTCCTTTTCCAATGATTTACATGCATTTGTGTACCTTAAATAGATAATAGAATCATATTTAATTAATGAGATCATTAAATGACAAATAATATTCTTTATATGATAAAAAAAGAACTAATTAATTCAAAAATTTCTTAAATGACATTTAAAAAAGGAAAGAAACCAGGACGAAAAAAAAAACTAAATAGACCTATGGCAAGTACGTGTCGCGAGTACGTATTTAAATAAATTTAGATTTATTCACTTACAAAAACATTGAAAAAAGATGCACATCATAAAAAGAAAACAAATTATTTGATTGGATAGCTGATTATCAATATGAAATTTCATCTTTTAATTACAGTCGTTAACGGATCAGAACATCTACATATTTAATATAGGAATAGAGATATTTACATCACAGATAATGAAAGTGCAATTCGGGTCTAATCGGAATCCCCTCTTCCACTCTCCAATAGAATTTAGAATTGAATTTGAGGAAAATACAACGATCAGGATAAGAATTTGTTCAACGTGATTTGAAAAAAAAAAATTGTGCACTAAAAAACAACATCAAGCAAAAAAATATAAAATATTTTTTGATCTAGTAAAAGTAACGTTTTCCGTATGAGAGGCTGTAGATTCAAAGAATGAATGAGAGAATTTTTTTACAGATATTTAGATGACTTTGGTGTTTTTGTTTTTGAGTAAAGATTCAAGTTAAGATAAGAGAATTATGTTATTCATATGCAACTTCTAGTCGATAAATAAGAGACTAGTGAAGTGTCACTTAATTGAGAATAAACTACCAATAATTTAAGTAACAGAGGCGGAAGTTTGAACAACCGATTTTTTTAGTTACCATTTGAATAAATAAAAAATACCGAATTGACATGGAATTGGAAAACAAACAATTACCCAATACACAGGCACACAGCATTGCAACGCTAGTATATATTATTTGTGCACCATCCAAAAATTTGATAATATCAGATAACTTTGAATATTTTTTTTTTTCCAGTTTTACGTCAACTCTGTATTATCTTTATTTTTTTCAAATGGTAACTAAAATTCGGTTTCAATAATGGGTTCAACCATACAAAATTATTTCTTGAGAAAATGCGAAGGTTTATGACATAAATATTTTCAATAATATTGGAGGTCAATTTAAACTATATATGATATATTTATTATTTTATTTTGAAAATACATATGATATGAAAGTATGAAACTGTATATGCTATAAAATTAACTCTCATTTTTTTCTCATAGATTCGCTCCGATTTTAGTCTGTATTATTTGAGATAAATAATTTTTTTAGTTTATCTCAAAATCGGACCATATTCTATTTGGAGCTGTTGCTTTAAAATTCGTATAGTATAAATTTGAACGGTTCGAACTTTTTATAGATAACTCTATTTCTGAGATGGCAATGTGAATTTAATCATTCATTAAAGATAACAAAAAAAAAAAATCAGAATCAAACTTACTTGTGAGGGACAAATTTGCTGGACCAGTATTCTCTGCGGAGTTTTTACGTGCGGCTGATCGGACAGTCCAGATTTAATCTCAGTCGGTGAGTGCTCGAGATAATAGAGGAGGCAGTATTAATTTTGCTTTGAGATTCGTACCATAATCTTATTTGATTCGTCCGATCAAAATGAACAGAACAGACTAAAACAACCGCACAGCTCCGCAGGTCAAAACTCCGCACAAGATATAATTCTCAAATTTGCTGCGCTCTATAACTTCAAGGGTTTATTCATATAATTGGCCAAAAAGGTCCTCTCTTGTCTCCCGGCTGCGCAAGCGCAATCAGAAATTCAGAATTAAGGCAAGCGACACAGAAGAAAATGGATCGGGTACAGATGCTGTTAGTGGGTCTACCGATATTCCTCCTCTGCTCCGATCTCATCCATATCTTCTCTCCTCCACCGCCGAAGCCCCCTCCGCCGCACCACCACCACCACCACCACCGCCACCACCACCGCCACCCGCCGGTTGCACCCGTTCTTCAAAACCCGTCCGATGCCGCCTTCACTACTCCCGTACGCTTTCCCTTCCATAATTATGATAAATCTAATAGTGATTCTTTGTTTTGTTGGGATTTTTGTTACTGAAAAGTAGTTGTAGTTGCTGAAACCTAAGAGCAGATAATTAGAAACAAAAGAAGCGAATAAATTGATATTATCAATCAATCCTTGTTAGCTAATTCCAAATATTCTATGGTTACTGGAATTTTATACAAGATTGCGAGTTTGGAATCTTCAAATTGATTTTCTTTGGGCTTACCTTTTTTCTTGTGATTTGTAATTAACAGGAGCCTCATCTTGGTGGAGTTGGTCATGGCCCGACAATTGAGCTGAAATTTTGTGCCTCTTGCTCCTATAAGTCAGTTTTTGGCACCATATTGCAGTTTATAAAATTTTATCAGAGTTGAATTTAATAAGAGAATTTGCTTTTTTTTTTGAATAATAGTGGAATAATCCACCGATTTCATATTGAAACCACAAGTAGCATGGCTGGTACCTAAAATAGGTACCAACCAAATACAAAATGCTTTACAGTACGTACCAGAATATATGTAAACACCAAAAACATAAAACGATCAACCAAAAGATATAAACCTGTAACCACAAAATTTCTAATTAATAAGAGAATTTGCTAATTGCAACATAGCTTAAATTGATACAAAAGTTTTAATAGATTACTAATTTATCAGGGGAAATGCCATGACCATGAAGAAAATGCTAGAAGCTTCCTTCCCTGGCATTGATGTAATTTTAGAAAACTACCCTCCGGCCCTCCCGAAACGTCTTCTAAGCAAAGCGGTCCCGATTGTCCAGATGGGGGTTGTTGCTATAATAACAGCTGGTGATCATATTTTCCCGAGGCTTGGTATGGCCCCACCGGCATGGTACTTCACTTTACGTGCCAATCGCTTTGGTGCGATTGCTAGCACTTGGCTGTTTGGTAACTTTCTTCAGTCATTCTTACAGAGCTCCGGTGCATTTGAAGTGTACTGCAATGGAGAATTGGTATAGCAAAGTTTCTTCATATTGTTATTTTCTATTTACTGGGTTTCTTTGTTTAGAATTGCCATACTATCCACTTGACCAAATAGGTATTCTGGAACAAATCCTGTACTCGTTGGTACATGCTGGTACTTGTGAACCATTTTAAATAAAATAAAAATTCAGCAAGTGTTAATAGGCAGGCAATGGTATTTGGTACTGATACCCCCTATTTATATATACTCCTGACTAGTCACACTAGTGTCAATAGCAGCTAGGTTTTTGTTCTAGTGACATGATTTTATTCTAAATTGCTTTAGGTTTTCTCTAAGTTGATGGAGCAGCGGTTCCCAAGTGAGGTTGAGTTGAGAGGGCTGATTGGCAGTAGATTGCCCGACTCCCAATTTGGAAAGAATCTAGGTCAAGTTTGGTCATAAAAATAATATGCTTGTCAATTGGTATTTCTAGTTTCCAATGTATTTATTTTTATATTTTGAAAAAAATCTGGAAACTTGGTCTCAGAGTACTACTCCCTTGTAACTTGTATTACTTCTGGTAGAATATTTTAGTTTCATGGATGGAGGGCTTATATAAAGGATTTTGGTCCTCTTGCAAATGAATTTGGTTAATTTTGGAATTTGAGCTAGCTGTATTGAAAGATTAAAATAATCTGAATATCTCGCACAACCTTAACTGAGGTGCACAAATTAATATGATGTTGCTTGAAATTGTTACATTTGTGCATATTTGGTTGTAAGAGTTCTCTTTTTCTATGAATAGCGTTTCCTGTGAATCTGGGAGATGCTGGAAAAATTTGTTGTGTGATACTTGTATTATCTTAATATATTCATAATTACTTTCTTGATATGCTTGACGTTTTGAACAAATATCGTGGTATTGTATCATTATTGGATTATATGATCATGTATACCCTAAGAAACAAGAGGATGGTTCAAATGCACCATAATTTTATGCTCCAATGTGCTCTACATTATTATTTTTGTTTTCAAAGTTCGAACAGTTGATTTGAATCGTTCAACATGATTTTCATAATAAAATATTCTTGGAGACCAAATTTTATAATTTTTTAGGATTCTTTTCTCTTCATTTTATGGTTTGAGATTTATTCTCAGCCACTTCGAGATTCGTGCAAGTTAAAAGAACGGTCCGGATCCACTAGTTCTGAAATACCCTTTTTACGGTGTGAATTCTCCGTGCAGTGCACAGGCGGTCCCCTGGTCCGAGTCCAGCCACTATATTCACAATTAATCCCAAGGCTTTCAGCAAAGATGCCTGGGCCTGGCTCATGTTGACACGGGCCAGTTTTTCGGTTGCCTAAATTGAGCCCGATAACCCAACAGTCCCAACCCTAATTTTATTCAATAACAGCATTGTCCCAATTTTGGCAGGGTACTACTGTCCCCTACCTTAATTCCCCCGCTGTCTAAATTTCGATCTTTTGCTCTTGTAAGCTCTATAGTTGTGCTAATTCGAATCGAACCCAGTATTTTACTGTCTGGTGCTTGGCGGTAATTTAAACGGAGAAAATGGGTCAGAATTGTGAAGTATGCAAGGAGGTACAGTTCAAATACAAGTGCCCCGCTTGCCTTGCTCCGTAGTAAGCTCCGTTTTACTTGTTTTTTTTTTTTTGCTTGCTTTTATGCAAAGGAATAATGGCTTGTGTTATTTTATGAATTTTTTTTTTCAAGGCTTCCGAGTTCCGAGCTGCTACTATTATTTTTTTTTTTTTTGGTTAAAAAGGCACACGGCCCAGTTTCATTGAGCTGCTACTATTTTTTAGCTTCACCCAAAAGAAAAATTAGCAAAAATGAATAATACTAATTTGTTTTTCATCTGTTTACTTTCAGTTGTTCTGTGGCTTGTTTCAAAAAGCACAAAGGTACTATCTTAACAAATTGTCATCGTCTTTTTTTTGGCCATTCTGTCTAAGTTATTTATTTATTTTCTTTCCTTTTTGATAAGATGAAGATGCATGATTTTATCGTACTGGATAAGTTAACATTTGTGCCTGATGCTGGTATCTAGTTTATTTAATTTTTCTTTTAGATAAAAAAAAATGATTCAGCTCTAGGGGGTCTACATTTCCTCATAATGTCTGGATAGAAGTTAAAAGAACTTTACTCAATTTTCTTCTTGCAGAGAACCTTTGCCAGAAGGTACAGCCTCATATTGAAGAAGCTAGTAAGCATAGACTTGTTTGTTTGATTTTTACAAATTTGATTTTTAGATGATCCCTCCTAAAATGTAATTGTTCTTAGTATTTATACTAGGCTTGTGCAGTTGCTATTTGTGTAGTTGCCCAACCAGTAGACATTACACTTTACAACTCGAAAGCATTATTTAAGTGAAAAACTTGTTTCAAGTATTATGGTATTAGTGGTTTCATCTTTGATAAAGCAATATATACTGGAAATACTTGGTGAGCAAATATGTTCAACTCATTATATGTGTCATACATACTATTAAGTTATTGACATTCACGACTTAGTCTATGCAATTACATAATTCAAATATGCCAATGGCATACATATAACTTTCATTTTTTTTTTTGATTTTATAATGGGACTTTTTTTTATTCTGTAATTCTTAGCAGCAACAAATGAATCGACTCAGCCAACTCAGCTCCTTGAGAATGAAAGCTTCAAATCAAGTGGTATAGATTTTACACCATTCATTTACTGATACTAAAGTAGATAGCAGAAAATTTATTCGTGCACGAAATGCTTCCAGATATTACATGTGAATAAATTTTGCTGAATCTGTTGCCTTAAAGTTATTCGGAATTATGAATTACTTCTACTTTAGTTTGATCAAACTATTTTCTTTTATTCTAAGCATAGGTGCTTCAGTTATTTATTTATGGGGGAATTTCATGTATACGCCTCAAAAACTTTGAAACTATGTATCCCCACTCTAAAATTCATAATATCATATTTACCCCTCTAAATTTAAATAAATCACAAATTTACCCAAGGTATTGTCTTTTCTATTAAAACTAATCATAAATTTATAAAGTTCCCATTTTACCCTTTATTAAAAAATAAAAATATGTAGTTGTGTAAGAAATATGTTCAGTTTTCTAATTGGTCTGTTTCCAAGGGCAAATGGTTTATTTCTCTACTTATGATGTATGGGGATGAGCTTGTGTGCACGTCACCGGTAAGAAAATGAACCATTTGCCTTCATGACTGGCCAATTAGAAGATTTTGAGTTTCTTTTTGACTTGATATTCATGCCTGATGCTGGTATCTAGTTTAGTTTGTGAGGATGTATAATTTTTCTTCTAGATTAAAAAATGATTCAGCTCTAGAGGTCTACATGTCCTCATAATATCTGTACCGATGTTAAAAAAACTTTACTTAATTTTTTTCTTGCAGAAAACCTTTGCCAGAAGTTACAGCCTCCTGTTGTAGAAGCTAGTAAGCACATACTTGGTTGTTTGATTTTTACAAATTATTGATCCTTAAATGATCTCTCCTAAAATGTGATTGTTCTTAGTAATTATACTGGGCTTATGTAGTTGCTATTTGTGTGATTGCCCAGTTAGTATACATTATAACATTGACAGTATTGTTTAAGTGAAAAGCTTGTTTCAAGTATTATGGTATTAGTGGATTCATCTTGATAAAATGGTATATACTGGAAAGAGCTGGAGAAGAAATATATGTTCAGTTCAGTTATGTGTCATCCATACTGTTAAGTTATTGACATTCATGACTTAAGTCTATGCAATTACTTAACTCAAATGTGCCAATGGCATATATCTAATTTACATTGTATTCTGTTTACAATGAGACTTTTTGTTTTATTTTGTAATTTTTAGCAGCAACAGATGAATCGACTCAGCCAACTCAGCCCCTTGAGAATGAAAGCTTCAAATCAAATGGTATAGATTTTATAAATTCGACCATTCATTTTACAGATACTCAAGTAGATAGCAGAATTAGATATTTCATTTGAATAAATTTTGCTGAATCTATTGCCTCAAAGTTATTCACAATTATGAGTTACTTCTACTTCAGTTTGATCAAACTATGCAGCTCATCAAGTTCATTTTTTTTATTCTATAAATTTTTAGTTGAAGTTAAAATTCATTCAAGAAAAACCATTGAAGTTGAAGAAGAGAACTCGATTGTCAGCAAAGAACGATTGTATTCTTTAGGTGTGATCTCCGATTCTTTTTCAAGTCCAGCTTTCTTTACGCTTTTCTTGTGCAGTAATTGCTGTTTTCTGACTTCTAACTTAACATTAACAGTGCCAAATGGTATCAGTGGTTAGTATTGATGGAAGTATATAGAGGGAAAGGGGTATTAAGCGCCCCTTATAAATTGAACTTTTCAGTTTTGTCCTTGAAATTTTTCAATTTTTACAAAAAATATTATACCATTAGCCCCCCTTATAAAATGAAATTACAGAACACTTATTTATCCTGCCCCACCTATCTCAAATTTCTGATTCCGCCCCTGGTGCTTAGGCTATACAACTTTCATGTTCCATATCTAAAATTTGCAAATCTACACATGGTTATTGCAATCTCACGTCTCTAATTGTATCATGATCAGCGGAGTGCAAGGAGATAAGAGATGCCCTTAAGAGCAACGAGTTACAGAATTTGATATTAAGGATTGACAGCTCAGAAGAACCAGAGCAAGTAAATATAATGCCTTTGCTTAATCTAACTTCTTTGTGGATTAACTTTGATTAAAATCGCACTAAACTTTCATTTGAATAGTTATCTCATATGGCAAGCTGATTTCGCTAAAAAAAGCTGAAAAATAAATTTCCTTGCAAAAGTAGGTTCTCTTATGCAAAAACTAAAAACCTTATAATATGCAAATATTGATTTATAAGTTCACTTCTTATGTCAGCTAACATATAAGCTATGCCAAAATTCGTGGGCAGTATGATCAACATCCAGCAGCCAGATTACAGTGAGAGCTTTTGAGGGGTTTTAATCCAGGTCATTGGATTTTGATCAGACAGCCCACAAGCAGTGTCATAGTTTTTATGGCAGTTCATATGAACTCCCAATACAAGAATACAGGTTATAAGAAAAATGAGTTACTTTTCCCTCATTACTAAAGGGGCCGAATTGTTCATCATCAAGATAGATTTTTCTTTCCGTAGTATATTCTTTGTTTCGCGCATTGATTTAAGTCTACTTGTTAAGACAGTTAAATTTATATCATTAACTGTTGTTTTTCACATTTTGAAGCCGTGTGTTTCTTACACACATTTTATTTTATTTTTCTCTTAAAATGATAGGAATTGGATAAGGCTATGGGAAGCCAATATTTTCATGAATTCACTGAGAAGGTATGGATGCTCTTTGACTCTCTCGAAGAGTTAACTGTTAAGTAGCCAATTTTGATGTTGTTTTGTTATTAACAGTTTAATTATCCCATGCAGATTCTAGATGTTATTAGTAAAAGAGATGGTTGAAGTTGTGTATGGAACTGGGAAGCATTGATTGCTTTTTCTTTCAAGGCAATGCTCAGGCTTTGATGGAAACATTCTCACACCTAACACATGGGACTGTTTCTTGTCAAGAAACAGTGTTGAGCTGAAAGCTCCTAATATTTGTCTTTTGTTCAAATTTCAAAGTCTTGCTTGAAAATACATGGCGCTGTTGGCAGTTGAAAGAAATGTATAATTGATGTTTCATTGTGTTGGGCCTCTAAGGATGGATACTGTGAATGAGATCAATCGTCAATTATTATTATCAAATTTAATCGTATGATTGAAAACTTTTATTTTTCATTAATAAATGTTTAGTTGTTGATAAGTATACCTAATTTAATGTACAAATTTAAGGATTTATTATGTAATAATCTATTGAATTTTTATATTTTTTATGTTACATTCTATTTAAAATTATTTGTCTTTATTTATTAGCGACATTCTTTTGTTTTATATATACTTTTAATTTTTAAATTGAAGTTTATAAATGATTTTAGTATTCTTTTTTAATCAATTTATGGCAAGTTGCGTTCATATGTCATGCGTGTTGGTTAATTGAATACCATCGACCTCTCTTATTCCAATTCTAAATAATAAGAGTCCCGTCTTATATTTTGCTACAATTTAGTAAAAATAGCCAGGGTGAATTTTGTTAGGAGGAAAAAAAATAGCAAATCAAATTTAAACCCATTAATTATATTATAATTTAGCTAACTTGACTGGATCTGGTTAAATTAGGCAAAAAAAAGTGCAAGTAAATTAGGGTTCTTGCCTGGGTCTGCCCCTGATCATAGCAGCCATTGCTCTACCTAGGAACTACCTTGTTATATTCGCTGTCCAGAATAACTCAACCGATATAAAACGGTTCAAAAAATTTACTTGCGCAATTTTTATTTTTGTCAAAAGACCAGTCTAGAAATTAGAATAACTCCTAGTCTAAACAATAATAAGAGAGACTATAATCCAATGAATTATCTCACAATTTACATGAAATTTCCGGGTTCTAACGCATTGAATAAACATTTAACAAACATTACCTTTCTATATCAGGGAATAACAAAGAAACAACAAGACTTGACAAGAATCACTGTGGAAAGAAGAACTAACAGCACATTTATTTCAGGAATGAAGAAATTTTCAGCCTGTGTATGGATGAGAAGTTCAGTATTTCTGGTTTTCATTCTAAATGCGACTGATGTCGCGGCCAAATAACAGAGTGGTAAGCCAATTTATTGCCACATAAAGTCTATTTCTCCAGCTCATAACACGGGTTAGATATGCAGATCGCCAGATAAACCAGCTTACAAAGCCGGCAATAGATATCCCCTTTGCTTCCTGACAAAAGATACAAAGAGTTCAAACAAAATTGTAAAAAAAAAAAAACAGCAATTTGAGGGATGACAAATTGAATTATGTCGATACTAAAATTGATTAAAAAGATAACCTTGCTTTGCCGAAGGTCAACAAGAGCTTTATATCTACCAACAGTTGCCATGCTGCCAAGATGCTTATACACAAAAGGTTCACCTAACTCTATATTTACGGATGTGTTCGCATACCCACCATCGGCTTTACCAATCTTATTCAATAGGCCAGCCAAGTACTTACCTTGTCTCTCCGCAACCTGTTTCAAAAGTAAAAGAGAATTGATCACAACCTTTTTTTTTTTTTTCCTTTTCTCAGATTGCAAGTGACAATTATCCTGGTTGAAAATAGCTCCTTAGTTTCATAAATTTGGAACTAACACCGAACAATTTTGAGGATTCTGCAAATAACAACCCAAAAAAGATGATCTAACCTGAGCTAAAGCAGGAAGAACTGGTTTCCCAGTACTCTCAACAAATCCACTACAATCACCTATTGCAAATACATCAGGCACAGAGGGAACTCTTAGCCACTCGTCGGTACCTACCCTGTAAACAAAATGCATGAAAGTGACAAAATAGTTCAAAAAATTAGAAAGACATCCTGAAAAATTGCATGTAGTACCTTCCACCAGGTGATTTCGGGAGTTCCAAAGAGCGAATAAATGAGGAGGGCCCCACACCAGTGGACCACACAAGAAGGCCATAAGGAACCTCATCGCCATCATTTAGAATAATCTTTTCTCCTTGCACATCTTTCACTACCCCACGTACTAGTCGGACCCCTGACTGGTATATTCAATTCGTTTACAAAAATATTAATCTATTTGAGAAATTCACTTTAAAATTGTTTTCACAATACATACTTCAATCAAGTGAGGTATTCATATTCTCACCTTGGTCAACTGCTTTACAGCATACTGCCTCAGCCGTATGTCAAAGCTTGATAATATTTCATTTGCCTAGTACAAGGGAAGACAATACACTATATTAAACACATTCAAAGTTATTTGAGCTCACAACAAGTTCATTTAAGGTAAGAAACAAGAAATACTGCTTTCTGGACCTCAATCAAGGTAACATGAATATAATCTTTAACATGGGTGTAACGCTTGGTGACGTCATTCATTATGAAATCACTAAGTTCACCACTGAACTCAACCCCTGTGGGCCCACCTCCAACAACTACACAATGCAATAGCCTTCTTTTCTCCTCTTCTGATATACCTGTAATCAACAAATGAAGTAATTTCATGTGACCATACCTCACTCAAGCTAACTATTGTAATTCATCAGCACACTACAATAATGAAATGATACACATACCGGGCATATCAGATAGCATGAGATTGAGAAGCAGCTTTCTACGAATCTCTTGTGCATGGTGCACCTCACGGAGAAATATTGCATGCTCTTTTACACCATGTATACCAAATGTCGATGCCTCGGCCCCACATGCAATGACTAATTTGTCATATGCAATTTTAAACTTCCAGGGCTTTAGTGGGTCTCTATCCTCATCTGTGACAGCAGCCTCACAATCAATCTGGTATTAAAGAGGGGCAGGGGTAAAAAAGAAAAAAAGGAAATGGACATAAAAATAATCGTCAGATAAGTTTGGAAAGGAAAATAATCTCTTTGCAAAAATAAATAATTAGGCAACATCTTTGACACTATGTTCCAGTTTGCTATGCAATAAATGCCTTGTATAATTGTGCTAAACCTGACTACATCTAAACTGGTGTTGAACCATTTTTGTAAAATTGCTAATTTCCCAAAATAAATGCATAAAAGCGGACGGTTCTCATTCTATGCGATGTGGTACCTCACTGGATCCGAATTCTCAGACCCTAGGAGATCAGATTTTTTTTTTGACAGGTATACAGCTAAACTGTGATTGGTGACTATTACTCGAACCAAATTTTCACCAGTTGCAGTATATACCTTTGAAGCAATTAGTAAGGAATCCGGCTAGTATGATATTGGTGTCATATGACACCAACTTCAAAACTTATTGAATAGATTTCAAACTACTAATTCAGACTGTTTAAACCGATTTACTTTATGAGTGATGTATTTATATGCAAAAAAAAAAAAATTTCAAGTGATTTTAGTATCAAGTCGGGCAGTAAAAAATATTGAAAAATGAATGCATCAAAATTAACTTAAAAAACTCCCACATTTGACCGCTTGACTTGATACTAAATAAATTCGAAAAATTATAAATTTTGGATGTAAACACACAACTAATGAAGTAGATCGATTTGAATGGTTTGGATTCACCGTTTGAAGTCGATTCAATAGGTTTTGGAGTTGTTAGACTCATTAGTAAGATACCCATGAATTTGTAAATTATTTTATTTTTCATTTGGCAAAATTATAATTTACAAATTAACTTATGTTAGCACATCCACAACAGAGTACAGTAAAATTTTCATTCTCACATTTTTTTCCTTTTCCTTTTAAAAGCTAATTAACCCATGCACCACTGATATATCATATATCTATATTGTACGAAAAAATAGAGTATGATCTTATTAAAACAAACAAATATTTTTTTTATTCAAAATTGCAATAAAGAAATACAACTAATATATTCAGAATGCATATTCCATGAAAATCAATCAGGCAATTACTAGTGCGAACTAAGCTAAACGGGAAAATGGATGTGGGTGCTTGTGTGATTGTCAAATTGACAAGTTAGGAGCGAAATTTGCACAAAGAAGATAAAAAGTATAGTTGGGGACTTGGGGGTTTGGTGGCATTACTTCATTTCAATCCCTGAAAAGGCATATACACAACAAAAAAGAAGACTTACAGTATGTGTATCAGTGTTTACACCTGTGCACCGTGACAAAAAGAAGTATGATCCAGGCAGTCGTGAAATGGCAGGTTGGATACTTGACACCGGCTCAGCCACTGACCTGAACTCAAGTGTTCCGACACAGGTCGAGGCCAGAAGAGGCGTGAACACCATGTGATTCCTCGGAGAGACACACACTACATCGTACAAACCAGTGTCGATCCCTTTCATCATCCTGCACGCGGCCCATCCCGTACCCAGTACAACGACCCTTGGTTTATCTTTCCCCTTCTCTGTGGGGACTAATGAGGATAAGCCTGATGTGGTGAAGAAACGGGTTTGTTTGATCTGAGAAACATTGGATCGGGATCGGAGCAGTTGGCGGAGAAATGACATTTTTTGGAAGTGTGGAAGGGGGAGAGCAGGAAGGAGCGGTTTTGTACAAGATGGGGTGGGGCTTTTAAGATGGTGACACGTGGCAAAAGGATTTGCTATGGCTCGGAAAAGATGGATATGGAATTGTTGCGATAGAGGAGGCTTGTTTCGTGCTCTTCGTTCGATTTGGTATGGACGGTACAGATGACTCCTGAACGGATCTTGGCGATTCAAACCATATTCTCGTGTCTCCCAAAAGTTCAACACGGATCCTCTGCATTCCCTAATTCATTTCGACCGTCCGATTTTAAATAGAACAAATCTGGCTGTCTGATTTTAACAAGGGTCCTCTAATGTTAGTGCGAATCTAGTCTGCACGGATCTTAAAGCAGATCAGATGGTCGAGATGCATTAACTCAAAAGATTCCCTTTTGAGTTAATGCAGAGAATACGAATTCCCAAAAGTTGGGATACACATTATAACACTGGGAGAGATTATTATTAGATTCCAGTCTTAGCAGCCTATGATTCTGTACAGTTAATATAACAATTGGAGAGATGGCAATACAATTAATATAGTATTGATCATTTGATCTGTTTACTTTTTGAGTCATTGACCTTGACCGTCTCGATTGTAAGCAACAAGCCAACAACTGGTCTGGCTAAAAGAATAAGTAGAGACGTCAGACCGGACCGAGTTGTGATTCCTTGGGGAGGAGGTCTGCCCGTTGAACACGCATCCTCTGCATTAACTCAAAAGGGAATCTTTTGAATTAATTCATCTCGACCGTCCGATTTTAAATAGAGTCAATCTGGTTGTCTGATTTAAACACATGATTCTTTAATATTAGTGCGGATCTAATCTGTACGAATTTTAAAGCATATCGGATGGTCCAGATACGAATTCCAGGCGGTTTGGGAGAGACAGATTTTTATTTTATTTTTAGAAATATATTAAATATTTTGTTAGGAAGATAGATGAGAAATTCTTTTCGATCTTACGAAAAAACTGCATTATATGCTTCGGAATATATTAAATTCTTTTCTAAAGGATCGTTATTTTTTAAGCTCGATCACAGAAAATTTAAAATTTTAAAATACTGAATTATTGCTTTGATTTTTTTAGCATCAACATAAAAAGAAGACCTTCCTCAATGTATGAAGGAACTGAAAACTTCATAAAACTTCTTGTTTATTTTATATATTTCTCTACAAAAATGAACTGAAACGTAAATCTAATTACTAAGACATTATACAAACAGTGATATCCGCATTTTGCAGCCTTTATCTTGTCAAAACACAAAATATTTTTAACATTAAAGGTGTGTTCGGCCGCTTCACTGTTCCCGTGGAAAAAAAAAAATTCAGTTCACTGAATTTTTTTTCCCACGTGAACAGTGATTTTTAGTTAAATTTCCATGCCCATGTTCATTCACAATGGACTGCCGAACATGTCCTAAAGGATGCTTTTCTAGAATTTCGTTTGGCGGCCATACGTATTCAGTTTTGCCTTCTTCTCCTTTGCATTTTGCTCAAAATTTTTTTTGTGTGGAAACATTGGACAAGGTTTGAATTTATTTGGTATCCGTGACCTTAATTATGGAATAAGTATTTTACAAAAATATTATTTTTAGACAATTTTGAATCACTGAAAAATATTTTTTTTGTAAAATAGTTAATAAATAGTAACAAAATTCAAAAAAATATAAAATTTGATCCCTGAACACATTTTAATATAGAGATCATGTTAAACAGTTTGGATTGATTGTTTGGACTTTCAAAATCACAAAATTGTATTGTTGTAAGATGTTTGTAACTTACAAATGTTGTATGTGGACCGCTCTTATAAAAATAAATGATGAACAAGTAGTATTTTAAATAAATATTTCATAAAAGTGGTTAAGTTGTACTTAATTAAATGCTTGAATATATTAATTAATTATTATAAAATTTATTTGTGCTGTTGAAAATTATTTAGATCTTTACTCATAAACATTCATCAATGAGTATACCTAATTCAGTATACAAAATTAATTAATTAATTCATTATAATCTAAATATCTTCTTAATTAAATACATGTTATCTATATACTTCAATTTAAATATTAAATTCTTTCTTTAATATATATATTGAAGACAAAGTCCGAAGATTATTCGTATTTTTTCTGAGTAAGAAAATTATTCGTATTATTAATTAAATAGTTTAGAATGAATAAATCGTCCTCTTTTCATGTCATGAGAAGTTGGTCTTCATAGTTCTATGCAGGGGCGGATCCAGGATTTTTGTCAGGGGGGGCAAAAAAATATCGAATCGGATTTAAATAGCTAATCGGGTTCAAATCCATTAACTAATTAAGTACTTAATAAAAAATAATGGTTTAATTTATACTTTTCAATTATCTGACTTGTAATTTCTGATATTTTAATCTATAATTCTAATTATTAATCATAATTGAAGAAATTTATTTTAATTTTAATCCTAAATTTAACCCGAACTATAAATTAAACGTCCAGCGGGGGGCAAAAAATTTTCCAGGGGGGGTAGACTCGATCGAAACGTTCCAACTTTCACTAAAACGCAAAATCCAGGGGGGCAGCTGCCCCCCTCCTGAACCCAAGTGGATCCGCCCCTGGTGCTATGAATTGTTGTAGTACGTAATTTTTTTCTGCTTCAATATTTCAAAGCAATGAACCGATAATATCGGATATAAACAGTGCCAGCGGCGCCAAAACATCAACGAATCAACCGACGCTATCTCACCACTTGGCGCACCTTCGTTCCATCTGACTAACCCATCGAGCAGCCATCACACACCTATGAATATCTCCCCCAAACTTTCCTCTCCAGTCCAGCTAGCCTCACCTAGTCACCTTAACTCTCCACCACACGTGGCGAGTTATATTGACCTGAAATAAATGAGAACTTTTCATATATAAACAAATTTAGGGGTGTAAACGGAGCGAACTTAGAAGATAAATTTATTAGGAAATTTGAAGAAAATTTATTAAGTCATATCTTGTTGTTTCGGAAGATTTGGTCCGTGATCATACAACGTAAAGATGAGAATGATTTTTTACCATGGAACATTTGTTTTATGCTCACGAAGACGGCTCTTCGCACTTGAGAATTCTATGACCAATGTTATGGAATAAGATATTGTATTATGCACTTATGATTGTATATATTGAATTTAGAGCGGATAATGCTAATACCAAATTCATATCATATTGCAGTGAGCGGATACGGATACGAAATGTAAAATCAATATCTTAAACGAATACGGATAAAGCGGATAATCCACGAGTGCATATTTCAAATGAATTATTGTCGGATAATTGAGTTATATGAATTTTAAGATACAAATATTAATCAACAGAATTCGAATTGAATATGAAATCTTGATGTAATTTGTAGAATACAGATTCAAAACGAATAATTATCGGATAGTTGAGTTATATGAACTTTAAGATACAAATGTTAATCAACAAAATTAGAATTGAATATGGAATATTGATGTAATTTGAAAATCACAACTTTTCATTAAATAAAAAATAATAAAAAATTCAGAAAAATACTGATGTTTAAAAATTCTAAAAATATTTCAAAAAATGTAAAATTTAATCTCCAATCACATTTCAATATGAAGATCATGTTAAGAAGTTCAGGTCGACTATTTGAACTTTGAAAATAAAGATATGAGCATGAAGTAAAGCATATAGTTCTATATGGTGCGGTTCCATCTATTTTCAAAATAAAAAATCAATTCTTTTTTGAAAGAAAAACAATAAATTTTTTTTTTGAAGATTCAAAATTTTAATTTCTAAAAGAATAAGGAAGTCCCTAAAGCCTTATATATCCAATCAACAACGAAAACGGAATAATTTTTTCTATTAATTAGTTCACAAGAGGTAGTTTCCTCACCTGCCATTTTCTGGTACCTTTTATATTTGGGTATTGTTTAAAGACTATTTTTCATATATAAAAGGTTGTCAGAAATCCGATTGGAAAAATTTAGGGTCCACCTAGCTGTCTCCCATGAAACGTCCCCTATCTGTCCCCCGGATAAAAAACAGTTATAACAGTTAAAAACAAACAAAAACGTGTAAAACAGCCTAGAAAACGCGTTAATCCCGCAAAAGACAATCGGACGGCAAAAAGTATTCAACCATCAATACAAATGTATTCATTCTGCTGCCAAGAAGTATTCAACCATGGTCTGTACATTAAGAATGGCAAAAGTCATTCCAACGGCAAACCAGGGGGAACGCAAACGTCCATATCAATACCGTACTTAACTGTGGGGACCATTAACATCATTTGAAAGCGACAGGGAAGATAATGCACACTTTTAAGTATTAATATGTGTGACATGAACATACATATTCAACTGACATATTCAACAACATTAAAGAAGTATTCAACAGAAAACACTTCTCATATGATCATAGCAAATTATTCACATAAGCTATTCATCTTTAATCTTAAAGTATTTAACTGTAATAGATAAAGTATTCACCTTTTATGAGCATAACATATTACTCAGTAAAAATTACCCTTAAAAAAACTGTCAGAAAACACTTCTCATAAAAGTATTCTTCTGTTTTGGCCAAAGTATTCAATATAAACCATACAGTATTCACTTGATAAGTATTTACCAGAAAATACTCATTCAACAAAAAATTCACACTTTAAAAATATTTTTCAAGTGTGAATTAAAACTAACTACACATGAACATACATATTCAACTGACATATTCAACCACATTAAAGAAGTATTCAATAGTTGATTACCTCCTCAAGTATTCATCCTTAACACATAAAGTATTCATCGTCCTACATAAAGTATTCATACATAAAATATTCATACATAATTATCAGAAAAACTAAATGCACCTGTCATACTAAGTATTAATCCTAATGTATCAAATCATGAACCTCGTATCTAAATTCAATTGAGTACTGAAACATTAACCATCATATGAGCATTGGATCATTAAATTAAATTGATAGAAGTTGCATCGACCATCCTTGTCATGGAAAGAATAAACAAATTTGTTAAGAAACTCTTCTATTTGATTATATGGAGTCTGCCTAGCTGTCTCTGTTAATCAATCCCCCGATTCGTCTCCCTTTAACACGAAAAGTATTCACTCTACCTTGTAAAGTTCTAACTTTTTAAATGAAAGTATTCACCCATGTTATTTAAGTAAACATTAATAAAAATATTCATCTATCTTTTTGAATGAAAGTATGAGATTAAACCACAATGTCTTGAGCAATCATGAGATATAATTGTTTCGAATCAATTAATCCCATCAAACTCGACCACCTCTCTTTACTGAAAGATAAAGCACAAATTTTTCTTAAATTTTCTATAAAATTGGAGGATTAATCGGCAAAAAAACCACTCCAGTCTGAGTTATAGCTTGAATTTTTTTATTCTTGATGAAGATCAGTTGAATTAGGAACTCTTGACTGGAGATAATATTAGATTTACTAATATCGCTGCTTTTCCCTTCCTTCAATTTCTGTCCCGATCTCAAATTTTATCTCGCTTCACACAAAATGATTTCTTGCTAGAAACTGGGAGGAATAAGAGCGATCCACAGCGTCGAATTCGCGAAAAGTGATGTTGATCGGAAGCTGTTCAGAGTGGAGGAAAGTAAAGATGGGGTAGTGAAGCTCAAGATAACTGGCGAGACAAACCAGCACCACTGGAGGTGTACGAAGCTTCTCCAGGTAGTCCATTGACGGTAAGAACTGGAGACATGATGTGTCGCAGGAAGGGAGAGGAGAGAGAATGAAGTCTCCTCTTGATGTTCTTTGGCCATTTGTTTCTTTAGAAAGAGTCGCTATTTCCAATGATGCTAGCTAGTGTTCTTTTTATGGAAGTTAATTTCCTTTTGAATTTTTTTTTTTTTTAGGAAACTTAATTTTCTTTTGTGGAAGTCGCTAAGATGACGGGGACACTTAGGGGACTGATTCACGGGGTAAGATATAATTACCCAAAAATTTATTATTGAAATTTAAAATTGAAAAACTTGACCCATATTAATCTTATTTTTTTTATCCATATATGTTCTATTATTAATATATACCAAATTAATATAAGTTTTACTTATATTTTATCCATGTACTTATTAAAATTAATAGATAACGGGCATATAACGAACAATTGTTCCCATAAAAATAGTATATTTTTTACAATTTAATTAATAAAATAATGAATAATAAATATATTACTATACAACATGTGCATAGAACAAAAGGTTGAATGGTCATTAAAATAATAAAATTATATTGTCCACAATAAAAGATAGGAATACTTTGAAAACTGAAAAATGTGTTGAATACTTGCACCTGCCTTTCTTAAATTTTAATCATACATTGATTTTAGTATGATCACTGTTTATATCTATAATCTTAATTGGGATCCGTTAGAAATGTTTTCTACATTACTGTTGTTTGTTTAGTAACAAAAGATACGGCTACGGATCGATATCTAAAACAGTGACTATCAAATTATTACGTATTTTTATTCATTATATTAATTATTATCAAATTTATTCGTAAGGTTGAAAATTATTTAAATCGTTACTCATAAACATTCATCAATATGTACACCTAATTCAGTATACGGAATATTAATTTATTATGTGATCATTCATTACAAGCTATATATCTTTTTATGATATATTTTATCTGATAGTATTAACTTTAATTAAATAATTCAGAATGAATAAATCGTCCTCTCTTCATGTCACGAGAAGTTGGCTTAAATTGTCTCCTTCAACGTGTTATGTATTTTAGCACGTAATTTCTTTTTTCTTTTCTTTTTTTTGAGTGAAGCACGTAATTTCTTGTCTTGTTAAATATTTCGCTGTACGATTTTATGGTGAAGGTGCAATACCGCCGACTCTATTTTTGACCTCAAACTCAAAGCAATGAACCGACCTAAAGTAACCCAATTTTTTAGTTTATATAGGAACGTCCGATCATAATTCTGGCCAATCCGGCTCGAGGTGGAATGCACGGATCTCTTTAATATTCGTGTCAGAACAGATCCAGCGGTTCAGATGAAAAAGCAAAATTTGAGCTACTTTAGATATTCGAAATCCCGATAAAATAGGATAGAAAAAGTACCTACGGCACCAAAACATCAACGGATGAACCGACTCTATCTCACCACGTGGCGCACCTTGGTTCCATCTGACAAACCAGTCGAGCCGCCACCACACGCCTCTGACTCTCTCCCACAAATCCTTTTCTCCAGTCTAGCCTCACCTCGACTCTCCGCCACCCATGGCGACTTCGTCTCTTCTCAATCCATGCGGTTTCACCGCTCTCTCAAAACCTAACTCTAGATCCAAACAACTCTTTAGACCATGCCACTTTCATCGAAAACCCTTCGACCGTACAATCCGTGCCGTCCAGACGGGGCCCCCAAAACCATTAATCACCGAAGAAGAAGACCCGATCCAGCGTCTTCTAAAAAGGGACTACAAGTGGGGTTTCAGATCCGATTTCGAGTCTTTCACCATTCCAAAGGGCCTAAACGAAGAAACAGTTCGCTTGATTTCTGCTCTAAAAGAGGAACCAGACTGGATGCTCGATTTAAGACTTAAATCTTTTCGAATATTTCTTTCCAAAGCTGAACCAACTTGGTCAGACAATATTTACCCCCCAATCGACCTCCAATCACTCTGCTACTACTCTGAACCAAAGAAGAAACCGAAACTTGGAAGCTTAGATGAGGTTGATCCCAAGCTTCTTGAAACCTTTGCTCGGTTGGGAATCCCACTCAATGAACAAAAGAGACTCACAAATGTGGCGGTGGATGCAGTAATTGATTCGGTCTCAATTGCAACTACACACCGACAAGCACTACAAGAGAAAGGTGTAATCTTTTGTTCAATTTCTGATGCAATTCGCGAGTACCCAGAACTAGTCAGGAAATATCTCGGTCGGGTTGTCCCACCAGGTGACAATTACTATGCAGCTCTTAATTCGGCAGTTTTCAGTGATGGGTCTTTCTGTTATGTGCCAAAAGATACTGTATGTCCAATGGAGATTTCTACCTACTTCCGTATAAATGATAGTGAAACAGGTCAGTTTGAACGGACCCTAATAGTAGCTGATGAAAGAAGCCAGGTAAGCTACTTAGAAGGATGTACTGCTCCATCGTATGACAAAAACCAGTTACATGCGGCTGTGGTGGAATTGTACTGCCATGAGGATGCTGAGATAAAGTATTCCACGGTACAAAACTGGTACGCGGGTGATGAAGAGGGGAGAGGTGGTATATACAACTTTGTTACCAAAAGGGGCCGGTGTGCGGGTGCCAGATCAAGGATATCTTGGACCCAAGTGGAAACTGGATCCGCTATCACATGGAAGTATCCTAGTGTGGAACTAGTGGGTGATGATAGCTACGGGGAGTTCTACTCAGTGGCACTAACAAAAGATCATCAGCAGGCCGATACAGGTACTAAGATGATACACAAAGGGAACAATACAAAAAGTAAGATTGTGTCCAAGGGGATTTCAGCTGGGAAATCCAGGAACTGTTATAGGGGCTTGGTGCAGATAAATTCTGGAGCTGAGAATGCAAGAAACTTCTCGCAGTGTGATTCCATGCTTATTGGGGATATGGCTGCTGCCAATACTTATCCTACAATACAGGTATATATGAATAATTTTGATGATGTGCTCGGTATGTGTTCCCTATTAGACGACCATAGTAGCTTAAGTCTCTACCAATTATTTTCACTTGAATCCAAGAATGAACATGCCATACACTATGGTCTGGGGCATTAATGTTTTAAGCATGTGTCAGGCTTTAATTTAAAGAAAAAAAGAAATATAAAGGCTACTTTGGAATGGTACGCTTAGTCGGGATAATACTGATATATACTAACATCGCCTAGTATGGTAAATTTTGCTTGGGTAACTTCATTAATCGCTATGAGGTTGAATTACAGCAGTAGAATTAATAGGAACAGAGTGTTATTCTTAAAATTTCCATTTTTAAATCATTTCCTGTAAGATTAGTTATCTCAACTAGCATGTATTGGATATCAGCAAACATTGGTGAGAAAAACAATCTAAGTTAAATTCTATGAAAATCATGGCAAGGTTTTAATATGAGCTGCTTCTGTAAACAGGTTAGTGGGCCCACCCCCCGTGTGGAACACGAGGCCAGCACATCCAAGATAGGGGAAGATCAACTGTTCTATTTCCAACAAAGAGGAATTGACCATGAAAAGGCTGTTGCCAAAATGATTGGGGGTTTCTGCCGAGATGTTTTCGAGCAGTTACCTCTGGAGTTTGCATCGGAGGTCGATGCTTTGATGAACCTAAAGCTCGAGGGCTCTGTTGGTTAAATTTATCATACATCAGACTCTTTCTGTATAATTATTCTGAATTATCGAAAATAAGATTAAGAATAAAATTGGCCTAGGGAATGTGCGGGGAGATTGTAGCTCTCTTTTAGATGTTGGATATGAAGCTATCTGCTGCTCTCTCTTATGTAAAATAGAATTTTGACTGCTGGCTATGTTTATTTTCTTTTATCAGCCATTAATATTAATAAAATTGTGTATCTGGTCTGTTTTTTTTTTTTTTTTGCAACTAGATATTTTAATTTGTGTTGCTTGTGTTTGCATAATAAGTTATCAAGGTCAGATAAAAAGATTATAGATTTTGTTCAATATATAGTTGAGAATAAAGCCGGAGTGCATAATGTTGTCTGGTTTGATGTGAGAGAATGCTGTTATCTTTTTTATGTTTGACATAATATGTCTTGCGACCGTTATTTTATCGTGAACTAGAAAATTTGACTTCTGATTTGTATGTGTAATTTTTATCAGCTATTCACTTGTAAGAGGAGTTATCCCGGTTGTTAATTTGTTTGTTTCACCTCATCATGGACTCCAAGTCTCCTTGTGCCGACACTGCAGGAAGATCCCAAGGTAAAATATTTCTTATTTATTTCATGGAATTGTTGAGAATAAAAATCCAGAGTAAAGCTGGTTTGGAATATGATTCTAATTGAAAGTGAAGAAAGTGCTGTTTCAAATGCTTGAAATACTGTCATGATTCATGAAAGTATGAACCTGATTTTAATTTTCCTAATTTGCCCAAACAATGATTATATAATTAGAAATAAATGTCACAAGTAATGGATCCTTCCTTGAAAAAATAATATATTATATGATCATGTTGCTTTTGCCCTACAGTACAGAAAGATCTAAATTTTGAATGATTAGTGTTGTTATTGTTTACAGGATTTTGTAGCAATGAATTAGACTTAAAACCTCAGAATTTGTTTGGATGTGATATCAATTTTTGAATGATTAGTGTTGTTATTGTTTACAGGATTTTGTAGCAATGAATTAGACTTGAAACCTCAGAATTTGTTTGGATGTGATATCAATTTTTGAAAGTGTTGAAATTCGTAGTTCGGGAAACAAGACTATGCTGTTTCAAAATTTGGTATCCATAATTATGAACAACTAGAAGTGCACATAGCAACCTTTTTTAAACCCTTGAATAGAATGAGATTTGCTTCAGATTGAGGAATAAAATTAATATATTTTGCGCCATCTGATCAAAGAATGACATAGCCGTTAAGGGGCCCGTCAAATTGGAATGAGGTGAAGGATAGATATAGATCATCTTTGTTTAGAAATACATGCCATTTTAGTAAATTTTGTGATGAGGTCTCATCTCTCCCGGCTCTTCCCATGGTTCTTGTCTCCTCCTCTCGAGCACAGATACTAACCCAATTATACCAGTAAGAATTGCATTCAGTCTATACTTTGTACTGGTCCATATAACCCGTTTAATCACTCTCTCTTAGCCAATCTCTCTCTCACACCCTCTCTCTATAAGGGCAATAATGGTAATTTCTTTGGAAACAAGCAAAAGGTTAAAAATTCTCTAGTATTATATGTGTTTTAACTCCTTTTGCTATGTGTACCAGTCTGGTAAATGAGGTATGTCAATAACTGTACCAGATGCTGTACCAAGCCTAGTTACATGAAATTGTGAGGTCTTAGCGTTCAATAAATATTCTTTTCATTAATTGAAAAAGGCGCTAAAAGTAAAAGAGCTACTTTTAGCAACCATTTATTTCGCTTGTATCATGTTTGATGAGATGGTTTAGAAATATTGTCATGTCAGTTTCCTGAGATGAACAGAGGTCAAGCCTCTTATGCATTAACAGTTTTTACATAACAGTAACAAAAAAAAGGCAAATAAATAGATAAAAAAACTAAACTACATTCTGCTGAAGAGTACTGAACTATAATTTCACATTGAAATTACGATGGAAAAGTACATCCAAAGCAGAGGAGACATAATTTATGTCAGTTTTAATGTATTGTATAATCAATGCTAAATAAATACGCAGCTATCAATGAATTTTTTTGAATTAAATTCTAACCGTCTGATCAAATTCATTTAGACAATTTAATTTTTTAATATACTAGAGACTCGCCCGAATACAATAAAAGCTCAGCATAATAACAAGTATGGATATGCAGATTCCTAGCACAATTTGATTTTTAGACAAACATTGAACAAACTAATTAAAAAACAAACCAGTATCGATCGATGTGCATCGCCATCTGCTACCAGTAATGCAATTCTTAAGAGCAATTGTTTGCATCCTGAATTGTTGGCATCAGCGGAGTAAGAGTGAGTTCCTCTGGTAGTGTTATTCGCAGAGTTACCAGTACATTGCTGGGCTCTTTGCTCTGGTGAAGAGAGGATGGAGATGGTTGAGGCAAGCTCCTTATTTTCTTGAACCTTCCATTGCTCCACACCTTTAATTAGTAAAGCTTTGAAAAATTTGTTAGAATGTGGATAATCTCTTCCAAAATATTTGGATTAGAGAACTCCAATAAATTCATGCGACATACAAATAAGAATAATTCGAACATACATTCAATTTATAAAAATTAAAATTGTAAACGTGTTCTAATTATTTAGATAGGACACATATTAAATTTGGATCGATTTGAAAATGTTAATAAACATAAGTCACCTGTGCAACCTCTCCAATAGTGACTAGCACAGCCTCCTCCCGTGCCTCCACCGGGACCCACTTGCCAGAGTCATCCACCACCACAATCGGCACCTTCTTCCCTCTCCCTTCATACGTCAACTGCACTATACAACTGCCAAGATGCTCCTCCTTTTCCATCAAACTCTTCTCCATTTTATTCATAGAAACACACATCAAGCACCTTGTCTCTGTCCCAAAATCCAATCCTTGCTCTTCAAATAGGAGCTCTAGGACCTTCAATCCAACCCTCTCCATCTCTCTTGCAAATTCATCATCACCGTCGGTTTCAAACATGTCGATATGTCCCGCATCGTTTGATCCTCTGCAACCGAGATCTGTTGTACCAGAAAGTACTCGGTTTGATCGGTAATTTTGGAGGTATGTTTCCAGGAGGTGCGAGGGGATATCATGGTCAGAGACATGAAAGAACCCGAGCTCAGTTGCTGCCAAGAGTAAAAGTTCTCTGTTTGGTTCATGCAGAGAGATGACAGGTGGAATAATAGTTTTTCGTTTGGAACGGAGGGGTAGAACAGGGGTCAGTGTTGGTGGAGGAAGAGAGAGCCGGGTGAGGAGATGAGAGAGGAAGGCATCGTTGTCACCGGTGGAGAGGGAATGATTGCATGGGGTTGGAGGCGGCGGTGATGGGATTTGTTCTTCATCGGTGAGGGTGAAGGGGATAGCGGCAGTGCCGCCATGCGAGTGGCATAAAGTGGCCGATGATGATGCCATGTTGTTGATCAAGGCTGCTATGTGTGATTGTGTTTATGACAATTGCCAGAAGATATGAAAGTGTCCCAGCAATTTGATTGAAATTTGCTATCTTTGCCTATTCTATAGTCAAGTTGGTGGGCCTGGTGGGGCCATACAACTTTGGGGGGGGGGGGGGGGGGGAGTGTCGATTATTTATTGGTAGATATGGTGTACCACATTATTGAAAGCCTACAAATGAGTTCTAATTGATACTCAACCATAGAACTCTATTGGGTCTTTAATTTAAAATTTTTGATGGCTCTTGAAAATGAAATGTCAAAATAATATTTTTTTTATTGGTCAATGTTAATTTTTCTACATTTCATAAAAATCAACAATTTATTTTGTTTTTGATTGACATCAAGAGTTAATAATTCACTAATATGAACAATTTTTGAACATAATTTTTTGAGTTATTTTTCTATCTAAATTAAGTCCAAGTTATACATAACTATTTCTGATATATTAGACTAAATGATATGTAGAGTGATATATATATATATATATATATATATATTAACTTGCTCATTCCATTTTTATTTCTGCAGAGTCGTAAAAGACGACAAAACCTGAACAAAATCTTTGTGGGGAGCTACAATGAGAAATAACACAGGCACAAGTCCACAACACCCATTCTCTGAATAGTTTTTAGAAAAAAAAATAAAATAAAAGCTAACTTTCTTGTGCTCATATTATAATCGATGCTTAAAGTACATTTCATACTTAAAATTTTGAATGAAACATCTTTTTATTACTTCGTATAAGAATCATACAAATTAAAATTTATGATGCGGCCATGCGGGTTTATAACTTAAATAAAGCAATTATGTAGGATCCAAAGTATCCTGTAGTTAAAAGTCTAAAGGGGAAGCTACTTTAGTTAAGGCTGATATACCAGTGGTTCCTACTGCCGTCTAAAGCCCAAAAAAGGAAAAAGATATACAGCAAGTGGAGGGCCCACCAATTTGGGTTTGGGCCCAGTGGTGCAAACAGATCGGATCGGATAGTGATAAAATTATATTCGAATCTATTTTTTTTTAATACGGATACGGAATATAGATACAGATGTTCCTTTTTTACAATGATGAAAATCTTTTTTATAATATATATAAACTATATGATATATATCTACTATTCGGATACAGATAATTAAAATTGAAATCCATATTCGTATCTGTATCCTCACGGATATTCGGATATCGTATTCATATCTAAAATATAAATTTGGATACGGATGTATAATATCTGACCCATTTGCACTCCTAGTTTGGGCCAACAAGGACCAGCATATAATGATTTTTTTTTTTACTTTCCTTCCGAGCAATTAAATAAATCCATGGGAGGATACACGTAAAGGTACTTGTTTTGTTTTTTTTCCTTTAGCCCTTCTGAATGGGGTAATTGCATTTGTTTAATAAAATAAGCAAATAAGATAATTGGTTAAGAAGAGCTGTAATGGATCATCCAGAGTGGACACGATTCTCTTTTTATGGCACTTGATTGTCACTTGATCACTTTTGGTAGGCTATACTGGCTCCACTTCGCCTGAAATCATTGAAATAGAACCAAATAAAATAAGTGTTCTGCTGTTGTCGGTGCAATTTTCCTCCATTCTCGTTTTATGTTTAGTAGGGTTTCAGAAACAGCTTGCAAATAATTAAATCCTTCTCAGATTATAATAGATTAAAGCAGTCACAATTATTATATTTGCATATTTCTAAAATGTACTCGTGTGATTTATACAGATAGAACCAGGGGCGGAGTGAGACTTTCGAACTATGGGGATCAGTCATATAAAATTTTTCTGCAAACTCAAATTTTCGAACTATGGGAGTCAATCATATAAAATTTCTGTGGAGAATGGGGATCATTTTACCATTTCATAACATTTTATTGTAAATTATATACAAAATTATACATTAATATACATTTTTTTGAAAAAAAAATGAGGGTCAGTTGACCCCCATAATCTCTTACTAACTCCGCCTCTGGATAAAACAATCGACATGGTAATCTGAGCTTTTTTTCATTCTATTTAGTTCCTAAAAATCATATTCTCTCGTACCTTTTGCAGTTTTATTTAATTATTAATTATATGAAGCTTACAAAATTTGTCAAATTTTAATTTTGTTTTTGAAAAATCTAATATTTTACCTTTTGTGGTTCTTCTTCAAACATTTTATTAATTCTATCTAGTTCCTGTTTTATTCATTCTTGTTCTTCAAAAAATATTTTATTCATTTTTGTGTGAAGTAATTAATACTAGTATCTAATTAATTATTGCAAAAAGAATGAATTAGAGAATTCTTTTATTCATTTTTTTTTGTACATTCCGATTACAATTGATTTGCTTCTATATAAAATTTGTTATATGTAAACCTAACTATGGTTAACTCTAGACTTATTAAGGCTAACAACATGGTTAACTGTTATGCATCAGCACTTCTGGTAAGGCTGGTGTCAGGGAAGCGCAACTGGTGCTTGGGTCTGAATCTGCTATTTTTCTGAGAGAAAAGCCAGAACCTATTTTTTTTCTCAACACTTTAGATTATAACTAGGGGGGTAAATGGAGCGGATTCGGAGCGGATAATGCTAATATCGTATCTGCATCCGTTTTTCAACGAGCGGATACGAATACGGATACAGATAGGAAACATATATCAAAATTTAAAACAATATCCGTCTTAAACGGATACAGATACGGAACGGATAATCTACGGATACGGATTTGAATACAAATGTGGAGCAGATAATTGTTGGATATTGAGTAATTTTACTAAATTTTATAATTTTAAAATACCTAATTTGATTACCTAAATTGACAAAAATTGAATGGACTTTTTAAATTTGCACTGTGATAATTATACATGACTAATTGCTTATTGGGAACTTTGCAAGGGTGAAATGAATTGAAGCTGCTGAAAGATTAAATTTCGGATCCGGATATATACGAATATCCGCTCCGTTTATATCCTCATGGAATTATCCGTATCTGTATCCGGATTATTTTTTCATATACTAAAATATCTGTATCCGTTTAATTCCGATACGAATAATAAACAGATTCAGAACAGATTATCTGCCGATAATCCAAATCCGTTTACACCCCTAATTATAATGGAACAAATAAATTTGAATGCTGAAAGTATTTGAATGGTTGGAACGAGGAAAAACAGATTTTTGTTTTTCTGAGAGGAAAATAGCAGATTTGATTCCCTCTTGAAAGTTGTTGCTGCAGTGATTCTTCATCTCCAGGGTGATCAATACTGGGACTGCCCAGTTGTTGAGTAATAGTTTGAAAGAGAAATATTTCAGACTTTCTTAGGAAGTTCTCTAAGTCATTTTCTTTTACAAGAAAAAAAAGGGGTATAATATTGACTTGTACCTAGGCTGCATAAAATATTCGTAGTTCGTGATTCGATTCGAGTTTGATTCGAAAAAGTTCGTAAAAAACTCGATTCAAAATAGTTTGAAATTAATTCAAATCAAACTCAAACTAGACCTGGTTCGTTCGAAATATGTTTGCAAACTATTCTAGTTCGAATCTCAAAGTAACGTGAACCGTTGATTTCCACTGATAACTTATGTTCGCTGATGACTTAGAAGTTAAAACATAAGACTGCCCAGTCATAAGTCATAACTCGTAAGTCGTTATCCTTGCTCTCAGTTCTGAAATCCTAAATGGCTTTCACCTCTCGCTCTCGGAGACTATGATCACTATTCCTTGTCGTAAAAAAATTCGTAAAAGATTCGAAATTGAGTTCGTAAAAAATTCGATTCGAAATTAATTCAAACCAAACTCAAATTAGGATAAGTTCAATTCGGTTCGATTCGTTTCAGCCCTACTTGTACCCGCCACCGCCAGCAATGCATTTAGTTACTGTGTAATGGAAGACCTAATATAATATAAGCATATCTTTTCTCGGAGTCGAAGAAGGCCTTCCTTGAGTAACCCAATAAAGCCTGATCAAAATTTGAGAACCTTGTAGTGGGCTTTCTTTTTCAACTTGCGGGCCAAGCTGACAAACCTCTTCTATGATTTACCGAACACTGTTCAGTAAAGTAATTGCACCTTTGGTATGATTCATAATAATTGTCAAGTCATTGTGTGTAATTTGGAACATATACGATCCCCATATTTTAAATAAAAAAAATGTATTCTATACTTTATAATTGCTATCTTCATATTATGGAAAGAGATGTAAATAAATTTGAGATACAATTTTCATTCTATTTTTGAGTTGGTTGGTCAAGTATTAGAGAGATGTAATTTTTTTGTTTTATTTCTTTTCTGCTCAATACTCATTGAGCATTTTAATACTTTTTTTTTTATTATTTCATTGTTTTGTATTTTTAATTTATCAATAAATATAAATTTAGGAGCTTGATCATATCTTATTTTATTTTAATTTTTTTTTTTTTTTTTTTGTAGGACCCGTACCTTATACCACCTAGACCATGAACAGAATAAAAATCAGAGTGTCCGTTATCTTCTAGGTATAACTTGAAGTCTCCATCAGTAATTATTAACCCTGAAGAAGAAATATCAAAAGGATGTTTGATAAACGGTATCTATCAATTGAAATGTTGTCAAATTGAATACATTTTTAGCAAAAAAAAAATCACTCACAAATTGCTTTCCAGTTTCTAAAAAAGCGAGTATTGACGGAAGTATAGATAATTTCAGAAGCAATCAAACAAAGTATAACTTAGCTTTTAAGATTAGAACTCGATTACATTCTTCGATAATTGACAGCGAGTTCTGCTTACCATATAAGGTCTAGTATTTGACACTACTTTTTGATCAATTTATACTGGCTTGTTTCCTTTGCACTACTTGTTCAACTTTTTTTAGAAATTAAAAAAAAAAAAATCTTATCAAGAAACAGATTGATATATATTTTTCTCCTAAAAGAGCAAATATCGAATCATTAATTTGATTTATCCTTGTTTATATATACCTCCACACAACTGGCTACATAGATTCCGTCTTCACCTTAGACCTGAACCATTTGGTAGATGAATCAATGGTTCGCTCTCCTCCCCATATTAAAGGAGATAATGAAGAAGGAAAGAGAGAGGGCTTGGATTTTGAAATCCTAAGTGGACTGAATCCAATATTGTAAAATGCGGTTTTGTACATGCATGCGGAAAGTCATTGCATACCGCATATGTGGAATTTCATGCGGACTTATATATACAGATTTTAAATTATATATTAATTTATTTCCACTCAAAACATGCAATTTATTTTCATTAAAATCATTCAAACAATAAATTCGCACATATACGGACCAATATGCGGACCTATGCAGCCCAATCGCACATATGCAGACCAATATGCGGATATATGCAGCCAATATGCGGCCGCATATGCGAAACCGCATATTTGAGACCCCATGAAAATTTTTATGCGGAATCGGACTGCATATGCATATGCGGCCGCATGAACCGCATTTTACAACACTGATTGAATCAATAGTTCGGTCACTTCCATTTAGGATTTTATGTATCGTTAGCCGTTAAAGACGTAAGAAAAATGAACTGAATCATTGATTCGTTCTTTGCTGTTTGTGGAGAAAAAAACCCATCAATATGTAGTTTATTAATTTCTAAAAAAAATAAAAATTGAGTGGGGTTGTTTACAGGTTATCTCATGCTTGTTGCATGTTGTAGGTTTTGTTGATGACAATCTGTCTTAACTCAATTTGTGCTTTTAAGCTTTGATTTTGTTTTTGTTGTATCTTGAACTGTATTAAGGTAGTGTTGTAAGAACATTGTCAGAGACTGGTATGATCAGCTGTTTGGTATCCCCACTATTATTCAAACAAACAAAAAATTGCTACTTGTTGCTCTTTATAATCCGCACTTCTTGCATTAAATCAATGAGCCATTCTATGTAAGTCAAGATTTTGAAAGATCATGTGAATAATAACCTGTTGAATGCACGCAGTTGCGTGTTGTGCTACAAATTAGAGTTTATTATACTCGGATAATTTCTACACCTATTATGTAGGTCCAAACTACTGTTTTAATTATCATAATTAATGGCACGAAATATTTACGAATATTAATTTAACGCTCTACCAAACGAGTGGTTATCTTCAACTTAAATTTTGATTTTGGAATCCCGACCGATCCAGTTAGAAACTCGGTCAATTTTGTCCAATTTAAATATTAACGGGTACCATTAATATTCGTGTCAATGCAGATTGGATGGTCCGAATTCTTTCTGCAGTAACTCAAGACTTTTGAGGTACCGCAGACGACATGGAAGAATATTGTAATTCAGAATTATTCATTAAAATTTGAGATACGGCAACCAATCTAACAATTATAAAATTAAGTTTCAATTTTTTTTTTTTTTGGAAAAAACGAAGGCTCCAGCTTCCTTTTATATTGTTCATCAATCCATAGTTTTACTTTAAAGTTAGAATTTGGGTCAAGGAACGATTAATGATTCCCAAAAGTCTGCAAATTGGGGTCTACTTTGTGCGACAGACTTAAAAATTCATGAGCAGTTATGGTTGTCTTTCATTTTCTTTTTTTTTAAAAAAATCTTATACTAGTAGTCTTTCATATTTTAATAGTTGTTTTTATTCTACTAGTTATATTTTATGTTCTACTGGTTATATTTCACATTCTAATGGCTTGTACTTGATATATATCTTTCATTTTTTATAAGTTGTCTTTCATCTATTATTGGTAGTTTTTTTATAGGTCAAAATCAGAGCTAATAATATTTAACCCTCATTGTCTACTCTACAATCGATTCACAAGCGCATGAATCTGTCGTATAGTATAGATCGGAGTGTCGATTCACATAGATAGTGTATTAAGAGATCTAATAATTAAGTCTAGGTTTTTGGTTGTTTGTTTGTAGGAACAATTATAGTAAATAAATGTTTTGTGTATAAAAGATGAATTTCTAGGAATAAGGCTATCAATTCTTCTTACTAGTTTAATCTAGTTTCTAGTTGAAAAAGCAATTGTATGTGGTGTTGTCACTAACTGCATATGACTGCTTAACCTATCAATTATGGTTTCTAACTCCAATTGGTGTTGCATGCAGCTTGATCAGAACTGTGTGTGCCCTAACTAGTATCAAATAAAAATCTGAGAGTTGCTAATCATTGCTATGCTATAGCACCCTAACTGAGAAGGACTGGCAATGGGATGGTACCCAAACCTCACCCTAATCAATCGCATAAGATCAATGATAAGTCTCTATTAGCAAGACTAGAAGGATATAAGTTCACAACTACGTCCTTCCTTTATACCTTCTACAGTTGAAATAACTGAGAATACCCCACTATTGGTCTATAAAACGCGGCATTCGTCTGCAGATCTATATTCCAATAGGTTTCTAACTAAGATTGGATCACAAGGGATCAACTACTATGTTTATTTTCCTGTACCATATTCCTAACCGATCAATCTTATACGCCTAAACACTATGGTATGTACATCACCATATGGATGAGGTTAGCATGCACTGAATTTAGTAATACAAACAATAAAGTATAGTAAACACAAATGATAAATATAAATAAAAACTCTAGATTAAATTCATAAGAATTCAAGATTACATGCCTTCACCTTAAAAAGGTGTTGCTTAGCCGCTCATGGCGAATTCAGCAACAAAAGATACAAGAGACATGATTAATGAAGCAAAAGAGAGATATGAGGAGCACACCTAAAGAATTTCTCTTAATCTCATACACGCCGTCTTCACGTCTTGCACCTCTCCTCTTTTAGTGGAGTTTATGTGTTTTCTCTATTAGGCTATCCTATTTTCTAATGGCATACACTCTCTTAGAAAACCCTAGATATATTCTATTTATACTCTACTAGGTTTTCTACTCCTGTTCAGATAGGAAGACGAGTTATGATTCATCCACCATGTGTGAATGAGCTTAGTAGAACTTTGCTGCCATGTTTAGTACTGTAATTGTTGCTAGCTAGTTATCGCATGCGGTTGCCTAGGTTTCATGCGGTTGTATTATTCATCCGCAAGGAATTCCTGTGCAACATATTCTTCTCTGTTTGGAATGCACCTGTATGCGGTTAGCGGCCTCTAGTCGTATGTAGATGAATGGTCAACCACATGTTGGAACCAGTATGTCTAAAATGCTTCGTTTTATACCTATTTTAGCTCCAAAAATACTAGAAAATATGCAATTCTACATAATCAAGTAAAATAACAAAAGTAATCTGATTCTACCTAAAATAAACAGTTGTAACTCAATTTTGGTAATATTTTAGATTAAGTGATAGGGAAAAACACTACTTATTTCAACCTTATCATCTTTCATCTTGTACTGGTTGTCTTTCATCTTATTCTAATTGTCTTTCATCTTCTACTAGTTATTTTTCATATTCTTCTCGTTGTCATTCATCTTGTACTGGTTGTTTTTCATTTTCTGTTAGTTATATTTTATCTTCTTCTGGTTGTATCTCATTTTTTGAAGAATAGTGGCATGCCACTGATTTCTATTAGAAACCAAAAAAGCACTAGCATAGGTATCCCAAGAGGAGACCTAAGCAGAGTACTCAAAACGTAATACAACTGTAATAGAGTGCACCAGTATAAGCAATTCTAAACAAAAGGCAGCTGAGCTGCATGAGATACCTAGCTAAACATAAAACCCAAAATAACCAAAATGACATTGGAGCAAATACAGGTATGAAAAAACCTAAAGTTCTATAGAGTCCCAATCAACAGAGTCTTCATCCTTGTCAGTCAAGTCTGGGTCGTTTCCAGACACTGGATCTATAGGATCCTCCACACCAGTGGGGGCCTGTGTGACAGCAACATCCTCCAGTGGATCCTCTTCCCATTGGGACAACCCTATTAGAAGGGAGACTGCCTCCTCTTCCTCTGCCCTCATCTGGTCTGGTAGGTCCTTAACATCAGAAGGGAGAATGAGTGATAATTTTAAGTATGAACCACCTTACATGATTGGCACCAAAATTTGGTAAGTGACAGGATTTTGGTTCCTAACGCCTTTGCCGTAATAGGTCTGGTTCCTTGAAAGCAGACTCTGTTTCCTTCCAACCATACTAACCATAAAATTGCACATCTAATTAATTCAAGTAAAAGTTTATCTTTGAGGGGGATGGCTGCATCTAACAACCATAGTTTCTCAAGATTCTGATATGAAAAACAGAAACCATGAAAATTAGCAATCCATTGCCAAATTAAATAGATATAAGAGCACTGAACAAAGAGATGATCTACACTCTCAGGCAGAGAGCAGAAACTACAAATATTATCTCCTTGCCACCCTCTTCCCTTTAAGTTATCTTTTGTCAGAATCCTATTTCTTCTAACCAACCACAATTTTTTTTTTATTTTCAGAGGTAATTTGGATTTCCAGATGGTAGAGTATTCCTTATTATGAATTCCTCTATATTGAAGCCATTGATAGAAGGAACTAACAGTAAAGAGACTGTTATTGCTCCATCTCCAAATAATTTTGTCTTCTAAAGATTGGTTCAAAGAAAAACTAGCAAAGAACTGCTGGAGCTGTCTCCATTCAGTTGAATAAATTCCAGTGAGTTGCCTTTTAAATTCCAGTTTTAAAGGAGATCTGGAAAATACTTGAGCCACTGAAACAAACCTGTCAGTGACAATAGAGAATAGGTTTGGATATTGGTGTTGTAAAGGGTACTCAAAGCACCATCTGTCTAACCAGAATGCAGTGGGGGTACCATTCTCTATTTCTTTATTTAAACCCAGGTCTATAATACCTTGATCTTTAAGAATGCCTCTCCAAAAAGGAGAGCACACTGAGGGAGAGGTTCTAGTACCATATTTACTGAATAAAATATCTTCCCATTTTTCTGTAATTGCAGGGTCTCTAAATCTAACCCACCACTTAGCCAAGAGAGCCTTATTCATTAACTTAAGATCCAGCACCTCTAACCCTCCTTGGTCTTTACCAGTACAGACTATATCCCAACTGACTAAGGAGTATTTCCTTCTGGTGGAGTTACCTCCATGCCATAGGAATTTTCTCCGAATTTTATCTATTTTATGTCTAATTTTGACTGGCAATCGATAAATGGACATCCAGTAAAGAGGAATTGCAGAAATAACTGCATTGAGGAGAGTGACTCTGCCCCCTAGAGATAGAAGATTACTCTTCCACCCTTGTAACTTTTTCTTAATTTTATCCAATAATATTTGCCACTCAGAATCAGTAAGGGCCTTATTTGTAATGGGGACTCCTAAGTATGTAAGAGGTAAAGAAGCAATTTGGCAGCCCATAATGTTTGCAAGATTCAGAATTTCTGACTCAGACAGGTTTAGTAGGTACATCTCGCTTTTTGTATAATTAATCTCGAGACCAGAACTATTTTCAAATGCAAGCAACAACCATTTAACATGTTCTAAAACACTGGGCTCTGCCTTAAGAAAGAGAAGAGTATCATCTGCAAAATGGAGGTTGAGAATACTCTCCAACCTTGGGAAGTTTCCCAATCCTTCAATCAAATGATGTTGCAGTGCCCTAGAAAGGATTTGATTTAAAACATTTGCAACTAAAATAAATAAAAAGGGGGATAAAGGATCCCCTTGCCTTAAACCTCTTTTGCAAGAGAAATAAGGGCCCAGATTACCATTCAAATTTACACAAGTACGACTACCTTCTAAGGTTTGCTTTATCCATGTCTGAAATCTTGTCCCAAAACCTCTAAGTTGTAGGACTTCCATTAAGAAGTCCCAATTGACACGATCAAATGCCTTCTCAAAATCAAGTTTAAAGAGAATACATTTCTGTTTTTTAATCTTGATCTGATGCAATGTTTCATGGGCACATACCACATTGTCCAGAATCAGCCTATCTTTGATATAAGCTGTCTGAGAAGAGTCAATCAAAGAATCCATAACTGTAGCAAGTCTGTCTGCTAACAATTTACAACTGGGCTTCTGGTTGTATCTCATCATCTTCTAATTGTATTTTATCTTCTTCTAGTTGTCTTTAATATTCTACTGGTTGTCTTTCATATTCTTCTAGTTGTTTTTCATCCTCGACTAGTTATTTTTCATCTTCTTCTAGTTGTTTCTCATATTCTACTGGTTGTCTTTCATTTACTACTGGTTTTATTTCATGTTCTAATGGGTGTATTTCGTCTTCTTCTAATTGTTTCTTATGTTCTAATTGATGTCTTTCATCTACTACTGGTTTTATTTCATGTTCTACTAGTCTTTCAACTTCTAATAGTCGTTTTTCATCTTGTATTGGTTGTCTTTGATATTTTACTAGTTGTCTTTCATCTTCTATTTTTTGTATTTCACCTTTTTCTTATTGTTTTTTATTTTTTTTTCTAGTTGTCTTTCATCTTCTTCTAGTTGTTTTCCATCTTTTTCTCGTTTTCTTTCATCTTGTACTGGTTGTCTTTGATATTCTATAGGTTGTCTTTCTTGTTCTATTGATTGTCTTTCATGTTCTATTTATTCTATTTTATCTTGTCATCGTTGCCTTTCATGTTCTACTGGTTGTATTTTATTTTATTCTAGTTGTATTTCATTTATTTCTACTTGTTTTTCATCTTGTACTGGTTGTATTAAATAGTTTACTAATTGTCTTTTTTACTCTACTGGTTGTCTTTCATATTTTGCTGGTTATCTTTCATTTATTACTAGTTGTATTTCATCTTGTACTAGTTTCTTTCATCTTCTATTAGTTGTTTATCATCTTATAAATTTGTGTCCAACTTTATGTTAAGTTTGCAGATTTGCGGCTTGCGGAATTTCTGTGCGGACATTATAGAGGGTCTTGTGAGTATTATATAAATATTTGCGGACAAAATATGAACTTTTCAGGAAGCACAAATTTTATATTTTAGATTTGTTCAGTCTACTCTCCTTCATTATTTTGTCTATCCAGTTCATAAAATCCTTAGCGGCCTGTAATTCAGATAAAAATCTGTAGTGCAAAGAGTAATTAAGATAAAAATTGATGTCTTGGAAAAACTGTAGTGCAAAGAGTAATTAAGATAAAAATCTGGCTATGTGCCATTATAAAGTTCCGGATTGTTGAACTCAATTTCCACAAAATTGTTGGGTGAATATATTAATATCTTAAAACAAAGTTTTGCTTTCTAGAATGTAAATATGCACACTGAAATTTAATTAAAGTGTACTGTATTATAGCAGGAAACTAAAACGCGTAGGTTACTATCTGTGAACTAACTAATGCAATGGAAAATTAATAAACGAAGACCTCTGTATTTTCACTAGATGCAACCAAATTTGGGAATAAATTGTCATATACTGATCTTTCTTCTAGACAATTAGACAAATCACTATCTGAATGAAAGAAGAAAAAACAGGGTAAAGATTTTAACAAAGCATAGTTTGCTTCATGCAGAAGAGTTAAAACAGTGTTGCATATGGTTTGTGCGTTGTACGACGCTGAAACTATTCTGTTATAATCTTTACCAGAAAATTGAACAAGGTCACCAACTCACCATCTTATCTCTAAACGCGCTTTAATTACTTCAGAAAAAAGGCAACTAGACTCTTTAGTCATGCCATTTGCCATTGTAGTCAGTCCATATAGGTACCTAGCCTCGTTTACTAATATATCGGTCATGACAGCTACAGCTAGTTAGAGTTCGCTCGTAAGGAGACATGTCAGTATTTTTGGAACCAAATTTAGTAATAATGATATTTTATATAATATTTAGGAAACTTTTTATTATTATATGACATTTTGATTTGATTCACTGATCAAACTTGACAAAAATTCAATTTACTGCTTTATTTACACCGTTATTTTACATTATGTTTTCATTTACTAATCTTATATCCCTTATGTTACCAAAATTAGAAAGACCAACAATTATATTTATCTCAAACCAACAGAAAAAAACAAGAAACGATCAGAGCACAAAGATTTAAATTCTCCGTTATAGAGGCCTCTAAAAGTTAAGGAGTACGTACTAAGAAAAACAAGAAACGATCAGAGCACAAAGATTTAAATTCTCCGTTACATGTGGACTTTATCAGCCCATCAATTGTATAAGCTTTCAGATCCGTCTATAATTGATTTGTAACAATTTCTATGTTATAAAGTAACCCCTTGAAAGGGGAAGAAGAAATGGATCCCTTCTATTTTTTTGACTCATTTGTCAGGAAACGGAAGCGAGATCAAGTAAAAGAGGTGTCGGTTGCAATGGTCCCAAAGCAGACTCCAAGAATTAATGTTGGTTTACCATATACTTCAAATTGTCTATTTTATCGTACAAACATTCAAATTTGTTATTTTTCTATTAAAATTAAAATACTTTCTTATTGTAGTCCTATCTTGATTTCTGAACTTTTAAATTTAATTCATTATTTAGTTCTATTATACCTATTTATTTTGCTCTATTTTTAAATCTACATGTTGTTTAAGTTGCAACACTCCGTTCTTTTCTTAGTGATTATATCTAGCACCATCCATACAACCTTTGTCCCTATAATTAATTATGTCGACCAAATTGGCCACAACGTTTTTTAATTTATACTTTAGTCTTCCGTTTATTACTCTTTCATAATTCTACTTTTTTTTTTTTTACATCTAATTGAACATGTGCGGAACAAAAACCAATTTCAAATCAATTTTAGTTTTTCTCTATTTATTGTTTTCCCAACAAATACATATTCAAAGGAAAAGAAAACCAAAAATAATGTAAATTTTACGTACTGATTCTCAAGTGAAGTTTTTTAGGAAGAAAAAGTGGTGAGTACAGAGATGAGTATCATGGGAAATAGTAAACTTTTCCATTAAATCTGGCCAAATCCAGCCTAACTTCATGGTTATTCAGGTCAAAACTTTTGACTTGCAATAATGCGGCCGGATGGAAATAATATCTTAATTATAGACCTTTGGTTTTCAATTGAGGTAATTTAATTATTTAATTATATATATATATATATATATATATATATATATATATATATATATATATATATAAGAGAGAGAGAGAATTTCAGTTTCTTTTATAGAATTAGTTAGCTATGTATAATTGTCCTTTCTTTTCTAGAAATATAGGTCATCATCAAGCTAACTATACATTACATTACATTACAGATTCTAGAAGAAGGGGGTCTAGCTGATCATATTGGGCCAAATTGATATTTAGTCATGAGTACAAAACCTTTTTATATCTGATGTACACGAACATCATGTATTATATAAATTCAAGTAAAAAATATCTCCAATTCTCCGTAACTGTCTAATAAGGGTTAAGCCTAAATATCAAAACTGTACCATGTGTGCAATCCCCACGTCATATTGAGTTCATAAATAACGCGTTTCTCTCCTCCTATGCCCCCCTACCGATCCGTCCCGTCAATTGCAAATGCGTGCAATATTGACATGTCACATTTGAAATAATTTCCTTCTCTTGTCGTTGAATATACAAACACTGTTTAAGTATTTTCTCTTTTTTTTTTCATCTAATATTATGTTCAAATAAAATTGCATATTTAATATAAATGGTACGGTGATGAGTTTTGACAAAAAAAAAAAGGATGTTCAATTTTCATAAAAAAAATATTTAAATAGAAATTAATGTTGAAATTAAGATAATATCTTATTTTGACAAAAAAAAAAAGACATCTTCCAGACTAAATAGGAGTTGAATCCGGCCCTTGTGCGAATTTAGATTAAATATAGCAAACTTTATCTTTTTTTTTGTTAAGTGGTAGAGTTATTAGATTTTTATTATTTCATTAATAAAGAAGTATCATACGGTCAAAAATAATTATAAAAAGAGGGAAAATCAAATTACAAGTAATTAGCACTGCAATTGTTAGTTTCGATACTATATATCAACACAAATTCATTTTCTTTTCTAGTAAGTTCTAATTATTTGTTAGTTATGAAATTACATTGATAATGTACCTTACATCAATTTTGGTACATAAACGTAGTAGTATTTTTTTTTTCATTCCAAGCCCTAGGCACGTAGCAGTATTTTATGATTTCAGGGCATCGGACCTACTTTATTTCGATGGGTGAAATGACCATTCAATTTCATCAAGATCCGTGCTAAGTACATTAAAATCCATGCAAGTCTGTTTCAATTTCCGTGCACACTAATCTTAGTTCTAATCGTACGGTGTTAGAACTAATTGAACCTAAAGTAGGTCCGATGCCCATCGGACCTACTCCTATCTCGTATTTTAATTAGTTAGCTGAGGCAAGTGCACCACACACCTAATTGTACAAACATTTCGAATTGCAAATGTTTGGAATTGAAATGTAAAACAGAAGAAGACACCTACTCTTAACTTCTTTACAAAACTGCAAAAGATATATTATCTGGAGGACTAGTGCCTTGTTTCAGACGTATCTTTCTTTAGTTTTATATAAACTTCTCTTATTCTTCTTCCTCCTCTCATCTTAATTTCCTTAACAATATTAGTTTTCTTCTCTTAGCTATACCATCTACTAGATATATAGCTAGCTAGCTCTTTTTAGTATTTTGTTAAAAACATCAAAGTTTTAACTGAAGTGCGACCATGATGGAAGATGCATTAATTTTGAACAATGGGAAAGAGAGCATGTATTTACCACCAGGATTTAGGTTTTACCCAACGGATGAAGAGATTATAACCAGTTACTTATCCGAGAAGGTGACAGACCCGGATTTTACAGCAGATGCCATTGGAGAAGTAGACCTCAACAAGTGTGAACCATGGGACCTTCCAAGTAAGCTCACTATACATATACACCTATCAGAACATTTTACAATATTTGTAAAGTGTGTTTTTAGTTAGACAATCAATATATATAACTCTACTGTATATAAGAAACTTATAAAAGTTGTTTCTAGGTGTTTATTCATGTTGTTATAATAAACATATATGACTATGTGTTATTTTTTATTTTTATAACCCACTGAATCCATTGTCATTATCATTCATTAGAAAAAATATTTCTCATTCACCCTTAAGGTCTTTTCCAGATGTTATGCCTTTTTTTTTTAACTCATCTGGATTATATATTTTAATTTGCTTGCTTTAAAAAAATTGTTACCAAAAATGATATCATTCTTAAATTATATATATTATTAATTATTTGGTTAAATTCTGTAACTATTTTCTAAACTTTGAGCAATAACATGACTACATTCACTGGGAAATCGATCTCCTCTAATGAAAAAGACTTGAGAGTAGGTCCGATGCTACTTTGGTTCAATGGATTCAAACATCGTCCGATCCACTTTAAGATACATGCAATCCGCTTTCAAATTCGTTCGAATCTGCTTTAATTTTCGTGCACACAGATCTGAAAGCGGCCTGGACGGTCTTGGAGCTTATTGGACTCAAAAATAGGCAAAAAAAAAAAAAAAAAACTTGCTAGTAGCTACTCCAATTTCAAAAAAAAAAAAAAAAAAAAAAAAAATATATACTTGTAGCCACTTTTATATTATATTTCTACAAAAGGTAACTATCACATGACTAGACTGCTAATTAATTATACGACATATCATCCCCAGTTTTAATTCTATTATTTTTATAATTCAATGTAGACAAAGCTAAGATGGGACTGGGAGAGAAGGAATGGTACTTCTTCTGTCAAAAAGACAGGAAATATCCTACTGGGTATAGAACCAACAGAGCAACTGCATGTGGTTATTGGAAGGCCACAGGGAAAGACAAGGAGATATACAAGGGCAAAGGAGAGCTTGTTGGTATGAAAAAAACCCTTGTTTTCTACAACGGGAGAGCACCAAATGGAGAGAAAACTAATTGGGTTATCCATGAGTTCAGGCTTCAAGGCTCATCCATAAAATATCACAGTCAAAGATCTCTTCAGAAGGATTTCCATTTTGATAAGGTAGTATATATTAATTAGACTATATACCTTAACTTGATTAGTGTGATATATACTTTCTGTTTTCAATTTTGATATAACGATAACAATATATGAATGCAGAAAGAATGGGTTGTTTGTAAGATCTTCCACAAAAGCATTGCACTCGCAAAAGGTTCGCATAACATAAACTCAAATGCATACCGTATTGAGGCGCCTTTGATTAATCCATACTGGCATAACCCAAATACGATATCTACAAATTTTAATGCACTAACACCACCGCCAAATCTTCCCAGCTTATTGCCTCGAGAAATGGATGGTGTTAATTTGGGACATTTGAACCAAGAACAACAACTGGTACAGGATGAAACTCAGTGGTACAACAATGCGTTGCCTCAGCTACATGATAACATAATCAATTCTTCGGGTGCAATGATGGATACAAACAGTCTCTGGAGTTTTTGAAATATCTGATAGCTAGTTATATGATAGAGAACAGAGGGATATTTTATTGGAGGTGCTGTACATGTTTTCCTTTTTTTGAGCTCTTCCGTTCTAGGTCTTCTGATTTGGCTATTTGACATACATCTGTTGTGTAAATTCTTTAATTTCATTAGCTTGTATTTTTCACAATTTTACTGATATTTAGTAGGGAGGATCTATTTGTTTGTAGCACTTTTAGCAATATATGTGTACTCTACTGGTTGATATATTTCCCCTTCCTGTAGTTGGATGTGCTTACGTGCGAGAGTGGGTCTAAGTTTTAACAGAAAACATTTTACTTTATGCAGCTCAAGAACCATATGCAGTGCTCTTTTGATTCTATAGTCTGTGCGCTGCATGAAGTGAAAACTACTTTGTTAAAATATTTACCCTGTGAGGCTGTGACAGCGTTTTTTTTTCTATCCAGGCCGGAATTAATTGGTCTGTTTCTTGTTAATGGAAGCATTATTATGCGCTCAAGTAATTACTAAAATCATAACATTCATGCACAGTATGGAATTAAAAGATATGCTACCTGTGTTTGTTATCAAATCTTATCTATCCAAAAGAAAACTTCTCTCCATGAAAAAGTTAAAATTTTTTTGTTCTATTATATTAATTATATATTAAATAGAAATTGCGATTTTAACAGTACTGTTTGGACTCGTTGCTCTAACAATATTATAGACAAAACGGAGTAGAACTAGGGTGTTCACCAAATTCCTTTGTGAACTCAATTCTAAAATCGATCCGATTAGCTTCAAACGATGAATTCTAACCGTTGAAACTCATCTACCTTATGAGTGATATGTGGCTACAAGCGAAAATTTTAAATTTTGAAATTAATTTTGTATAGAGTCAAGTGGTAAAAAAACGGTCAAAAAATAAATGCATTAAAATTAATTTATAAATCTTCTAATTTTGACCGCTTGACTATATACTATGAAGTGTAGTATTTAATTTGCTACTTCTTTGAGTTCTTGTAGTAAATAAATTATTTAAGTATTAGTTAATTTTGAAATTTGACACCTTGTAGGATTTAATTAAGTAGCTTGTTAACTAGTACTTTATAATACTTGAACTTATGATGTTTGAAAGGTATATTGTGTTCTTTTATCAAATATAAAGATGTGTAATTCAGAGTTGGGCTTAGTAAAACTAAAAAGATTTGATTCCAAAATTCAAATGAAAAATTTCTTGTTGATATTGAAATCGGGAGATTTTGACACTCATCTTTATTTCTTTCATAATATAATAATTGATTCTATAATATTAGGAAGTTAATTAAATTGCGAAGTAAAAATCTTGTTTTAATTCACGTTCAGACTTTAATTTTGAAAGTTCAAACAGTCAGACATGAACAATTCAACATGATCGCCATATTAAAATCTGCATGGAGATCAAATTTTACATTTTTAGAATATTTTTACTGATTTTTTAGATATGTAAAAAATCGTTAATTTTGAATGGTTTTTGGACCATAAAAAATAACAATTTTCTACATACTTGTTTAGAAAATTATATATATATATATATATAGAGAGAGAGAGAGAGAGAGAGAGAGGTTGGCTAATATCAAATCAGTTGTTCCTGAGATCCCGTACAACCAAGTGGTTTTTCAATTTTCGAAGTCCAAAACGTCGATCCAAACCGTTAGATGTGTTTCCGATATTACAATGTGCTTGGAGACCAAATTTTACATTTTTTGGAATTTTTTTACTATTTATAAGTTACTTTGAAAATCGCTGATCCAACAGTGGCTTAACCAAACAGTAAAAACAGAAGCCACCGTTGGATCAGCGATTTTCAAAGTGGCTTAATAAATAGTAAAAAAATTCAAAAAAATATAAAATTTGGTCTCCAAGCACATTGTAATATAGGAAACACATCTAACAGTTTGGATCGACGTTTTGGATTTCGAAAATTGAAAAACCACTTAGTTGCACGAGATCTCAGGAACAACTGATTTGATATTAGCCAACCTCTATATATATATATATAGAGAGAGAGAGAGTGTGGCTAGGTTTTCTTATTTTCAAAGTCCAAACAGTTGATCCAAACTGTTAGATGTTCAATTTATATTAAAATGTGCTTGGAGACCAAATTTTACATTTTTTGGAATTTTTTTTACTTAATAAGATGATTTAAAAATCGCTGATTTTATTAAACTTCTGCACCATTGAAAAACAACAACTTTCAAATCGTCTTAATAAATAGTAAGAAATATTCAAAAAAATATAAAATTTGGTCTCCAAGCACATTTTGATATAGATTGAACATCTAACAGTTTGGATCGACTGTTTGGACTTTGAAAATCAGAAAACCGATCTAGGAACAAACGTTTTGAACATATATATATATATATATAGAGAGAGAGAGAGAGAGATGGGCTATTGTACTTCGCGAAGTAAAGCGGGTGCTTTACTTCGCGCTCGTTTGAGATTTTCAAAGTTCAAAACGTCGATCCGAACCGTTCAAGTTGATCTCCATATTGAAATGTGCTTGGAGACCAAATTTTACAATTTTTGGAATTTTTTTACTATTTATTAAGCCACTTTGAAAATTGCTGATCCAACGGTTTCACTGTTTGAACAGTGAAACCGTTGGATCAGGAATTTTCAAAGTGGCTTAATAAATAGCAAAAAAATTCCAAAAATTGTAAAATTTGGTCTCCAAGCACATTTCAATATGGAGATCACATCTAACGGTTCGGATCGACGTTTTGAACTTTGAAAATCGAGATACGAGCGCGAAGTAAAGCACCCGCTTTACTTCGCGAAGTACAATAGCCCATCTCTCTCTCTCTCTCTCTCTATATATATATATATAGTTTGGTATTTGAAAATATTTTTATATGAATATTATGTTGAATAAATTTGATTGGCTATTTAAATTTTCAAATATATAAATTATAGACGTAAAATAAAATAAGATCATTACAACACAAACTCACAGTAACCCAACTACTATCATAATTAATTTATGGACCACTTTATCACTGAAAAGTAAATGATAAACGTTACACGGTCATCCGACTGCTAATTGATAAATACCACTAAAATTTTGAGTACGTAGCACATTAGTACGTACTATGCATCAAGATATTATAAAATACTCCTTAATTTAATGATGCATTCACACCATCACAAAATATATGCATCTATAAAAGAAATAATTTTTTTGTTATTTCGATCCCAACCATTTAAATTTTTAAAAAAATTTCATATGCAAATTTCAACAAATTAAAACAAGTTTTTCACATACTAATCTTAACGGAAAACAACAGTTAGGATCGAATAACAAGTTCCTGTTATTCCAAGGAATAACAACAGAATTATTTCCATCTATATATGAAGTGTGATAATTACACTCAACTGCACTTCGATCTTACATGTATCCAAGATGTATTTATACTTTCAAAAAATTTATTTATACTTAATGATCAATGGATTTGTACCTTATTAGAAGTAAAATTTCTGAAAGTTATATATTTATTAATTAATTTAACTAAGTCCTTAAGATTAACTTAATTACTTATGATATATCATTTACAAATAAAAATAATAATAAGAACTTTTGTATATATACTAGGTATAAATATCTATGCATTCATATATAAATAGTGTATAAGTTGAATATGGATACTTTTAAATAGAATGGAGATTCACTACACTGGGAAAGAGATATGGAAGCATCATATATAATGATAATGATCGAGAATTTTTTCGCTCAGTGCATGGTAAACAATTTAATTACAACGTCAAACGACAACTTTTTAATTTCAAATAAAATGAGATAGAATGAAAATGAAACTCAATCAGAATCACAAAATTAAAATAAATAATAACAACAACAACAACAACAGTAATATTAATAGTAATAATGATACCAATAATAATAGTAACAATATTAATAATAATACTACGTACACCTATGTTAACTATGTCTTCATGATAGATTGTAGGGGCAAAGTTCTAAGTCCTATGTCATTGATTCCAAATTGATTCCAAATTTCTAACTCTGTAATCTAAAGCCTAAAATACTATCCTTACACAATATTTCCTAGGTCATAATTCTGATACGTGGATCGCTAACTTTCACGTGTTCATGTACAAAGTAACTCTTTGGATACATTTCATTCATTCAAGTCTCTTTTTACTGCTTCCTCCCATGTCAATCTTGCCCAACTTCTGTCTCTCTTTGTGTTTTTTATACAACTTATAATTCTAGTATGCACGAGTGCATTGGAAGGTCTTTGTTGGAGATGCTCAAACCATCTCAAGCAGTGTTGGACGAGCTTCTCTTCAATCGTGCTAGCCCAAGTCTGTCACGTATATCATCATTTTTTATTTGGTCCCGTCTTGTGTGACCACATATCCATCGCAGTATGCAAATGTCTGCTACACTTATATTTTGGACGTGTTGTCTTTTAGTAGCACAATATTCTATATCGTATAATGTCGCATGTCTACAGTGGCGGAACTAGAAAATTTTGATAGGAGTGGCTGAAAATTAAAATGCACAATTACATTGAGTGAGATTTGAACTCAAAACTTCTCAACCACAAAATAAAACTTTTAACCACTAGGCTACAACTAAATATTTGTCTTTTATTGAAAGTGGCTAGACTATATAAAAAGAAAAGATAAAATTCAATTTTATAATTAAATTTTAAAATCATAAAGTGACTTAGCCACATTTAGCTAAACCTTAAATTAATCCGCCCCTGCATGTCCTGTAGTACTCGTCTTTGAGCTTTTGTGGGAATAACTAAAAAATAAATAAATAATTCTGGACATGGCCAATTCATTGGAAAGATCCAATTCTACAATCTCACTGTATTGTATTCCTTCTTTATATTTATTTGTTATATAGTTTGCTTGCTTAGTTTTCTTTCTTTCGTTTTGTTCTTCTTTTTTTTTTTAATTCGGGGCGACATATATATTATCATATTTTCTGTAGCATAACTTTAATTTTTTATATGCTCTCATTACTTTAACAAGGTATACATCCAAATAATATTCATATGTATCTATGTAAGCTAGTACGTACGTATTTTCTATTTGTACAGTTGTACGTACTATATGGATATTATGTTATTTATTCCAATAACGTAATACAAATTACAAAAAAAAAATATTTATATACAAGAATATCAACATTTGATATATTATTTGCACTATAAAACAACGAATTATTCTGAATTATTTCCCTAATATTTAACCTAATTTAACTTTGCCTAATTTTGTTTCGATCAAGAACTTGTCATTATTCATATAAATACGTTGTATACAAAAGTTTTCTTTCAAACAAAAAAAAAATGTGGAGCTGTTATGCAAGCACAGTACTGCCATTGGTTTTGCCTTGAAGCTAAATAAAATTGCTGTCTTTTTTGCCACAGTTTCTGATTTTCATAAATTAGCTAGAGTTCTTTTATCTGAGGATGATATGTTATTTTATTCAAGGAGAGCCAAAAAAAAAAAAACGAATAAGTCTATCTTTAAAAGATTCAGCATCCATTACTGCAAAATATATCATATAAACACTGGAAAACTAAAAGAGATATATTCCAATATCTCCTTTAGAAAAATTCATGCTCGATCAACTTTTACTGATAAAGGAACCTTTGGTATAATTTAATAAAAAAGATCGAATAATAAGAAAATAAACTCAGCATGCAGGGATCTAAGAGAAGAGAATCCACAAGCAAAACAAATGGAATTACACGTGAAAAATGAACTTGAAAAATATTAAATATACAAAGTGACATATGATGATCATGCATAGAAAGCAAAGGTAGGTGGTACATGACAGTACAATATCAGCCCCATGACCATCAGTTGCTAATTATGTCTAATATATCCAACATGCGATATGATTATTTTCTTCAATACCAACTTAATACCTACTTAATTTAGTCGTAATTTCGGCAGTACTGCTATTCCATTTTACAGGTTAGAATTTGAGACTGTATAGAGCTGCCTAATTTAGGTAATACTGTCAATTTACAATTAGGCGAAAAACAATCAGGACTATTAGACAACTGTGTTAGCTAGGGAACTGTTTTTAATTATAGTCTAAAATGTATGCTCTATTTTAGTAACAACAGCAACAGAGAGTCAAATTTAACAGGCCAGGGAATAAACTAGAAAGAGAATCAATCAATCAATCAATCAATCACACGCGTGTGGTTTTGTGTATTTTTTAATTATGTATAATAGTACAGTTAAGGCCGGTTTTATGGCCAAGTCATGTGGCACCTGAGTCACTGCCATGTCAACAATTAATAGCTGATCCCCAGGCTCTGTCGTTTTGTGCATTTTAATTAAGCTCATGAATTCAAGGGAGCGCGCGTGTGCGTGTGCGTGTGCGTGCGCGTGCGTCTCTTTATTTGAAATTTTACCAGAAGCAAGCAGATGACGGAATCATTTGTAGGATATGAAGGAATCATATAGTCTTGGAAAGATAAAACATTAAATTAATTACTGCAAAGCATGCTTTGTGATGATCTAGAATAAGTTTTGAGATGCCTAATCTTGTATTTTATTTCAGGATGCTGGTATGGGACTCCGAAACCGAGTTCTAGCCTCTGTTTTGGTTAAAAGTTCAAACTATACACCTGCCCTCATTGACCTTACTAAGATTCGAATCAATAGAACATTTTTATAAAAATTAAATGCAATAACGATTCTAGTTCAAATTGCTTGGTCTGCCAATATATATACACACAGAGAGTGACTAATATGCTTTCGATAGCACAAGCACTGAAATACATCCAATTTATTTTTCAATTTTCAATTTTCGGTAGCACAAGACGTTTTGTGAATTTAATTCTAAAATATATTGCATTCATTTAACTAATGAAATCAAACCGTTCAAAGTTTTACATTACGAATAATATGTTTATGTATCGAGTATTATATTTCAAATGGCAAAAAAAAAACATACAATAAAATTAATTTCAAATATTTATTTTACCGTTAATTGACTTAATATAAAATGAATTTAAAATTTTTAATGTGATATGTAAAATCATTACTCGTATTGTAAATCAATTTAAACAATTTGAATTTATTGTTTAAATATATTTTATGAAATTTTTAGAATTCAAACCCCTCCTTCTCTTGTTGAAATATTTATTTACTATTAGTAATTAAAGCTAGCAATAAGCTAAGCCGAAATTATTGACTAGTCAAAACTTTAACCTCATCTTATGATATTTTGGTGCTTTAATAAATGACAAACATGGAGCTGATTATCGCCTTCAAACTACTATTAATTAATGCTATTAATTGTTTTCCTTATCTTATCCTTAAGCACCTACTTTCCAATTTGACAAGGAATCAACTATTGAGGATATACTTGCTATAACCTAAGGGATCTAATGACATCATTCATGCATATTTTTTATTGAAATTTGGATGCTAGTAGGTAGGTTCAAAACTATGGTCCTGACTTTACAGAAGCCTTTATATGCTTAATTAATATATTTGGATAATCTAGACTTCACCAAACACAAAAACAAATATATTGAGATAAACTAGGTTAAGATGCCATGATTCGTAGGTGCCACAAGAGATGATAGCTAGGTAAGCTTTAAAATAATACATGTTTCCAATGAAGAAACTGCTTCTTCGTATGAAGAGCGGTTTATCGCGAGAGTAAAGATATTGACATAATTATTTTAACTTCACAAATCGTATCAGTTATGGCGTTATATATACACACACACATATAAATTAATACACACACACACACACATATCGCAGTTTATCAAGAGTAAAGATCGATATTGACAGAGCCATTTTAATTTCACACATCGTATCAGTTATATATATATATATATATATATGAGTAGAACTAGAGTGCTCCTAAGTTCACCAAACTTCCTGTGAACTTGACTCTTAAAATATATCGAATCGACTTTAAACGATGAATCCAAACCGTTGAAACCCTTCTACCTAATAAATGATGCGTCTACATGTGAAAATTTTAAAGTTTCGAATTAATTTAATATAGAGTCAACTGGTCAAAAGTTTAAGGTTTATAAATTAATTTTAATGCATTCATTTTTTGGACTCCTTTGACCACTTGACTCTATATTAAATTAATTCAAAACTTTAAAATTTCCACATGTAGACGCATCAATCATTAGGTAGAAGAATTTCGACGGTTTGGATTCATCGTTTATTGTCGATTCGATATATTTTTGAGTCAAGTTCACAAGAAGTTGGGTGAACTTAGGAGCACCCTAGTTCTACTCATATATATATATATATATATATATAAAGAGAGAGAGAGTGATACTACCATGCTTTGAGAAGTAAAGATAATGTTTTATTTTTTTTTCATATCTCTATTTTCAAACTTCAAATAGTCAATCTGAACTTTTCAACATGATCTTCGTATTGAAATGTTCTTGGATGCCAAATTTTACATTTTTTTGAAATTTTTTACTATTTTTTTAGAATTTTTGAAAATCAGTGTTTTTTATTTTCTTATTATTTTTTTATTTAGTGAAAAGTTGTGATTTTCAAAAATTCTAAAAAAATAGTCATTTTTTCCAAAAAATGTAAAATTTGGTCGGCAAACACATTTCAATATAAAGATCATGTTGAAAAATTCGAATCGACTGTTTGAACTTTGAAAATGGAGATATGAGCAGGAAGTAAAATACCCTCTTTACTTCCCAAAACATGATAGCCCCCCCTCTCTCTCTCTCTCTCTCTCTCTCTCTCTATATATATATATATAGAGTAGAACTAGGGTGCTCCTAAGTTCACCAAACCTCTTGTGAACTTGACTCTAAAATATATCGAATCGACTTTAAACGATGAATCCAAACTGTTGAAATTCTTCTACCTAATGAGTGATGCGTCTACATGTGAAAATTTTAAAATTTCGAATTAATTAAAATAGAATCAAGAGGTCAAAAGTTTAAGGTTTATAAATTAATTTTAATGCATTCATTTTTTGGACTCCTTTGACAACTTGATTCTATATTAAATTAATTCGAAACTTTAAAATTTTCACATGTAGACGCATCAATCATTAGATAGAAGGATTTCAACGTTTTGGATTCATCGTTTAAAGTCGATTCGATATATTTTAGAGTCAAGTTCACAAGAAGTTGGGTGAACTTAGGAGCACCCTAGTTCTACTCTACATACATACATACATACATCACACACATATATAGAGTTGGACTACGGTACTTCGTGAAGTAAAATGAGTGTTTTACTTCACATCTATATCTTTAATTTCAAAGTTCAAATAGTCAATCCAAACCATTCAACATTCAATCTATATTAAAATGTGCTTGGAGACAAAATTTTACATTTTTTGAAACTTTGTTACTATTTATTATGGCGGTTTTAAAATCGCTATTTTCAATGATTCAGAAATTTTTCACCTTTTATTAAAATCAGTGATTAAAAATTAGTTTAATAAATAGTAAAAAATTCCAAAAAAATATAAAATTTGGTCTCTAAGCACATTTTAATGCAGATATCACATCTAATAGTGTGAATTGACTGTTTGGATTTTGAAAATTAGAAAACCAATTGGCTGCACCACGGTACCGGAACAAACGTTTTGATATTAGCCAACCTCAATATATATATATGAGTAGGGTTAAAATGCATAATTAGTTTTGTGCTCCAGTCATGCTTTGCATCTTTTTTTTTTTCCGTTTTCAAAGTCTGAAAAATCGATCAGAACCACTCAACGTGATCTTCATATTAAATGTGTTTACAGACCAAATTTTATATTTTTGAAATTTTTTTACTATTTTTTTAGATATGTACAATATCACTATTTTGGATGGTCATTGGTCCATAATCTTCTGAAAATAATAGTTTTGTACCTATCTAAAATAATAGTAAAAAAAATTCAAATAATATAAAATTTGGTCTCTAAGCACATTTTACTATGAAGATTATGTTGGACTGTTCGGATCGACTATTTGGACTTTGAAAATGGAGATAAGGATGAGGAACATGATTGGAGCACAAAATCAATGACGCATTTTAACCCTACTCTCTATATGTGTTTTACTTACAACTCATATCTTCATTTTCAAAGTTCAAATAGTCGATTCAAACCTTCCAACATGATCTTCATTTTAAAATGTACTTTGAGACCAAATTATACAATTTTTGGATTTTTTTTTTACTATTTTTACATAATTTTTGAAAATCACTTTTCATTAAATAAAATAGTAATTAAAAATTCAGCAAAACAATGATTTAAAAAATTTCTAAAAAATAGTAAAAAATTCTCAAAAAATGTAAAATTTGGTCTCCAAGCACATTTTAATATGAAGATAATGTTGGAAGGTTCGAATTAACTATTTAAATTTTAAAAATGAAGATATGTGAATATCATGTTTAATTTCCAAAGCAAGTTAGTCAATCTCTCTCTCTCTCTCATATATATATATAGAGTAAATCTAGGGTGTGATCAGTGGCGAGTCCAATGTATCACAGGGGTAGGCACTTGCCTACCCCTGGATTTCGTTTTTTTTTTTTACCGGGGTTTTTATTTTAATTACAGCCCATAACTCAAACAACACCCCATTCTAATTCCAGCAGCCCAGGGTCCAGCCAATTTTTTTCCACGAGTTTTAATCAAAGCAGCAGCAGCCCATACCCCATAGCATCTACGCCGAAGAAAGGAAGAAAGAAAGGACTGCACGAGCGTCTGTGCGGCCGAGTCTGCCGCGGTGCTGCCTGCCGTCTGCGCGGCCGAGTCTGTCGTCTGCGTCTGCGGCCTGAGCGGCTGTGCCTTCCGCCTCCGCCTTCCTTCTCCGCGACTCCGCCTGCTGCTTGCGCCTGCCGGAGCAGCTGATCGATTTTTGGGAGCTTCTGAACCGTCTTGTGCGCTTCTCAATCGCTTTTCCAATTTCTAGTATATTTCCAATTAATTAGACCGTAAGAGTATTAGTTGTCGATTAATTTAATCTCAGATATCTCAATTTTGAAATTGGAGCCGTGTGAGTGTGTTTCTTTAGTGCTCCCTGGTGAGTTATTTTCTTCTCTAATTGTTGATTTCAGAATTATTAATGTTGTATCCTGTATCCAGATATTAGTGGGATTAAAGAGTATCAAATTGTGGCAATCTGAACTAAGTGTAGATTTGAATTATTCACTGGATGACCCTACTCTTGTTCAGGGGCGGACCCACTTGGGTCCAGGGGGGGGGGCAGCTGCCCCCCCTGGATTTTGCGTTTTAGTGGAAGTTGGGACGTTTCGATCGAGTCTGCCCCCCCTGGAAAATTTTTTGCCCCCCTCTGGGCGTTTAATTTGTAGTTCGGGTTAAATTTAGGATTAAAATTAAAATAAATTTATTCAATTATGATTAATAATTAGAATTATAGATTAAAATATCAGAAATTACAAGTCAGATAATTGAAAAGTATAAATTAAACCATTATTTTTTATTAAGTACTTAATTAGTTAATGGATTTGAACCCGATTAGCTATTTAAACCCGATTCGATATTTTTTTGCCCCCCCTGACAAAAATTCTGGGTCCGCCCCTGCTCTTGTTAAGCTGAACTAAGTGTAGATTTGAATTTGTATATGATTTAATTACATGGCAAACAAAAGGACAGCGGATTATTAGAAGTTAAAATCAGTCGTACTTTAATTCCATTATACATATTATTTCAAACTGCTCAATCCTCTTGAACCCGAACCCGTTAATTTATTTGAAGTTAAAATTGGTCGTACTTTAACTTGTATTCTTCTTTTAATTGTGTCTTGAATCCGAACTCGAACCCGAACCCTTTAATTTATTTGAACCCGAATCCGATTTTTGCCTACCCCTGGCTCAAATCCAAGCCTCGCCACTGGGTGTGATGTGCTCATCAAGAGGATTTGATGAGCACAACTTCAAAAGTATATCGGATCGGCTTCAAATAAGAAATCCAAACCGTTGAAATTCATGTACTTCATAAGTGATGGATGTACATTCAAAATTTTGAAAGTTTCGAATTTATTTGCTACGAGATCAAGCGGTTAAAGTAATGAATCTTTAAAAAACTTATTTTATAAGTTGTTTTATATATTCATTTTTCATCATTTCTTTGACCACTTTACCTCGTAGCAAATGAATTCGAAACTTTCGAACTTTTGCATGTAGATGCATCACTCATGAAGTACATGGATTTCAACGGTTTAGATTCGTCATTTGAAGTTGATCCGATATACTTTTGAAGTTGTGCTCACCAAACTCTCTTAGTGAGCACATCACATCCTAGCTTTACTCTATATATATATATATATATATATAATTTCATTTTAACTCAATTGGTCATGCATTATGTGAAGCAAAAATAGTTCTGTCGATATCTTTACCCTCTACGGCTCTACCACATAACAATTACGGTTTGTTCCTTAATTTATCTCTAAATTAGTTTTTACATGAGGGTTGATGTGTTAAATCAACTTAGCGCTTGATTGGGACAGTTCATCCTAATTTACACATAATACAATTGATCTTTAGTCCCTAGATTCATATTACTATTTCAGGATTGGAACTGACAGGCTTATTTTTTTTTTGGGAGAAACAGCATGGTAGAACTATCTCCGCTACAAACGGGTAATTGATGAAATAGAAATAAATAATACGGTAATACCTAAAGCTATTTTAAAATGTAGATTCAGGTAAGTCTAAAATTGTGCACGAAAATTGTTGGGCCTCCGGTTTATTTATTTTTATTTTATTTATTTTTTCCAAAAGAATTAAATCACCTATGCCTAATTAATTTAATTTCTATAATTTAAGTGGCATAGCTAATTTATAGTTGAAACCACTTTTCATAGATAAATATATTGACTGTTTTGGCTTCCCGCATCGCACAAATATTGTTAGAATCAAAATAAAATAAACATATGACTCGATCGTATATTGCATGATGCCAAGACAACGATGTCAATATCCTTACTCGTTTTTACTGCTTGTCTTTGGTCATCCAATAATAAACATATACTTCTTTTAATATTAGTAATCAATGTAATAGTAAAAAAAAAACAGTTGTAATAGTAATTACAATTTGAATAGAAAAAAAAAACTCGTTAATTACCTATTAATTGATTAATTGGCTATTCAAATAATGCAAAATAAAGTTTAATAATTATTTAATAGACACCCAATAAAAAAAATATCCATGGATGTGTTGTAATTTGGCAAGCAATAAGTTTGAATAAGTAAATATATATATAGTTATTTCGTACAAGATTTCTCCAGAATAATACCAACACGGTCGAACTCTACAAGTCTTGAAGCAATTGGCGTATTATTTTGGACGACAATAAAGTCACAACTTAATTAAACGAACTATTTTAAAATATTAATATTCAAAATCATTGAAAATATGCTAGATATTTACATTTTCAAACACTTCTAGCTAGTCGTTCGATCTGCACACAAATCTATCTTTCCCTCTCTAGTTCATCCTTTCTGACAGAATTTCTCTCTCCTAACCAAGCTCAATACGTGCTTAATTAAAATTGATAATCAAATAATAAATTTTGATTCATCAAAGGAGACCCCGCCAAATTAAACTGTGAACAGTCCGTGCTTGTTTTCTCCATCCTTTGTCTTTTAGGTGTATTTTGGGTACCCGAAGCAGAGCATTCTGATTCGTAGACTTCTCCAGTAAAATTTTCAACTTGATCACTTCCAAAATTATTATTGTTATTACTTATCAATGGTTGGTTTAATTTAGTGTTACTAAAAAAACCAAGCTCCAATCCTGTTAAGTCCGAGTTGTCGAACAAGCGTGAGAGAGAGGGATGATCAATGCTCTGAAAGCTTTCTAACAGATTTGCAAGAGAAGAAGATTTTGGCATTGCAAATGACGTGCCAGGGTTCGAGTTAACATGCGGATACGGGTTACAATTTGGTAAAATTTGCGGGTATGAATCTTCAGTAACCGATTGTTCTTCCTCTTCCCGCCCTTCTTGCGAAGAATCCAAATTTTGATTGGCTTTCTTATATATCCGGCATAAAACCCAGTCATCCAACTGTTACAAATTTACAACAAAAGATTTAATACAATTAGAATATATGAAGATTTCAGGACCAAGATGCAAATTATCATCAAACAAAATGTCAAAGAAAATTAAAGGAAAAAAAATAAAAAAAATCTTACCCTCATGCTATGCTTCTGCTTTGTGGAATTGTTGTTGTTGCTTTTGTACGAATCGGTGAGGCGAAACTCGTGCATGATCCATTCGGACTTAAGCCCCTTAGGCGGCTTCCCCTGGTAGAATACGAGCGCTTTCTTTACACCGATGCTCTTGTTAGTTTTGCTTGATAATATAGGTTTGTCAGTTCCAGTTGCCTTCCAGTATCCTGATGCAGCTGCTCTGTTCGGTCGGGCACCATTCGGGTACTTGCGGTCCCTCGGGCTGAAGAAGTACCATTCTCTCTCCCCATACATAGCTTGCGCTATAGACACACAAAAATGAACAAATAATTAAAATCATCTCAATTAGTTTTTGTTGAACTTGATATGTCTGATACTAATTAAAGAATTTAAAGCTCGTTTAATTATGTAGTTACAAGATAATACTCACATGGAAGATCCCATGGATTGAACTTGTAAATGTCGACTTCTGCAATTATCGCTACGGGACATGGCACCGATGCTATACGATTTCTGAGATAGTATGATATGAGTTCCTCATCGGTCGGGTGGAAACGAAACCCGGCCGGCAGTGATTCAACTCTAGACATTATTATCTTTTTTTTTTTTGGGTGGGGGGGTAGGGGGGGGTGGTTGTTGTTGTTTCTTCTTTTTAAACTGAAGGAGAAAATAGCTAGATAGATGATCTTAGAGACTTTGAAAGAAAGGTTTTTGAAATTTTTGAGAGAAGAGGGCTGAGGGCTGATTTATGGGCCAAGGTTTTTTGTCGTGTGGTGGGATGGGCCCCACAAGGGGGCCCCGGATGATGCATGCATCGGATATAATATAAAAAATGAAATAGCCTCATGGAGAAATTAGGATTGGCAACTGGCAAGTGCTGCCAATGGATATAATCATATAATTGATTGTTTCATTCGTTGTTTTTTTATTTTATTTTATTATTCTAAACTGGAGCATTGATTCATATGACATCAAGTCATCAAGTGATATACTAGGATTGGTCCTAGTTTGATAAGATTCCGTACTGATGTTATAGACGCGTGTCGACTTGATAGAGGAGCTAGTTATCATTTTTTATTTTTGTTGCCAACAATGGAGGAGCTAATTATTAGCGGTTGGGGTGAGAGAAATAAATGAGAAATTGAAAGGATTGAAAGTTCGTGGCGTCTTAATTAAATACATTGCAATCATTTTTTTTTACAATTTTAATAATATAAAAGAAGTTAACAAGCTTTCAAAATTAGTAAATTACAGAATGTTATGTACATCTAGTTAGATGAGTTTTTTTTTTTTTTTTTAATTTGATGCACAAATTGTTTAAATTATATAATATATATATATATAGTAAGGCTACCATACTTTGCAAATTAAAGTGGGTGTTTTAATTTGTGCTCATATCTCTATTTTCAAAGTTCAAATAGTTAATCCGAAGTTATCAACATGTTCTTCATATTGAAATGTGCTTGGATACCAAAATTTACATTTTTTGGAATTTTTTTACTATTTATTAAGACACTTTGAAAATCTAAAAATCTGAGTAAACAGTAAAAATTTCTGGATCACTGGATCAGTGATTTTCAAAGTGGCTTAATAAATAGTAAAAAAATTCCAAAAAATATAAAATTTGGTCTCCAGGCACATTTCAATATAGAGATCATGTTGAGCGGTTCGAATTAACTATTTGAACTTTGAAAATAGAGATATGAGCGCAAATTAAAACACTCACTTTAATTTGCAAAGCATGGTAGCCTTACTCTATATATATATATTGATTGTCTGGTTGTTTCTCGTAGTTATCAATATTACATATGTACCTCAAGTAATATTATTATACTTTTTTTTAGTATGGTAAGAATTAATGCCCTCTTTTCCACAAATTTCATGGATTAATATTGCTGGAAATCATCAACTATACGACCTCCTACATGAATGGTATTAATTATTTGCAAACTTAATTTGTCCAAAATAATACAATTGTAAATTCACCAAATTTGTTACTAGAGTAGCTAGGTTGAACTACCGGGCAACATTTGAGAACAAAGCTGTCATGTTCAACATGCAGAAATCAGCAAAATTGTTTGCTACTTAATTTGTAGTGATCTTGTTTCTACCGCTATATCAAACTAATCAAAGTCCTCAATATTTTTGGTTGACATTCATAAGAACCCACAAACTTTATTATGAGTACGATTGATATTGGATAACTATACATCCCGTATCATTGAAATAGTAGATAGGGGGGTGTGGGTGTGGGTGTGGGTCTGTGTGGGGCGGGGGGGGGGGGGGGGGGGGGGGGGGGTGTCGGTACCATGTTTTGCAAATTAAAGTGGGTGTTTTAATTTGCGCACATATCTCTATTTTCAAAATTCAAATAGTCAATCTGAACCGCTCAATATGATCTCCATATTGAAATGTGCTTGGAGACTCAAATTTTACATTTTTTTTTTAAAATTTATTTACTATTTATTAAGCCACTTTGAAAATCGCTAATCCGTGGTCCAAATTTATTTACTGTTCACCCGGATTTTCATATTTTCAAAGTAACTTAATAAATAGTAAACAAATTTCAAAAAATATAAAATTTGGTATCCAAGCACATTTTGATATGAAGAACATGTTAAGAAATTCGGATTGACTATTTGAACTTTGAAAATAGAGATATGAGCGCAAATTAATACTAATATATATATGAGGAGGGTTCCAATGAACCCAAAATTTCATGCTCCCATTTGCACCCATTTTTTTATCTCTTTTATCTTCATTTTCAAAGTCCGAATAGTCAATCCGAACCGTTCAACACGATCATCATAATAAAATATACTTGGAGACCAAATTTTATATTTTTTGGAATTTTTTTACTATTTTTTAAGATATGTACAAAATCACTTTATTGGATGGTCTAGAATCTACTTAAAACAATAATTTTGTACCTATCTTAAAAAATAGTAAAAAAATTCCAAAAAATATAAAATTTGATCTCCAAGCATATTTTATTATGATGATCGTGTTGAACGGTTCGAATGGACTATTCGGACTTTGAAAATGAAGATAAATGAAATAAAAAAATGGATGCAAATGGGAGCATGAAATTTTGGGTGCATTGGAACCCTCCTCTATATATATATACTAGTATTGTGCCCGTGCGTTGCAACGGAAACATATTATAAAATTAAATATAATATGAAGAATCTTTTTGTTTGGCATTCACACAAAATTAAGAAAAAAATATTAAATAAAAATAAAAGGCACACACGAAAAAAAAAACAGAAATTCAAATAATAAATAACAATGAAAGAAACAACAAATAAAAAAAATAGATCATGAAAAAAGTTTTTGAAGTATCATTGTCAGTGTGATCCTATTCAATATAGTGTAACATTTATGAAAATGAACAAACAAATACGAAAATGCACACATTAAAACAGCAAGCATAGAGTATTTTCTTACTTTTAACCAACCAAAGAATGGCAGGCCTTTAAACAAAAATCTGCCGAAGAATTATGTTGTTGGAATATTACTCAAATCATATAATAACTAAAGAGGGCAATAATTCGACAAAAAGTTGATAATATTCATTTAGAATAATAAACGAATTTAGTTCACCTGCTAAAAAAATAATTAATTAAGCTGCATTTTCCTGAGCTGAAAGGTCGATATTTCCTATATCATCTTAACTAATAATAAAAGATACAATATTTCATATATCCTCTCATATTTATGAACACTCTATTATATGCATGTTTCATAAAATCATATATATATTTTTCTTGAAAATTTTCATTGTTTGTACAATATTTTTAGAACTTGCTGGTTCAATGAATCAATTTATGTCATAAGATATGCTATAAATGCATGAATAAGAGAAAATGAAGAAATAAGGAAATAATTTAATTACATAAATCAAAATTAAATTTAAGGAGGATTAAGGAAACATACCGCTAGAGATTTATTATTAATTGTGACAAACTATATAGCAGTATGTGTGGCGGGTATATTTTTAAATAAATTTAGACTTCTACACATAAAATAAATGTATTTAATCAAAAAAAAAGATAGATTATGTGATTGGAGGGCTGATATTAAATCTGAAAATTCATCTTTCAATCTTAGTCGTTGGCGAATCAGGACAATTACGTGTATTATATAAGAATGGAGATAGAGAGAGAGAGAGAGAGAGAGAGATTGGCTAATATCTTGAGATGTGATTGTATGAGAACATTTTTATTTAATGCAAAGCTTGGTAGCTTCTACAAAGTATTTAAAAAAAAAAAAGAGATTGGCTAATATCAAATGAGTTGTTCTTGATGTCCCGTGTAACCAAGTCGTTTTTCAATTTTCTAATTCCAAAATGTCGATCCAAACTATTAGATGTGATCTCAATATTAAAATGTGCTTGGAGACCAAATTTTACATTTTTTGGAATTTTTTTACTATTTATTAATTCACTTTGAAAATCACTGATCCAACGGCGGCTTCTAGTTTTACTATTTGGTTAAGACACCATTGGATTAGCGTTTTTCAAAGTAGCTTAATAAATAGTAAAAAAAATTTCAAAAGATGTAAAATTTGGTCTCCAAGCACATTTTAATATAGGAATCATATCTAACGGTTTTGATCGACGTTTTGGACTTCGAAATTGAAAAACAACTTTGTTGCACAGGATCTCAAAAACAACTGATTTAATATTAGCCAACCTATATATATATATATATATATGGACTATGGTGCTCTATAGAGTAAAAGGCCTTTGTACTCTACGCTATATCTCCGTTTTAAAAATTCAAGCACCCGATCCGAACCGTTGAACATGTTCCTCATATTGAAATGTGCTTGGAGACCAAATTTTACATTTTTTGGAACTTTTTTGCTTTTTATTAAGCCACTTTGAAAATCTCAGATCTGCTGTGAACAGTAACAAACAATAAAATTTTCTGGACCATCGGATCTGCTATTTTCAAAGTGACTTAATAAATAGCAAAAAAATTCCAAAAAATGTAAAATGTGGTCTCCAAGCACATTTCAATATGAAGAACATGTTCAACGGTTCGGATCGGATGTTTGAATTTTTAAAATAAAAATATAGTACTGTAGAGTACCAAGACCTTTTACTCCATAGAGTACCACAGCCCAACTCTATATATGGCAGCATATATGATATATCCAACCTGACCAAGAATCTGAAAACGATATTGAAGCGTAGGTTAATTATTACACAGCACAAAAATATATCTAGTCAATGTTCGGCTGCAGACATTACTGCAGCCCACCAATTGTAATCTTGTGGATCATGTGACTTTACAAACATTGTCAATCATGTGAATCCCTTGCAGTACATGTGCTTTGTTTCTGTACACTAATGCGCATGTGTGAGTAATATTCCTTTAGAATTGTCTTCGTCCTAATCTTAGATGTAAATAAAACCCGTTCGATTCTTGTCATCGGCTAAAAATTGCATCAAATCTAGCAACTATATGGTACTAAATTGTTAAGGGGCAAATTTAAAAATTAGGGTGTTTACGCTATTTTTAAAATTTTTAATTTGTAATAATATATATTGAAACTTAATTTAATCATCTTATAAAACGTTAGGTGTGTGCTTTTAGCTTAGAGGTTAAAATTTCAATTTGTGGTTAAGAGTTACTTTTTTTGAGTAATATTTGTTGCAGACTTGCAGTATACGGAAGGCCACCGCATACCGCATATATGGTTATATGCGGTATGCGGCTGCATATGCGGATTTTTATTCGGATTTATATATGCGGATTTTAAATGAGAATTCATATATATAAACAATCATACGGTAATATGTGGTATGACTCACTATTAACATACTCTAAATCAGTATTTTTATCACTTTTAATATATACTCTAAACCGGTAATATGTAGTATAAATCACTATTAATATATTTTAAACCGGAATTTTATCACTATTAACATACTCTAAACTGGTAATATGCTATAAACTTCATATTCGGATCGAATATAGATTTTCTATTCAGATTGCAACCGACTAAGAATATTCGGCTGAATAAACCGAATTTTACTACACTGAAACTAATTATAACTTTTTTTATCTTGGAAAGATATGTGAATTGTCAAAATAAAATTAGTAGATTGATACATTATTTTCTTTATGTAGTATGAAATATTATGATATTTTAATTTTTTTTATTGTTATCAGAGCTTGCAAATATATTTCTAGACATTAGTTTTTAATTTATTAATTCATTAAAAAAAAGTCATAATTTTTATTCACATATAAAGAAAAATGTAAATTATATCTAACCATCTTATTTCGACATATAAATTTATAATTTTTATTATTAAAATTAAATTAAAGAAATAATAAAAGTACAAAAAAAAATTGGAGAATGCATATTTGAATTGTTCAATTGTAAATGGATTTATGTAGAAATTAGGTTTGCTAAAACACAATTTAAAAATTTGTTGCTTTTCTTGATATTTATGGAAGTTTACTTTGTGCCGCTAGTGGTTAAAAACTACTATAGACACCAAAAGACAAATGAAGCCGTTACTTGAGACTTCTGTTCACACTTAGCGTGTTTAACTCTCTCTTTGTTTACTTTTTGTTTTCTTTTTCCTTATTATTTATTTAATTCCTTCGTATTGTTTCTTTTGTTTTTATCTAGCGTCGGAATGAGCTGGTGAGTTGTCAGTGCTAGTGATTTATTTTGGGAGGAATGGTCTTACAAAAAACAAGTAAAATTAAATTAACACAACAAAAGCAACGTGTAATTCTGAAAATTATTTTTTTTTGTCTGAAATTACATTGCACTAATAGTGAGGTTATTATAATATGCATATTACCTCGCGGCTGTTCTATGAACTCACATATCTGTATTTTGAAGTTTAAACAATTTATTTGAACCATTTAACATGATTTTCATATAAAAAATACACTTATAGATAAAAAAAAAAAACTTTGTTATTTATTAGATAGGTAGAAAATTACTTGATGTGAAAATTCTAAACCATTCAAAAGCAGTAATTTTTTATATATCTAAAAAATATTAAAAAAATCAAATTTAACTATTAGAATAGACTGTTAAAAGTTTAAAAATAGAGATATAAATTCATAGCATGACCGATTGTCCGCAATATGTATACATAGAGGAGGGATGCACTTACACCATTTTTTAGTGACACTGGATTACACTCTACTTTTTTAAAGTTCAAACAGTCGATCCAAACCGTTCAACATGTTGAATATATTAAAATGTGCTTGCAGATCAAATTTTACATTTTATTTTATTTTTTTACTATTTATTAAGATGAATACAAAAATTCAACGGTCTGAAAACACTGATTTTGTAAAATACATAATAAATACTAAAAAAATGTAAAATATGGTCACTAAGCACATTTTAATTTGGAGGTCATGTTGAACAGTTTGGATCAATTGTTTGAAAAAATCAAAATGAGTCAAAATCAAGATTCTACATGGCTTTTGCGGAGAGACTAAATCACAAATTGGAAAAAAAGCACAGAGCTCAGTTTAGCATACATAGCATAGCGGAACATGTAGCATCACAAATAGGAACAAAAGCACAAAAGTCCATGCAAATTGCAAAAAATAAATAAAAAAAAGTCCATGCATGTAGCATAGCAGTTAGCAAAAGCACATAGCATGACGTAGTTGCAATAACGTTAAGCTATTAAAACTATAATGGCCGTAACTAAATTAGCGGACTTTCATCCCATAACATAGCTTTTATAGTCTGAAAAAAATAATGGTTAAAATCATTAGAACCTATTTTTTTATCACTTTCTTATTCAAAAGTAAATAATAAATAAAATTTGGTAAAATACTTAATAAATAGTAAAAGTAAATATAAAATATGGTCACTAAGCACATTTTAATATGGAGGTCATGTTGAACGGTTTGGATCGATTGTTTGAACTTTAAAAACTTAAAAAATAAATGATGTAATTTTGTGCCACCAAACAATAATATAAGTGGATCCCTCCTCATATACATATTAACCTCACTCATGCGGTAATTAAATTTCAAATTATTTGTACATTTCATGCAATACAATAACTATAAAGATGGAGACAATTTAGTGCAATTAATATTGTAAGATAAATGAATGAGTTTTCTTTTTTGGACTCGTTTTGAATTGAAAGACCTCGTCATGAGGTTTTGTTTGCTTCCAACCAAGGATTACTTCGTTGAAAGTCAAAGAAGAAAGTGAAACTCCATCTTAGAGAGAGAAAGATAGAGGAGAGAGATAACTATTATCACCAATCAGATGACGAATAGTGTCAACCTCATCTTAAATAACCACACACCTATGCATGTGATCATGTTTATTAGATTAGACTTAAAATAGCATACAAAAAGTGCAATGAAATTGATGCGCACGTCACTATAAGCAAAAAGGAGATTAGTATGAATCCAAGAAACGTGGTATCATTTGGTGGTAACTTTGCACCAGATCAGACGCACATGACCTGGGAGCCAGCTCATCATTATGGATTCTCTGTGGCAGGACAACCAAAGGCACATCTTGTGGCAAGTTAAATTTGCACAAGAGTTATTATATATCAAAGTTGAAAATTCAGATGAAGAGATAGACCCAATGAACATTAAACACTTAATTGGATGATTTGATATTTAATCTCTCTTTTTAAAATAGTATTATCAAAGTTCTACCTGGGGCTGCAAATGAATCAAACTTACCTCAGTTTGAGTTTCGTTTGAATTAATTTCGAATCGAGTGGGGGTTTCGCCGAGAGCAAGAGGTGAAAGTCGTCTAGGATTAAATATCAAATTAATTACGAAGGTAGAACTAGTATTTCGCCGAGAGCAAGAGGTGAAAGTCGTCTAGGATTTCATAACTGAGAGCGAGAGTTACAACTTACGAGTTATGACTTATGATAGGGCGGCCTTATGTTTTAACTTTTAAGTCATCAGCGAACATATATAAGTCATTAGCGGAAATCAACAGTTCACGTTACTTTGAGATTCGAACCTGAATAGTTTGCGAATTGATTTTGAATGAACCAGGTCCAGTTTGAGTTTGGTTTGAATTGATTTCGAACTATTTCAAATCGAACTTTTTACAAACTTTTTCGAATCAAACTCGAACAAATCACAAATTACGAATTTTTTGTGCAACCCTAGTTCTACCTTCGTAATTATATAAAGACGAATTTTCTAAAGATCAAATTAAGATATTATAATAACGTATAATTCTTTGGGTTTAATATTCAAATTCATTCTAAATCTCACCTTTTTCATTAAGTATGATACAATAGGTACATATTATGGATTATAATTTATAAGGATGAATAATTAGTCAACGTATTCAATTATTTAATTAATAGTTTTGATCCTAGTTGCCTCTGACTTTGTATGTTTTGAGTTGCTTAAGTTGATTCTTTAAAACTTTAATATATATACCTCATTTGCACACATCTGGCTGAGTTTTATTGTTCTTGATATAATTAATTAAAATAAAGAATCGGTAATTGCTAACTTGGAATATTAATTGTTCCATTGCGGTTGAAGTGTAAAAAATAAAAAGAGGAATGGAGACCTCATTTTGGGATATAATTCTTTTGTTTTGAGAAATTATTTTAATTTGCAACTCATTTTCTGTAAATCTTGTTTATAACCGAAAGTATTTATATTTAACATGCAAGCAATTTATAACTGATCTTAAAAAGTATTTACGTCTAGTACTATACAAAGTGTTTATTATTTTACTTTTTTAATAATCAAGTCAAATAATGTGTTTAATAGATATAAATATAACATTTAATTCGTAATTTATAAAGTATAAATACTTTTCTCATTAGTATCCATCCCTCGATTCTATTTTTTTTTTCAATTTTTCCGCATTAGAAAAATGAGATAAAGATGAGGGAATTGAAAGTTTCTACACAAATAATTTCCCTTCATTTAATCTCTGACAGTACCGATTTTTCTGGAATTCACTGGTGCAGCCACAGAATTAATTAGTCAATAGCGCAAAATTCTACTGGAAAAGATTCCAGAGGAATATAGTTTGATAGAACCATTTAGGTTTTACATGATATACATTTGACTGTCGTATTAAAAGCTAGAGGATGACCTACCAAGTGACGAAATTAATTGGAACCTCTTGAAAACGATTTGTATATATCGTCCAAGTTTATACTGTCGCTGTAGATTCACTGTAGTTTTTTCAGAAATCAAATGCGATACGATTGAAAAAAAATAGACAATGTAGTTATGACTGCGATATATATATATATATATAGTCATCGTTTAAAGGTTTGTTTTACTCTTTTAGTCTTTTTGTTTTCCAATTTGTAAAGCAAGAATCATAATTATTCTTCATATTCTTCTACGTACAATCTTCAAAAAGTTGTGTAATTTTATCAATTGAAATATTGACTAGATCCATAAATTCAACTTTGAAATCTTATATTTAGAAATTTATATAATTATACTCTTAATCTTTTGCATCTTGCATGATTTATCTATGACATTGTTACATGCCTTCTAAAAGTTCAAACTCTTTTATTTGAATATTTTTTTGTGGTCACCTTTAGTCAGTAGGTTAGGATGACTAAGTTACAAAGCAATGAATGAACATATATAATATTTGGAATTTGCTAGCTAGTTTGACCAATTTTTCATTTTACTTAATATAATAGTTAAATTAGTATGAACTCACACACACACTATTTTGAAGTTTGCAACAAGTTTAGTTTATAACCATTTTGAGTACAATTAATTATGAAGATTGTGTGTGGCTAAGGTCATAATGGTATGATCAAGATCTTAGTACTATTAGTTTATTTTAGTGGTTTCAAGTTCAAAAGGTCAATCTCAACATGTTTAACATAGTTTGTTTGATGAGTTGTGATGTAAGAATCTTATTTTACTTAACATCGATATTTTCTATATTTGAAAGTTCATTAAGCTGTTCTGAAGTATGTACATATATTCCAATATATTTTAATTTGTATATTTATGATGCATGTATAAATATTTTAAAAAGTATCTTATGATAGATATAAATAAGACGTACTCAAGGATATAGTTATATGATGCATATGAGAGAAAATACCAGAAAGAAAACAAATTAAGCCTTGTAATCTATTTTCTTGTACTCATTTTCTAGTAAAAGAAAGTTTTATCATTTAACTCCTCACTTGTATATCTACAATCTATATATTTCCAACATATTGGTCATTAATTATTGAACAACTTATATAGGCTGTTTGAATTACTTTTAAAAATAAAATTAAAAGCTAAAGTACATAAGAGTTTGTCCTTTATAAAAAATTTAGTCTAATTATATATGATCAGAGGCAAATATATGTAGATTGGATGGGATCAATTGACCATCTGTTTTTCATAAATTTTATATTTATACTTAATTTTCTGTATGGTTTATAGTAAGATACTATGTGTAAAGTAAAATTGATTTTCATTCTCAACTTAAGTTTTTTATATAATTAACTTTTATTATGCATTTGATTCACATAATTTGAAAAGTCTGGACTCCGATATAAGATTATGCCAAAACATTATAAATGATTTTGTAAACTTAAATTAAGTAGAACTAGGATGCTCCTAGGAGTACCAAACTCCTTTGTACTCTTAACTCTAAAACATATCAGATTAACTTCAAACGACGAATCCAAACCATTGAAATCCTTCTACCTTACGAGTGATGTGTCTACATGTGAAAATTTTAAAGTTTTGAATTAATTTAGTATAAAGTCAAGTGGTCAAAATTAGAAGATTTCTAAATTAATTTTAATGCATTCATTTTTTGGAAGACTTTTGACCACTTGACTTATACTAAATTAATTCGAAACTTTAAAATTTTCACATGTAAACGCATCACTCGTAAGGTAGAAGGATTTCAACGGTTTGAATTCGTCGTTCGAAGTTAATCCGATAAGTTTTAGAGTTAAGAATACAAATGGATTTGGTACTCCTAGGAGCACACTAGTTCTACTCACTTAAATTATGGTAAAAATATATCAATATTTACTTTAAAATAAGAAACCAGAGATCCAATTTATTGATGAATTGGACATGCACTCGTTTGTCGTTTAATTAGTGGGAGAGGAGGGTGTCAGATGCCCATCGGACCAAACTCTGTTCGATGGTGGTTTCTACCGATCCACTTCAAGATATGTGCGTATAACTTTAATTTCCGTGTTATTAACTTTAATATTTGTATGCACAAATTTTGAAGTGGATCGAACAGTAAAAACCACCCTTCTTTTGGTCCGATGGACATCGGACACCCTCCTCTCCCATTAATTAATACACATGCATGCATCTGGAAAAGGAGGCCGTACGTGTTGTGTTTGTGTATACATGCATGCATCAGTAACCACTAACTAGTGTTCGATACAAATTTTCACGTTATTTCTGGGGTTCAATAAGCTGCTGCCAGTTTAGATATATATAGGCGATTTTAATTTATTCCTACCTATTTTAAGAAATGAATTTTGTGTCTATTTTTAATAGGTCGCCGGTCTCGGAGATAAGCTCTATCCATGCTTTTTAAGGTTTGCCACGTTGACATTGCTCAACCATTGGTTAAATGCAAAAGCTTAGTCTCATTGAAATAAAAGAAACCAAAAAATAAAGGCAAAAGAAAAGACCCTTGCAGACATAAATCTCTCTGTTTTTTACTCTCTTTTTTAGGTGAAGGGGACTAGATAGTTCCTAAAGTCTCTGTCTATACTTTTTATGAGTTGATTTTAAGAATTCCAATCATTATAGTCATGCATTCATAGAGATTAAAAATCTAAGTATCCGAACTATATATTGATTTTAGGCAGGCCGTTGCAGAATTAAAAGTATTTTCATCAAGTTAATAAATTTATTCTTTAAGAAATATGTAAATATATGTAAATGCAGATAAAGGAATACAATTATCACCCTTATATTAATTGTTTTATTTTCCTAGATATGTAAATTCTCATAGTGAGTAGTGACTCATTTTTATCCAATAAAATGGAAATTTATTTTTTACCTTATTTTCAAATATGAATCAGATCATGATAGATAAAAAGAATAAAGGAAGTAAAATAAATCAAAATGAGTCAAAATCAAAGTTCTAAATAGCAATTATCACGTTGTTGCGGAGAGACTAAAAAATATATTGGAGTCAAAATGACCCTAAATCCTAAATCCTAAATCCTAAATCCTAAAAAATCAAAATGAGTCAAAATCAAGATTCTACATGGCATTTTTTTTTCTTTCAAAAAATTATATTCTATATGTATACTAAGTCTATACTTTTTTAATCATGCAAATAAGAAAAAAAATCCTTTAATAGTTCATACCTCGTATTACAGATTATAATAGACGAAGAGCAATTAATTTTAAGCGATGTCAATACCTATTTGATTATTTTGCATATTAACAATAATCAAAATCAACTTTCAATTGAAACGAAGAGCAATAATTTTACAAGTAAATACTATACGAAGAGCAAGCAAAATGAAGAATTAATATTTTAATATTTTTCGATATAAAAGGAGAGACTAAATCACAAATTGGAAAAAAAGCACAGAGCTCAGTTTAGCATACATAGCATAGCGGAACATGTAGCATCACAAATAGGAACAAAAGCACAAAAGTCCATGCAAATTGCAAAAAATAAATAAAAAAAAGTCCATGCATGTAGCATAGCAGTTAGCAAAAGCACATAGCATGACGTAGTTGCAATAACGTTAAGCTATTAAAACTATAATGGCCGTAACTAAATTAGCGGACTTTCATCCCATAACATAGCTTTTATAGTCTGAAAAAAATAATGGTTAAAATCATTAGAACCTATTTTTTATCACTTTCTTATTCAAAAGTATTTTCCACTAGTAAAATTTCTTTAATTAATAATTAAAGCTGGGATCCGCACTACGCAGCGGTCAGTTGTTTCATCATGCTATATATAGAGAGAGAGAGAGAGATGGGCTAACTTGTTTTGAGAAGTAAAGAGAGTGTTTTACTTTCCGCTCGTATCTCCATTTTCAAAGTTCAAATAGGCGATTCGAAACTTCCAATATGTTCTCCATATTGAAATGTGCTTGGAGACCAAATTTTACATTTTTTTTAAAAAAATTATTATTTATTAAGCCACTTTGAAAATCTGAAAATTTGGATGAACAGTAAAAAATTCTGGACCATCGGATCAGCAATTTTCAAAGTGGCTTAATAAATAGTAAAAAAATTTCAAAAAATGTAAAATTTGGTCTCCAAGCACATTTCAATATGGAGATCACATCTAACGGTTCGGATTGATTATGTGAACTTTGAAAATGGAGATACGAGCAGGAAGTAAAGAACCCTCTTTACTTCCCAAAGCAAGTTAGTCCATCTATATATATAAGAGAGAAAAAAAATGTGCATTGATGAACCAAAATTCACATTACCATTACCTGTACTGTAAACGTGTATATTGTGCCGGCTCATCAAACTTTAAATATACCATGTCAGGTGATGGCATGTGTGCGATGAAACCCACTACAGCATTTATTCTGCGAATATGACTGTTTGTCATGCGTTTCCACGTGGAATATAATCTTGGGATATAAATGTTATTAATCAAAACAGATAAACAAAAAAGAATTAAAATTAAGTTGGGCTTTTTGTCTTCTTTAAAACTATGTACCTAACGATATATAGCATTCTTCTTTAAAATTAAGTTGGGCTTTAATCTTCTTCAAAATTAAGTTGGGCTTTAATCTTCTTCAAAATTAAATTGGGCTTGAGTATGTACCAGATTACGTAGAATACTTTTCAGTCCAGTCAAAATCACTGTGAAATGTATTTGATATAAGAATCCGGTCCGTATTCAACGCACGGGAATTCAAGCATAGGTCCCGGTAAGCCGTGAGTACATGAATCTTCTTATGAAATAAATAAAACAAAAATGTAAGAGGAAAAAAATAGTCATCGACAAAAAAAAAATGAATCCGTAACAGAACATTGCTCTGGTTCATAAGACTGCATATGAAAAAAAAAAATGAACTTTTGATTTCATAAACATAGAGAAATTGTACCTTGAGCCTATCAGGCCAGAAATCAAGCTTAATATTCACAGAAAAATTTCAATTGAAATTTGAAATTTGCGATCTATCATACAGAAAGTATTGTATGTTATCACTAAATTAAAGGATGATTTTTTTCAAACCTAATTAGTTAGAGAAAATGTTTTAGTACCCAACATTTTGTACCCAGATTTTACCCGTACTCTATCCATACCCTATCTAAACTGGGTTAACCGTTTAATTATCGGATAACGATCAGCGCCTCCATTATATAAACCAGCGCGTCTGCCATTAAACGTTTCCGCATCTCATTTCAAATCTCCGCTGGTTCAAAAAATTCCTATTTTGGCGATATTTCCCAATTTCACGAAATCTTTGGCGATTTCACCAAATCTTTGACGATTCCTTTCTGTTCTCTTCCGATTGCATATCCTGGCGATGGATCTACATCTCTTCTCTTTCATCAGGTTTCTCTCCTCCTCCGATGGATCTACATCTTTTTTTTTTATTCATAAAAAATCCTCATCTAATCATAAGAGAAATCAAATCAATCGATGATACTACTGTTAGTGTTGTGATCTAGAAGCCAATCATATGATGATTGTTTTCTAAGTTTTGTTCGTGTAATTGGATGATTTATTTATCATCTTGTTCCTTGAGTATTTTATTACTTATAGATCATTCAGGTTGAGGACTTGGAATTGTGGAACTCTATACAGGTGTTAGTAAATACTCTAAAGTGTCCCTAGTCTTGGTAATTAACAATGAACATTAATTACCAGTATAAGATTAGCATTTGGATTAGATGATGATCATGTTCTGCAGATCATATGACAAGGAGTTGTCAATCTAATCAAATGGATACCTGATAGAGATTAGGGGATTGGACGTGACCAAAATAAAACATTTAATATGGATTGTGTTTGTGTCATTAATGTTTTATTTGTGTCTGGAATTCTAAGGTATGAGATGATTGTTTCTCTCACATGGGAATATATATTCGTGGGTATTATCCAACGTTGTCCGTAACTGGCAATCATACAGATTTTATCTCAGTATGTATCTCTTATGTGGAGGGATAGTAATTATCAAGAATACCAATGTCCCTCATATAATGAGTGATGATATCACTGGGCCCCTTGATGAAATAATACAAGTATATGCACATATGATTAAGGAGTTAATCATAATTACTGAATTATTTCGGAATCAAGAAACGAGTAGATTTGCAAGGATGACATATTCCTACCTTGAATCTATTCATGATATCATGAGACATGGAATTGACACGAGGCAATTGTTACTTAGGGATCGTGATACAGTATGGTACTTATAATCTGTGTCATTTGGGTAGTTACAATGCATATTGCTAGGTGCCGCTTGTAATTTATGGAATCGAAAAGAGTTTCAGATTCTATTGCTGAATGACATAGATTCCACAGGGTCACACCAATAAGGAATTAATTAGAAATGCTCCTTAATTTATTTGACATGTATGACATGACAAATAAATTGGTTTCTCCACTAAAACATGAGAAATATAATTATTTAGATAATTATATATGATACTACAATTAATTAGATTAATTGTATTTGATTAATTCAAATAAGGAAAGTGAAACTTGGCCCAATAAACAAAGCCTAATGGCTGTTGTTAATTATGGCTCATGTTTATTTGAAGAATTGTTTCCATAATTAAAAGTTAGCCCAAAATAGTTTACCACGTTTTCTGAAAACTGCTGCACAATGTTTCTTGTTTGTCCCATATATTTCTAATACGATATCCGTTTTTAGTGTGCTATACCTTTCTGGAAAGGTAAAAGAAAAATCTAGAACTTTGTGTCTCTGGAAGAAAATCAAATTAGAAATATATCAGGGTCAAAAACGTGGTAGAACGTGATGCTAAATTTAGACTGCCATGTTCTGGAAACTGCTGCGCATGTTTCATATTTTGACCATAATGCCCTCATACGATATATTTTTTTGGGCGTACCATATATGGATAGAAAGATAAAAGAAAGATCTATAACTTTTATTTAGATAGAAGAATCTAATTCGAATTAGATCATGGTCAAAAATGTGGTAGAACATGGAGTTAATTTTGGAAACAGAATTTCACATTCCTTGTTTGATATGTATAGTCTCTCTCTCATTCCTTTTGAGAAAAGAATTCGTTTTTTGAGAGTTGAAGTTCTGCCAAAACTCTCTCTCTCTCTTTCTTGTTTTTCTCTCATGTGTTGAGAACCCACAAACCCTAGAATCAAGATCTTGTTCTCTTGGAGGATAGGGATTAAGAAGCGACCAAATTACTACTCTCTAGCAAGATGAAAGTTTGGTTTCTAATTAATTTCTTGGTGGATACCGTGGAGGGCTTCTACTTTGGAGTCTCATCTTGGTGCAAGGCATTCAAGTTCACGCACACATCAACCACTAAGGCGCTGCAAGACATCAACCACCATTAGCATCAATCAACAAGGAGGTGGAGGCTACAACCCTACATCTCAAGTCCTTCCTTTCTTGTTTGGAGACAAGAAACTAAAGGTATGATGCTTATTGATTTGGAAATTGATTTTGGTTTGATTTTAGTCATACATAATGATCTTTTGGTACTTTCTTGTCAAAATTTTTGAAATTCCGCTGTCTTAAGTACCATGAAAACCCAATAGTGGTATCAGAGCATAGGGTTTATGTGTGACTGATTTTGGCCAAATTTCCAAATAAGGTTAATCAATTAAATCCCAAAATATGAAATTTTAGTTACAATGTTAGGAATTAATTGATTAATAAGAATGCATGAATTGTTTGTGCATGTGTGTAATAGTTGCACAAAAGGAATTGACAGATTAATTAGAATGCATGAATTGTTTATGCATGTGTGCAATGGTTGCACAAAAGCTAACTCTGTTTTGCAACGAAGAGTGGGTTTGTGTGTCTCATGATTTCAATGCCTTGTGTGATGTAATGAATGCTTGTGTGAATGCTTGTAACGCGGCCTTTGGTGCCCCATGATATTAATTAATTTAATTAATTTAATAAGCAAGGATGTTAACTTGCTTCTCATGTAATTCATTCAAGGCTTGCATGCCTATTACATTTAGGATTGGGAATTTTAAATGTAATTTCAATTTCTATTAGAATAGTTCTAAGTAGATTTTGGGAGGGCATAGATAATTAAGTTGCTCAATAGGAGACTTCGGCCATGGAGATGGTGGATGGAGCGACGATTGCGGAAAGTGTTTTCGCAAGAGCCATACAAACTCACAAAGCATATGTGATATGTTTTATGTTTATTGTTTGTATAAATTCTATGAGAGTCATAGGATAGGTATGGGTGTATGAATCACACGACTACCTAAAATTAAATAATAAGTCCGGAAAAATTAAGTGTCATTCCCTTCCTTCTCTATCCAAATCAAACTATCAATCGTTAGTTGATGGGACCTACTCAGTAGGCATTGCTTTCTATCTTTAGGAGATGTGGGGCATGACGGTCATGTCGAACCAAATAGAGATAGGTTTACTTGACAAGGATAATCCAAAACGATTTTGGGCCTTGGGGAACAGTTTGTTCAAACATAAGATGTTTGGATAAACACCAAGAATCACTCGGTTGTGATTGGCAAAGGGTTGCCTACCTAGGATAACTAAGTTCAAGTTTTATGCCGACACTGGCTTGTCTTAGTGAAAATATGGATCTTGGACCTGCTACGAAACTTGGACTTAAATTTTATAATCGTAGTGGGAGTTTTATTATTGTGATAATAAAACACATAAGTATGAACAAAACTCAAACCTTATAATGTCGTAAAACATGACAAATTATCCTTCTCATTGCGTTCTCTATAAAATAAAATTGACGTATCTAACTTCTTGGATTGGCATCGTAGTCTGAGAATGGTTCTCAGGCACGAGAGATAGGAATACGTCTTGAGTACTCCTCTCCCAAACGAACCAGATAATAATGCAAACCAGAAAAACTAATGACGCGTACATTAAGCATGTGGAGACGAGCTTGATGCATTGTCCCTCTTGGTAGTGGTGATAAGTCTAGAGTTGTAGAGGCGATTCGAGACACAATCATCCTACTACATCATGGGTAAGCTTAAGAAAAGGTTTCAAGAGCAAGCCTGTGTTAAGGGGTACAACGTAACAAAAGATTTTTGGTATGTAAGATGGTTAAGGGTAACTCCTGAATGCTCACATGCTCCAGATTATGAGTAATGTGGAGCAACTGGAGAAGCTCGAGTGTCTCGTGGACAAGGGGTTGGTCACAGACATCGTGTTGAACTCTCTACCATTGAGGTATTTTTCATTCATTAAGGAATGAAGAAGTATCTAGAAGAGTAACATGGGATGTTCGAGACTGCAGAGGTTGACATGTAGGAAGGAGTTTCTCATGTCCTTGCGGTCGGTGAGGGAGGGAAGAAAATCAAGAAAGGTAAATAACATTGAAAGGAAATTGTGCAAAATACTTTGTTTGAAGCTGAGAAATGTTCTTACTTCATTGAGTATATTTGAAATTGATGTTTGAGCTTGCTACCTCTCATATGTGATTATCTTTATTCATAAAATCTCATTTGAGATAAGAAATCAAATGCTCGGATTTGTATGCATAAGAATAATGAAGGAAGCAATGCAAGACTATAAGGTCACAAGATATCCAAGTTGCAAGTGTTGTGACTATTGCAATTGTGAAGGTCACATTGCAGAGATGTTCTTGTATTATGGATGTTCCTATGAAGAACGATATGTAAAATGACTTTACACAACATTAATTACAAAAGGAAAAGTAGGACTCAATAAGAGAGTATGACTCTCATTGCCGCCTAAGTCAAATAAACAAGAATTGCAGAGAAGTTAGACTTCTTAGTCCAAGTTGATTCAGAATCAGTGGTGACAAATGAGTCTTGTTTAAAAGAAATGACTGGGTTAACTTTTCACTAGGTTAGGTGAAAAGGCTTATTGAATCCAATACATATGATGCATGTGGGTTGATAAGCAAATTGAGTAGTGTTTCAATAATTCATCTCATCTATTGTGGTTTGACAGTAGTTATGTCCATAGTAAGGATAGTCCTTTGCTGGCCTTAGGTGTGGCCTATGGTTCACTTAGGTGCTTACTTTTTTATGTGACATAAATCTTGAATTCTTTCGAATGGTTCAAAAGAATTTAAGAGCGAAGTTGAAAACAACTCGATATAAAGGCATAATCTTATGATTAGATCATGAAGATAAAAAAATTGAGTATGAAATTCAAATGTTCATGGTTTGGGATGGTCCCATGACTTACTCTCTAGGAGTACTTAAAAGGAGTTTTGGTGGTTTCAAGAGACAAGATTGAACGAGTTAATTCGATCTTGAATGTGCAAAATACATTTGCCAATTTCAACTAAAATGTCTAAAACCATTGCATTCACACTGAACAAGGGTGCCATCGAAATCCGTAGAGAAGGCATCATATGAGATATGGCATGGAAAGGTTCCTAATATGTCTTTTCTAAAGATTTAGGGTTACGAGACTTATATCAAATAGTTGATGTAGGACAAGTTAGGACCCAAATCAAACAAGTGCTTGTTCATTGGATATTCCAAAGAAGCTAAGGGATATTACTTCTATCAGTAATCTGAAAGCAAGGTAGTTGTTACTAGACATGCTGTATTCTTGGAGAAAGAGTTTCTTTCAAGAAGAAGTAGTGGGAGTAGTGTGCAACATGAAGGGATTCACGATGCAACACTTAACAGTGAGATCAGGTTAGATATCATTGTCCCACCCATGAATATAGAGGCTAGTGGGAGTTAACAAGAACCTATTTTGCAAATAGTTGTGGAAAAAGTTCAAGTTCCATCCCATGAACCAATTTCACAAGGAGTTGTGGAAGAAGGTCAAGAGATAGATCCATAAGGGGTTGTGGAGGAAGCTATTGGACCTCAAGCACTTGTTACTCATAGGTCAGCAAGAGTGAGTCATCCGCCTGAAAGATGGTTAGGGCTCCATGAGGTGACAGTATTAGATACTGAAGATCATTTGACCTATGCAGAAGCGATGGCGAGTCCCGACTCTGCAGAATAGCTAGGAGCCATGCAATCTGAAATGCAGTCTATGTATAACAATCAAGTATAGAACTTGGTTGATCCTCCGATAGGGATAAAGCCTATTGAGAACAAGTGGGTTTTCAAAAGGAAATCAGACATGGATGGCAACTTGACTACTTACAAAGCACGGCTGGTTGCGAAAGGTTTTAAGCAAATTCAAGGAGTTGATTATGATGAAACCTTCTCGCCCGTGACTATGTTTAAGTCAATTCAGATTATCTTAGCAATTGCCGCATTTTATGATTATGAGATATGGCAAATGGATGACAAAACTATATTTCTAAATGGAGATTTAGAAGATGGTGTGTATATGATACAACCTCATGGTTTTGTGGATCCTAGTAATGCTAAGAAAGTGTGCAAGCTTCAGAGATCCATTTATGGACTGAAGCAAGCATCGCGGAGTTGGAACAAACACTTTGACAAAGAGATCAAAATGTTTGATTTTGTCAAGTGCGAAGAAGACCCTTGTGTATACAAAAAGGTTAGTGGGAGTGCAGTCATCTTTCTGGTGTTGTATGTGGATGACATACTTCTGATCGGAAATGACATTCCTTCTCTGAATTCTGTGAAAACTTCATTGATGAAGGTGTTCTCAATGAAGGATCTGGGTGAAGCTGCCTATATACTAGGCATCAAGATCTATAGGAATAGATCTAGAAGACTCATAGGATTGAGTCAATGTGCGTACATTGACAAAGTGCTAAAGAGGTTTAGCATGCAGGATTCCAATAAAGGTTTCTTGCCAATGTCTTCTAGCATCCTATTGAGTAAGAAACAGTGTCCTTTGACGACTGTTGAGCTCGATAGCATGAAGAGAGCACCATATGCTTCGGCAATTGATTCTATCATTTATGCCATGATATGCACTCGCCCAGACGTGTCATACGCATTAAGTGTGACTAGCAGGTATCAAGCTAATCCAGCATTGGCACATTAGACTACTGTTAAGAATATCCTAAAGTACCTTAAAAGGTCTAAGGATATGTTCTTTGTCTATGGTGGGGAATCTGAGCTCGTTGTAAGTGGTTACACCGATGCTAGTTTCCAGACTGACCAAGACGATATGAGATCGCAATCAGGATATGTGTTCATTCTCAATGGTGGTGCTGTGAGCTGGAAGAGTTCCAAGCAGGATACCACAGCTGATTCAACCACCGAGATTGAATATGTAGCATGGAAGGAGTTCCAAGCTGCAAGGAAAATGTTGTTGGATCAAAAGTTCCCGGTCGAACTTAGCATGGTTCTCGGTTAATCAGGACATGTAGAGCTCATTTGTTACAACAATGAAGCTATCGTCCATGTAAAGAACCGAGATCGCACAAGAAATCCAAACATGTTTTATGAAGATATCACTTGATATGAGAGTCAATCGAGGTGATATGAAGGTTTGCATAGTTGATACGGACGGTAACACAACTGACCCGCTAACAAAGCCTTTTTTCTCAAAAATTGCATAGGATGCACATTACCTCTATAAGTATGAGATACATTAGAGTGTGGACTTGAGATTATGTAAGGCTACACTTGTTTAGAGCTTTTATGCATGGAGATGTATATGGGATTGGCTCTAGCTCAAGTGGGAGATTGTTAGTGTTGTGATCTAGAAGCCAATCATAGGATGATTGTTTTCTAAGTTTTGTTCGTGTAATTGGATGATTTATTTATCATCTTGTTCCTTGAGTATTTTATTACTTATAGATCATTCAGGTTGAAGACTTGAAATTGTGGAACTCTATACAGGTGTTAGTAAATACTCTAAAGTGTCCCTAGTTTTGGTAATTAACAATGAACATTAATTACCAGTATAAGATTAGCATTTAGATTAGATGATGATCATGTTCTGCAGATCATATGACAAGGAGTTGTCAATCTAATCAAATGGATACCTGATAGAGATCAGGGGATTGGACGTGACCAAAATAAAATATTTAATATGGATTGTGTTTGTGTCATTAATATTTTATTTGTGTCTGGAATTCTAAGGTATGAGATGATTGTTTCTCTCACATGGGAATATATATTCGTGGGTATTATCCAACGTTGTCCGTAACTGGCAATCATACAGATTTTATCTCAGTATGTATCTCTTATGTGGAGGGATAGTAATTATCAATAATACCAATGTCCCTCATATAATGAGTGATGATATCACTGGGCTCCTTGATGAAATAATACAAGTATGTACACATATAATTAAGGAGTTAATCATAATTACTGAATTATTTCGGAATCAAGAAACGAGTAGATTTGCGAGGATGACACATTCCTACCTTGAATCTATTCATGATATCATGAGACATGGAATTGACACGAGGCAATTGTTGCTTAGGGATCGTGATACAGTATGGTACTTATCATCTGTGTCATTTGGGTAGTTACAATGCCGCTTGTAATTTATGGAATCGAAAAGAGTTTTAGATTCTATTGCTGAATGACATAAATCCTACAGGGTCACACCAATAAGGAATTAATTATAAATGCTCCTTAATTTATTTGACATGTATGACATGACAAATAAATTGGTTTCTCCACTAAAACATGAGAAATATAATTATATATGATACTACAATTAATTAGATTAATTGTATTTGATTAATTCAAATAAGGAAAGTGAAACTTGGCCCAATAAACAAAGCCTAATGGCTGTTGTTAATTATGGCTCATGTTTATTTGAAGAATTATTTCCATAATTAAAAGTTAGCCCAAAATAGTTTACCACATTTTCTGAAAACTGCTGCGCAATGTTTCTTGTTTGGCCCATATATTTCTAATACGATATCCGTTTTTAGTGTGCTATACCTTTCTGGAAAGATAAAAGAAAAATCTAGAACTTTGTATCTCTGGAAGAAAACCAAATTAGAAATATATCAGGGTCAAAAATGTGGTAGAACGTGGTGCTAAATTTAGACTGCCATGTTCTGGAAACTGCTGCGCATATTTCGTATTTTGACCATAATGCCCTCATACGATATATTTTTTTGGGCGTACCATATATGGATAGAAAGATAAAAGAAAGATCTATAACTTTTATTTAGATAGCAGAATCTAATTCGAATTAGATCATGGTCAAAAATGTGGTAGAACATGGAGTTAATTTTGGAAACAGAATTTCACATTCCTTGTTTGATATGTATAGTCTCTCTCTCATTCCTTTTGAGGAGAGAATTCGTTTTTTTAGGGTTGAAGTTCTGCCAAAACTCTCTCTCTCTCTCTCTGGTTTTTCTCTCATGTGTTGAGAACCCACAAATTCTAGAATCAAGAGGTTGAAGTTCTACCACGTTTTTTTAGGGTTGAAGTTCTCCCTATTCTCTTGGAGGATAGGGATTAAGGAGCGACCAAATTACTACTCTCTAGCAAGAGGAAAGTTTGGTTTCTAATTAATTTCTTGGTGGATACCGTGGAGGGCTTCTACTTTGGAGTCTCATCTTGGTGCAAGGCATTCAAGTTCACGCACACATCAACCACCAAGGCGCTGCAAGACATCAACCACCATTAGCATCAATCAATAAGGAGGTGGAGGCCACAACCCTACATCTCAAGGACCTTCCTTTCTTGTTTGGAAACAAGAAACTAAAGGTATGATGCTTATTGATTTGGAAATTGATTTTGGTTTGATTTTAGTCATACATAATGATCTTTTGGTACTTTCTTGTCAAAATTTTTGAAATTCCGCTACCTTAAGTACCATGAAAACCCAACAACTACAGGTTTCTCACATCAGATCCGATATTTTCTCCTAGCGATAGATCTACATATTATCATCTAATCATGAGTTCTCCTAGCGATGGATCTACATCATCCCACCAATGATGTATAGGCCCAATTAGAGATGTGAGTTCTCTTTGTCTGACATATTCTAGGGTTTAACCTAATTGGCTAATTCACTGTCATCCCATCAATGATGTATAGGCTCAATTAAAGATGTGAGTTCTCTTTGACCTAGCACATGCAAAAGCTACTACTATTCCTTTCGCATTAAATCCAATCTAATTACAATCGATGATACTACAAGTTTTGGTTTTTGATATAAACGCTTTGAATTCTCTAATTATCCAGTTTCTTGATTTCTTTGAAATTGTTTCAATCATTTGATTCTCTGTTCAAATTTTGATTACTTTTTCAACGTCAGGTTAAGGACCTGGCAGATCTAATCTGAAACCTGATTATACTGAATATGCATTTGACTTGTTCGACAAAATTCCTAAAAGAAATTGTTAGAACTCGGACTTGTTTTGATTTTTGTGATTAACGATTGACAAATTTAGATATGAATCTGAATAGATATATTTAGATCCGTGATTATTAATTATTTTTACTTAGCTGTACAAGATTATTTATTTGTACAATTTGTTCAGTTACATAATTCTGAATAGAAAAAAATTTACAGGATCTATCGAATAGGTTTATAGGATATATAAAATATTTTACAGGATCTATCTGAATGATAGATTCTGATACGATATGGTAATACTTTGAGTCTGATCTGATCTGATTTAATATGTTAGATGTCGATTTGTTGTAGCATTGATTTATATATGTTACGGTATTGGTTTCTATTTGTTACAGTTTTGCTTTACCTATGTTACAGTATTAGTTTCAAAATTTCATAGTATTATTGAATTATTATGTTTCAGTATTGACTTTTATTTGTTACAGTATTGGGTTTATATTTGTTATAGTATTGGTTTTATATTTGTTACAGTATTAGTTTGCATTTGTTACAATATTGGTTTCCATTTATTCCAGTATTGGATTTAGATTTGTTGTAGTATTGGGTTTAGATTTGTTACAGTATCGGTTTGCATTTATTACAGTTTTGTTTTACCTTTGTTAGAGTATTGGTATCTATTTGTTACAGTATTGGGTTTAGATTTGTTTTACTATTGGGTTTAAATTTATTACAGTATTGGTTTCAATTTGTTACAGTTTTTTTTACCTTTGTTACAGTATTGGTTTCCATTTGTTCCAGTATTGAATTTAGATTTATTGTAGTATTTGGTTTAGATTTATTACAGTATCGGTTTGCATTTGTTACAGTTTTGTTTTACCTTTGTTAAAGTATTGGTCTCCATTTGTTACAGTATTGGATTTTGATTTGTTGTAGTATTGGGTTTAAATTTGTTACAGTATTGGTTTAATTTGTTACAGTTTTGTTTTACCTTTGTTACAGTATTATTTCCATTTGTTACAGTATTGGGTTTAGATTTGTTGTAGTATTGATTTAAATTTGTTACAGTATTTGTTTGCATTTGTTACAGTATTAGTTTTTGCAGTATTATTTTCTTTGTAATATATGTAGTTTTAATTGTAAGATTTGTCATATTTTGTATTGCAGGAAGATATATCAAATGAGCGTCTTATTCTAGCTATGAAACTTCTTACGCATCCGAACAATGAATATCAAATAAGTTCAGTCTAAGAAATTTGTTTCAAAATTTGTGTTTATTGTTTGCTGGACAAAATTTGTTATTTGGACAAAGTTTGTAATGTTGTTTGCTGGATAATGTTGTTTGCTGGAGAATATTTCTTGGACAAAATATTTTTTTTCTAGTTAGTTTATCACTGTAAATATGGCTGTGGTTTGGACAAAGTTATGTTTATTTATAATATTTGTTATAGTTTTGATCGTTATTGTTACAGTTTTCATACTTCATTGTTACAGTATTCATTTTATATTGTTTTTGTTGTTATTTTTGTAATTCACGTAGCTATTTTTTACCGTATTCAATTTTGATAGTTTGAAACTGTAATTTTTAGAGGTTATTTAAAAAAAATTAAAAATGAGAAATTTAAAAAATACGAAAAAAATTAATATTGAAAACTTCTAGAACGATAGAAATTTTTTTGAAAAAATTAAAAACTTCTAGAAGGAAAAAGTATACAAATTGTCAGTTTTGAAAGTACAATAAAGTACAGTTAACTGTCAAAATACAACAAGTTTGAAAATACAAAGTACAAAAATGTTGGAAATTCGAAGTTGTTATTTTTTTAAAAATTGATCCCATCTTTTACAATATTCGATATTGTCTGTTACAGTATTTATATTTTATAGTTACAGTATTCTCGCCAGTCAAATGATAGTTAGTTTGGGTAAAAAGTGGGTACAAATTCTTGGATACAATTAGACGGATCCGATTAGTTAATATTGTGTGTTAATGAAAGGTCATAACTTAATTAAAACTTAAAATTCCTGCTTTAATCTTGTTTCTTAGTCAAATTACACATTTTGGTAAAGCGAATTTGGTTGCCAGGTGTTTTACTACCTATTTGTCTAATAATAATCAAATTTTATGATGTCGTTCGCAAGTGGCATTGACAGCAATAAAATTAGAACTAAATAGCGAGAACTGGTCAGGGACGAAATTAAAGGTGCAGTCAATGAGATGAAAAGTCTACAGGTAGTCAGCGCTGTATCATCAGATAAGATCTTCAATCCGCCACGTGCGTAAACACTTTCACGTAATAAGCCTGAGAAACATGGATCCGACTCCGGTGCTTTTTTCTAAGAAAAGCACGGAGCTGCTTTTCCGATCCCAACCATTCAAATTTGTCGAGATTTGTGCATAGAAAAGTTTTTTTATTGAGATACGCAAATTTAAAAATTTGAATGGTTGGGATCGGAAAAGCAGCTCCGTGCTTTTCTCTCAGAAAAGCACCGGAGTCGGATCCGAGAAACATAGTACATAGCTTGTAGTTGTGTCACACGTGAGTAGGACCAAACATTTGCTATTACTTTTATTTCCCCATTTAATTTGGTCCAGCCGCCGGATGGGCTACTAAATAAGCTCTCCCATTTTCCTTGTAGTTGGCTGTCTGTTACAATTTGTAGCGGGTTCAGTAGTGTTTTTTTTTTATGGTTGTCGGAAATTGCCGACAACAGATATATTGATTAAAAAAAATTTAATTACAAAACATGGTAACTTAATTAGCCCACCTCTAAAGCTATACAACGAGGTTGGCATCACTAGTTACAAAATCTCATAAAAAAGAAAATTAAAATGCGGAAGTCTCTAACAATTGTTTCTCCATAATTCAATTTCTAATGCCGTGGCATTGATGAGGAGAGGGATCATTCTCTCCTTATTAGAAAAAAGTATCTTGTTTCTTTCTCTCCATAATGCCCATGTTCCCGCCGCCCAAATAATTCCCCACAGCAATCTCCCCTGCGGTTGTAATGCCTTGGCCGTGTCTAGCCAAACTGACATTATGTGTGTTCCTCCTCTGATGTGGATATTGTAGTGTGCCAACAATCCCTGCCAGAACCTGACAGAGTAATCGCAATCCCACATGATATGATCCCTTGTTTCTATTAGATCTGTCTGACACAGGTGACAGCTCATATGGATGGCACAGCCTCTCGTCAGAAGGGTCTGCTGTGTCAGAATCTTCTCATCAAGCATCAACCATATGAATATCCTTACCTTTAAAGGGACCTTTATTTTCCATAGGCCTTGCTAAAAATGTGATGTGATGCCTCCATTATGCATCATTTTATAAGCCGAGGCACAAGTGAACGTGCCTGACGCGGTCCATCTCCATCTGTTTTGGCCGGTTGACCTTTCCACTGAGCATCTGTAGAAGCCACGCAGAACATCCAGATCTTTGAGAAAGAATGATGTCCCAGCCATGACTAGATTAACTGGAGCCATCCCACCCATAGCATACAGATATCCGACCGTTCTCGCCCAAAGGCCTTGCGATACATTTTCCAAAGCCCACAGCCATTTCGTAAGCAGGGCATCATTTTGACATGCCAGATCGATGATTCTCAGGCCCCGATTTGATTTCATTGTACAAACCCTCTCCCAGTTGACCAAGCAGTGGGTTCAGTAGTGTTATAAATGAAGACCCGATTCAAGGAGAAAGTACTAATATTGCAATAGAAAAATCACCCATTCATTTTGGTTGAGCTGCCGGATGGGAATTCTCATCCTCTAAGATATCTCAAACTTTGCGTGACTTTTTGGAATATCTCAAACGTTCAAATGCATTCTGCACGAATCTCAAAGCTCAAATAATAATGGCCCCCTACGGTTCTCCGAATAGACACCGGACACGTCGGTCACACAAAAATTGTGATATCTCAGAGGATACGTACCCGCCGGATGGGCGATAATAAGCTCTACAATTTTCCTTGTAGTTGGTTGTCTCAGTTACCTAATGTAGCTGGTTCATTATGGTTATGACAGATAACCCGCTACAGAGAGAAACTTCTCATATTGAAATAGCAAATCTATCGGCCCATTTGGAAATGTTTTTTTTTTTTTTTGGAAATGTATAGAGACAGATTTTGAGTTCTGGACCAGAGTTGGTTGGCGGTTTAGGGTTATTAGGTTCCTTCTTTGCCAAGGAAGGAATAACAACAGTAAATAAGTAGGTATACAATGCTCAGTTCGATAGTGATTTTGTATCTATCTAATAAATAAGTAGATAACAACAGTAAATAAGTAGAATTATTCAAAAATAATGATTTTGTATTTATTTAAAACAATAAAAAATTATAAAATTTTACCACTAAGCATATTTTAGTATGAATAACATGTTAGGCAATTCAGATCAACAGTTTAAACTTTGAAAATGAAAATATAAAATATGAGTTATAATCAGGTATGAAAAGTCTGAGGTATTGAAACTCTCCTCAATTTTAGTTGTTAACACTAAAATAGACAAATGATTTGTTAATTGTTATACAGCTTCTTAATTAACTATCACGCATAAGTCATAACTAATAAATTGTAAAGAAACAAATTTGTCACCATTTTAAACAGCTCATGTTATCTCACATTCTTTGAAGAAAAAAAGTGATCAGGGTAGGCTAAGATACTTTACAAATCACAAATTGCCTGATTTTCTCCAAATCTTCATCTTCAACCTAACTTTTTATACTAAATTCGATGTTAAATCGGTTTCAAAAGCCAAACCCTTATCTATGGTCAATGAACCAACTGGTAGCTAATTTAATTTATTTTACGCAGCCTACATCTTGTAGAATTTAACATTCCTTTCAGATTTTTTGAACTTTTTGCTATGGGACGAAATTCAATGGTTTCAGTTTTTAAGTTTTTTTTAGGTTTGGTAGACTACCAAGATGGTTTCAAAAATTTCAAACTGTCCAAAACAAAGTCAATGGTTCTTCTTCTCTATCAAAAGAATAATAACAAAACATGAAATTTTATTTCCTTTTGATACGGAAATCATGCAGAGCAGGTTGGATTGGAATTCAGAGTAGGTCCGTTGGTGAAATGACCACTCGATTGCATCAAGATCCGTGCAAATCTGTTTCAATTTATGTGTATACTAATTTTGATGCTAATTGTATAGTGTTAGAGCTAATTGAACCTAAAAGTAGGTCCGATGTCCATCGGACCTACTCCTATCTCGTTGGATTGACTCTTCAAATTTCATAAATAAAAATTTAGGGTAAAAGCAACAACAAATTAGTATTTGGAAAAAAGAAAAATAACGCTGGTTCAATATTATTTGAGTTGAAATTTTCTAATGTATGTTTAATATTTACAAAAAGATGAATAATTCATCTTTAAAAAACTTGAGAGTAAAATCCACAAATGGCCGTTAAAATATCACTCAATTTGTGTTTTGAGCTAGAAGTTTTAAATTATCATTTCAGCCCTAGTATTTCAACTTCAACAAAATTAGCATGTTTAGAAAAAAAAAATACTTTCATCTATTACATCGTCAATTTCGTATCAAAACTAATGTAGTTGTAGCTGCACAAAGAATATATGATCACTAATATAAATATCTGTCATTTAAATTAATTAAAATAGAGAATTTGTTTTTAGTCTAGTGACAAAGATACATAACTCTCATGTGGAGGGTTCGAAACCCACAAAATGGAGAAATTCTCCATATTAATACATAGGAATTTGAAATGTGTTGGGTGGCTTGACCCCCAACTAGGGTGGTGCAAACGGATCGGATACGGATCGAACAGTGGTAAAACCATATCCGTATCCGCTTTTATTTTTCGGATACAGATACAGATAAGATATTAGATGGATACGTGCGGATACGGATCGGATATTGTATATTCGTAAATATATACATAAATACTTTCATAATATATATTAAACTATATGGTATATATCTACTATTCGTATCCATATCCGCACGGATATTCAGATATCGGATATCCGTATCAAATTTTCGGATACGGATCCGGATACAGTCGGATATTATCCGATCCGTTTGCACCCCTACCCCCAACTCATATTTAAAAAAAAAAATTTATAATTTTATATACATCTTACCATGCATATCATTATGGCGTGGATGCTAATATCAATTTCCATCTAATTTTTTGTCCGGTAATAATAATAGAATGAATTTGATGCAAATTAAAAAAATTAAAGAACCAAAGTAATACTTTAAAAATAGTAAGGATCAAAATGACTTTACGTGTAATTTATCAAAATATTCTTTCACGTCTACATTTTTAAAACAAGCAGCTTTAATAATGGAGTTGTTTTTGTTTCGTAAAACATATCAAGACTTATTATTTATGCACGTGCACTTGTTGCTGGCTCGCTTGACATTAATTTGACAAAAAGATGACTTAATGCAATAGATTGAAAAAAAACATGGGCAATGATGAATAGATTTTTATTTCTCAAGATATTTTCTTGCCCAAATATATAAAAAGTAGGGGTGGAATAAAATAAAATAAAATAAGAGATCAGATAAATAAATAAAAAAGTATTATGTAATTTTATTTTACAAGGTGGGTTAAATAGTATAATTTTTTTATACAAATTAAATTTTAAAGGACAAAATTAAAAAACTTCAGTAACTTAGTATGTATTCCCACAACCTACTTCCGCATCTAATGAAAAGACAAAAGATTAAGACAACATTCCCACAACCTACTTTTGCATCTAATGAAAAGACAATCGATTAAGACACAGGGGCGGAACTATAAAATTTTGATAGGGGTGGTTGAAAATTAAAATACACAATTATGATAAGTAGAATTTAAACTCAATACCTCTCAACTACAAAATAGAGCTTTTAACCACTAGTCTATAACTAAATATTTGTCTAACATTGAGAGTGGGTAGACTGTATAAAAATAAAAAAATAAAAAAGATAAAATTTAATTAAATTTCTATACGTATAATTAAAATTTTAAAATCATAGAGATAGCTTAGCCACTTTTAACTAAGTTAAGACAGTACATAATATTTAAATAACAAATCCAACAATGCTTTGATCCCAAAAGTAAAAATCCTCAAATACATGTTTTGATTAATTTCATTTTCCTTAGAATTTTAAAAAGTGAAAACTACCTCAACATGAGAGGTAAGTAAATCTAATAATTCCATTATTACTGGAATTTGGAATAAAAACAAAAATCTCTAGTACTTAACGTCGGCACTTACCTCACATTTTCATAAGCTCTTAAAGCTACCCCGACAGCGCTACTTTAGTAAAAATACAATACATGGTCCTTACAAGTTACAATGGATGGATAGGTTCAATGTTTCTTCTGACTGCGCACATGTCGAATTAAATATTCTAGTGATTCCATATTTTATTCAAGGTGGCAGGCAACAGTAACAAAATTAAAGAAAAACAAATTATTTGATCCGCCATTATCCGGACAGCAAGTCACACCAACAATCTTTGTCAAGGCACTTATCTGTTCACAAAATGTTACATGTGTGAGCTCCCCGCTCATAATTTATTTTATCGGATAAAATTAGGGGCGTAATCAGAATATTTATTTGAGATTAAAAATTTAGACAAAATATTATTTTATCATTATTTCAAAATATTATGTATATTTTTATAATTTATTTAAGAATAACAGAAATATATTTTAAGTATATTTTTTAATTTTTAAAAAAAGGCAAAACAATAAAAGTGTATTTTTGAAATATTTTTAGTCAGAGTTGGACAAGTATCCATTCCTAATTTCAATTGGCTCCGCTTGAAGTAAAAAATATTTTTTTTTTAATAGAATCGGCACAATAATATATTTTGTTAAGCAGGTTACATTGTGAGAATAAGAAAAATAAAAGTAATGATTTATTGATTTCAATCTAATTATTCCTTAGTCCCGAATTAATAAACATGTGTGAACATGTGATTGTTCCGAAAATGCTGAAAGCTATCTTATTCAAGGCCGTACAGCTGGTGTAAAATCTTCCAAATACAATTATACTAATAAGACTAAATTAGTGCTGTTACACATTTACACTGTGTTAATAAAACACAGCAGCCCCCGCACAAGTCTTACTACTATTCTCCGTTGGCTGGGGTACATTTCAAAAGGTCAAACTCATTTCCACGGCGAAACTTCGAGCGAGCCCGCTTAAAGCCTTCAAATCAGTTCGGTCCCACCTCCCCTCCTTTTATTTTATATCCGTATATAACCCCGACCGCCCCCGATAAGGTTGAAGGAGAAAAGCTAGCATTCATACTTGCTTAGGAGGATCGAAGAAGAGAGAGAGAGAGAGAGAGTTGCATAGTTTGAATTTGGACTGGAGAGAAGAGAGGTAATGGCCATGGCGAGGAGGGATGCGGAGGCGGAACTGAACTTACCTCCAGGATTCAGGTTTCATCCGACTGATGAGGAGCTGGTGATGCACTACTTGTGCCGCAAGATCGCAGGCCAGAGGCTTCCCGTGTCGATCATTGCTGAGGTCGATTTGTACAAGTTCGACCCGTGGGATTTGCCAGGTTTGAGATTAAATTTTATATTTCATTTTTTTAGTTTTAAATTTCATATATACCACTCAAAAACTACGAAATTACGTATTTACGATATTCCAATATATGAAATTCTCTATACAAACTACGCAATTAGAATTTTAACTACGAAATTACGTATTCAAGCTATGTTTTAAGTTCCTAACCAAAATATTTACTGCTGCCTGCCACTTTCAACAAAACCATGGCTTGAATATCTATTAATGTTTAAGATTCTAAAACTACAATTTAAATATGTGGTAAAAAAGTAATTACATAGTTTTTGAGTGTTATATATGAAATTTTCTCTTAAAATTTCATAGTATTTGCTATTTAGTGAATTTTACTATATATTAATCTCTGTACTTCTCCGAAGATTCTAATTTAGATGTGTTTTCATTTCCATTAATAGTTATGCGCTTTTCTTTGATATTCATTTCACCTAAATTAAAGAAATTTTGTGATAGGACCAAGGTTCATATCCTCTTTAAAGAAAAACAAGTTACATAAATGATAAATTCCTTTTTACCAATATTAAAAATAACAGATTTATTTCAAAAAAAAGAATATTTGCTTTTAGATACTGTAATGTTTTTAATTGGCTTGCTAGACATCTTACTGAGGTTGGTATTAGGAAAAACAATTTTACATAACAGTCTTCAAAATTCTTAAATTTCTCGTTCATTAACAAGTTAATTGTAATTAGCAGAGAAAGCATTGTTCGGGCAGAGAGAGTGGTACTTCTTCACACCTCGTGACCGTAAGTACCCAAATGGGTCGAGGCCAAATAGAGCAGCCGGGCGAGGTTATTGGAAGGCAACTGGAGCTGACAAGCCTCTGGTGCCTAAAGGGACGACCAAACCCGTCGGCATAAAAAAGGCACTAGTGTTTTATGCCGGGAAGGCACCAAGGGGGATTAAAACCGACTGGATCATGCATGAATACCGGTTGGATGTCGATCACCGCTCCCCGAGCAAGAAAGGAAATCAAAGGGTATGTCATATTTTCATAATGAACCCTATATTTATTGAAGTCAATTTTTAAGTGTATTTGTATAAGCGTACTTATTGAAATGAATTATGACAGCAATAGTTTAATGAAATAAGCTTCTTTACAAATTTATTTTGAAAAGACTATTTCAAATTTGAAGATTAAAATAAATAAATGCCAGTAGGATAATGTTCTGTTTGTCATTTGATATAAAACTTATAATTAATGATTGTAAATAACAAGCTAACATTAGAATTTTATCTACTGCAGTTGGATGAGTGGGTCTTGTGCCGCCTATACAACAAAAAGAACAGTTGGGACAAGAACCAAAGTCGGAAGTTATACTTGCCAAATCAGAATGTACATGTACCAACAGTCACTGACGAGGGATCCTTCGGTGAACCTGGTGACTCCTATGGAGAAACAGACAGCTTTCATGAGTCAGGGATAGATAACATGGTAGACCCCACCTTCCCTGACTATGAAAGCATGGGCCGTTTTGCAGCTTATCCGACCAATCAATCACAAGCTTCGCAGAAATGCATTGATGAATTGCAATTTATGAGAGGCAACCATACTGCACCTACAATAAAAGAGGATAATGAGTGGTTTCCCGACTTGAAACTAGATGATTTGCAAACTTCTCAAATGAATTTCGGGTCCGGTGCAGTTGGGCCCGCTCCAATAGAGGTGCCTGGTCAGGAATTGTACTTTTCAGCTCTTAACTCTCCTTTTTATAAATTTAGTCAGATGCTTGACGATGTATATAAGGAGGAAACCAAGGAAAGGAACAAATTGTTTTAGTTTCAAATAGAAGTTTTAGTATACGTAGGATTCGATTGTTTGATTCATGGATTCAATTTGGTAGAAGAGTTCAATACAATCAGTCTGTAATAATGTATAGGCTGATGTACATACTTAGATGATGAAAGTTGTGTTTTTTCATCCCTACCAGTTTTCTAGGATGCTCCCTTGAAGACGATAAATCTGATATTTGTCTCATGCAAGTTATGGAAAATGATGAGTAATATTGTATCTATTGATTACAGAAAAGACTGATTCTAATTACAAGTAGCTAGTCCAATTTATACACCTCTGTGTACTAGCCGTTATGCTTTCCTAATTACATTGTATTTTCTCACTATGGCAATATATCAAGCTGTCCCTAATTACACCTAATTACAGCTTGCTTGCTATATACTACGATTGATTAAATCTTTGGCTCTTGATCTTGATCTGTGATGATTCTCTGAGATAATTTTTATTCTTCATTACTATTTTTAACACAAGTACTCCGTAATTAGAACCACTTAGCTTGATTTGTTCGAACTCGTAAGCTTGATTAGTTGTCAGCTTACGCTCGATGCAATTAGATATACAGACAAATCAAAGTTAGAGCTTGTTTAGCCTTAATTGTGCATGTGCATACATGTGAAAAGAATTAAAGTTGCTGTAGATAGAACCGAATAATATAATGATGTATAGTTAGGTGTGAGAAATAGAAAGCTAACAGATGGATGGTAAAGGTATGGATCTCAATGTTAATCATATAGGCAACGAGTATCAATGTAAACAACAGAATGATAAGTAATAATTTAGCATGGATGTGTGTGTGTGTGTGTTTTCTGCCTATGTACAGCAGGCAACCCGACTGGTACATTATATTTAGGAAGCCAGACATGTTGCTCTGTCTTTCTGGTATCTGATTTATATACAGCTGCGACAATTTAAATCTAACCCTACAAAAAGGAGAAAAGAAAAGAGAAGAAAAGGCATTGTAGTCGAAGTCTCTATACCAAACTCGTGCATTTCAGGTTTCCGGTAAATATCAAGTATCTTATCGAATCTATGTACATGTAAGGATACAAGTTCTCATCTTTTAGAATAGGTCTGAAAACCAGGCCTATATTGTTTCCTCTGTATTCGCCTTTAGGCTTGAATCCCTCTGTATGGGGAAAAAATTTCTCTGGGTCATTTCATCAAGCACCCTAGCATCATTTAATACCTTAGCCTTACAAAGTGCTCTTATAATCCACTCTCTTCCATCCTTCTCATCTTCTATTTGCAAGTGTACAAGGTCCGTTGGTTCTTTTTGTCTTTGGTTTACAAAAGCCGACTAGTAGGAAGCTGAATTTCAAATGGAGGAAGCCATTGATATGAATATGCAGTTGTGATTTCCGTGATTAGAAGTTCCAAAACTAGATTTCTCATAAGTTCACCGAACAGGCTTAATGTAGAAAATTACAAGTCAGAGAATTGAAAAGTATAAATTAAACCATTATTTTTTATTAAGTACTTAATTAGTTAATGGATTTGAATCCGATTAGCTATTTAAACCAGATTCGATATTTTTTTGCCTCCCCCGACAAAAATCCTGGATCCGCCCCTGATAGCTTTAAATGCGGAGCACCGAGCACCAAACTAAGAGAGCGAACAGGTCCTAAATCACAGCAGTCTAGACCTTCCTTTTTGGGTTCTAGCTATATTCCATTATCTTAATTTCATTTGATCAAATATTTTTAGAAATCTTCTTTATTCCAGCCTTTGAGAAACAAGAGATCATGCAACTGTTTAAAAAGGGTCCTTCCGAATAACTTCTTCTTTGTCCAAATTAAAATTTACTTATTTTTTCCTAATTAATTAAGTTTCCTTAGCTCATTTTGTCCGGATTTTTTAAAGTACCAATTTTATTGGATTAAGCCTTCTTAACACTTTCTCTTAATCCGACTTTACCGAACAAGTACTCATTAACCTCATTTAAAATTTATTCCCACCTATTGTGCCAAACAACCTGTAATTAGTGTTCTAATAATGCCCCGGGGGCGTGCCCTGCCCGTGCCCTGCCCGTGCCCTGCCCGTGCCCTGCCCGTGCCCGTGCCCGTCCTGCTCGTGCCTGTGCCACGGGCACTCACGGGCACACGGGCACGGGCGTTAAACGGGCCGGACTCATTTTTTTTTTCCCTGCCCGTGAGTGCCTGGCCCTCAACGCCCGTGCGCCCGTGCCCGTGCCCTGCCCGTGCGCCCGTGCCTATTTTTTTTTTTTTTTTCCGAAAATTCTGAAAATTCAAATTTGAAACCCATACCCGTCCCCCCACCCCCCCCACCCACGGACCCCCACTGCCAAGTGCCAAAACAAAACTTTAAGTCCTTTCAATGTTTATTTAATCTAAGCCATTGATATTTATCAAGATCCGCACTTGTAAAAATATTTTTATTTAGATTTGTGCATGAAAAACTTTGAATGGATAGGATTTAATTTACATTTTCAATTTCAAATCCACAGAGGCACAGACAACAACGGTTTCCTATTATTATCAAAACTTTCAAAATTCATTCCCCCCAAACAAAACCTCTTTAAATATACCCCAATCCCTCATATTTTTTTCACATCTCAATATCTCATATTCTCATAATATTTCCAATCACTCATTCTCTCAATCTCGTTCTCTCAATCTTATTCTCAAAATTTAAATTTATTGTTAAAAAAAATATAGTTGTAAATTTAAATCGTTCTACAAATCCGCAAACGGAATTACGAAGGTTTTTCAAAGTCCCACGATATTCGTTCTACAAAATCGTTCTACAAATTTGAAGGTACATTTATTTTATAATAATTTGTAGTAATTGTTAGATAATTATATTTATTTTGTAGTAAGTTGTAGATAATTAGATTTATTTTATAATAATTTGTAGTAATTGTTAAGTAATTAAATTTAATTTGTAGTAGCAATTAGATTTATTCTTGAAAATGTGAAGTAATTAGATTTATTTTAGAATATATTAGATTTTATTTTGAAATTCGGATTTATTTTTAATAGGTTAAAAAAATAGGTTAGATTTGTTTTTTTGGAAATGTGAAGTAATTAGATTTATTTTAGAATATGTTAGATTTTATTTTGAAATTCGGATTTATTTTTAATAGGTTAAAAAAATAGGTTAGATTTGTTTTTTTGGAAATGTGAAGTAATTAGATTTATTTTAGAATATGTTAGAATTTATGTTGAAATTCGGATTTATTTTTAATAGGTTAAAAAAAATAGGTTAGATTTATTTTTTTGAAATGTGAAGTAATTAGATTTATTTTAGAATATGTTAGAATTTATTTTGAAATTCGGATTTATTTTTAATAGGTTAAAAAAAATAGGTTAGATTTATTTTTTGGAAATGTGAAGTAATTATATTTATTTTAGAATATGTTAGAATTTATTTTGAAATTCGGATTTATTTTTAATAGGTTAAAAAAATAGGTTAAATTTGTTTTTTTGGAAATGTGAAGTAATTAGATTTATTTTAGAATATGTTAGAATTTATGTTGAAATTCGGATTTATTTTTAATAGGTTAAAAAAAATAGGTTAGATTTATTTTTTTGAAATGTGAAGTAATTAGATTTATTTTAGAATATGTTAGAATTTATTTTGAAATTCGGATTTATTTTTAATAGGTGAAAAAAATAGGTTAGATTTATTTTTTGGAAATGTGAAGTAATTATATTTATTTTAGAACATGTTAGAATTTATTTTGAAATTCGGATTTATTTTTAATAGGTTAAAAAAAATAGGTTAGATTTGTTTTTTTGGAAATGTGAAGTAATTATATTTATTTTAGAATATGTTAGAATTTATTTTGAAATTCGGATTTATTTTTAATAGGTTAAAAAAATAGGTTAGATTTGTTTTTTTGGAAATGTGAAGTAATTAGATTTATTTTAGAATATCTTAGATTTTATTTTGAAATTCGGATTTATTTTTAATAGGTTAAAAAAATATGTTAGATTTGTTTTTTTGAAAATGTGAAGTAATTAGATTTATTTTAGAATATGTTAGATTTTATTTTGAAATTCGGATTTATTTTTAATAGGTTAAAAAAATAGGTTAGATTTGTTTTTTTGGAAATGTGAAGTAATTAGATTTATTTTAGAATATGTTAGAATTTATGTTGAAATTCGGATTTATTTTTAATAGGTTAAAAAAAATAAGTTCGATTTATTTTTTTGAAATGTGAAGTAATTAGATTTATTTTAGAATATGTTAGAATTTATTTTGAAATTCGGATTTATTTTTAATAGGTGAAAAAAATAGGTTAGATTTATTTTTTTGAAATGTGAAGTAATTAGATTTATTTTAGAATATGTTAGAATTTATTTTGAAATTCGGATTTATTTTTAATAGGTTAAAAAAATAGGTTAGATTTGTTTTTTTGGAAATGTGAAGTAATTATATTTATTTTAGAATATGTTAGAATTTATTTTGAAATTCGGATTTATTTTTAATAGGTGAAAAAAATAGGTTAGATTTATTTTTTGGAAATGTGAAGTAATTATATTTATTTTAGAATATGTTAGAATTTATTTTGAAATTCGGATTTATTTTTAATAGGTTAAAAAACTAGGTTAGATTTGTTTTTTTGGAAATGTGAAGTAATTAGATTTATTTTAGAATATGTTAGAATTTATGTTGAAATTCGGATTTATTTTTAATAGGTTAAAAAAAATAGGTTAGATTTATTTTTTTGAAATGTGAAGTAATTAGATTTATTTTAGAATATGTTAGAATTTATTTTGAAATTCGGATTTATTTTTAATAGGTTAAAAAAAATAGGTTAGATTTATTTTTTGGAAATGTGAAGTAATTATATTTATTTTAGAATATATTTGAATTTATTTTGAAATTCGGATTTATTTTTAATAGGTTAAAAAAATAGGTTAAATTTGTTTTTTTGGAAATGTGAAGTAATTAGATTTATTTTAGAATATGTTAGAATTTATGTTGAAATTCGGATTTATTTTTAATAGGTTAAAAAAAATAGGTTAGATTTATTTTTTTGAAATGTGAAGTAATTAGATTTATTTTAGAATATGTTAGAATTTATTTTGAAATTCGGATTTATTTTTAATAGGTGAAAAAAATAGGTTAGATTTATTTTTTGGAAATGTGAAGTAATTATATTTATTTTAGAATATGTTAGAATTTATTTTGAAATTCGGATTTATTTTTAATAGGTTAAAAAAATAGGTTAGATTTGTTTTTTTGGAAATGTGAAGTAATTATATTTATTTTAGAATATGTTAGAATTTATTTTGAAATTCGGATTTATTTTTAATAGGTTAAAAAAATAGGTTAGATTTGTTTTTTTGGAAATGTGAAGTAATTAGATTTATTTTAGAATATATTAGATTTTATTTTGAAATTCGGATTTATTTTTAATAGGTTAAAAAAATAGGTTAGATTTGTTTTTTTGGAAATGTGAAGTAATTAGATTTATTTTAGAATATGTTAGATTTTATTTTGAAATTCGGATTTATTTTTAATAGGTTAAAAAAATAGGTTAGATTTGTTTTTTTGGAAATGTGAAGTAATTAGATTTATTTTAGAATATGTTAGAATTTATGTTGAAATTCGGATTTATTTTTAATAGGTTAAAAAAAATAAGTTCGATTTATTTTTTTGAAATGTGAAGTAATTAGATTTATTTTAGAATATGTTAAAATTTATTTTGAAATTCGGATTTATTTTTAATAGGTGAAAAAAATAGGTTAGATTTATTTTTTTGAAATGTGAAGTTATTAGATTTATTTTAGAATATGTTAGAATTTATTTTGAAATTCGGATTTATTTTTAATAGGTTAAAAAAATAGGTTAGATTTGTTTTTTTGGAAATGTGAAGTAATTATATTTATTTTAGAATATGTTAGAATTTATTTTGAAATTCGGATTTATTTTTAATAGGTGAAAAAAATAGGTTAGATTTATTTTTTGGAAATGTGAAGTAATTATATTTATTTTAGAATATGTTAGAATTTATTTTGAAATTCGGATTTATTTTTAATAGGTTAAAAAAATAGGTTAGATTTGTTTTTTTAGAAATGTGAAGTAATTATATTTATTTTAGAATATGTTAGAATTTATTTTGAAATTCGGATTTATTTTTAATAGGTTAAAAAAATAGGTTAGATTTATTTTTTTGAAATTTGAAGTAATTAGATTTATTTTAGAATATATTAGATTTTATTTTGAAATTCGGATTTATTTTTAATAGGTTAAAAAAATAGGTTAGATTTGTTTTTTTGGAAATGGGAAGTAATTAGATTTATTTTAGAATATGTTAGATTTTATTTTGAAATTCGGATTTATTTTTAATAGGTTAAAAAAATAGGTTAGATTTGTTTTTTTGGAAATGTGAAGTAATTATATTTATTTTAGAATATGTTAGAATTTATTTTGAAATTCGGATTTATTTTTAATAGGTTAAAAAAATAGGTTATATTTATTTTTTTGAAATGTGAAGTAATTAGATTTATTTTAGAATATGTTAGAATTTATTTTGAAATTCGGATTTATTTTTAATTGGTTAAAAAAAATAGGTTAGATTTATTTTTTTGAAATGTGAAGTAATTAGATTTATTTTAGAATATGTTATATTTTATTTTAGAAAATGTTATATTTTATTTTTGAATAGGTTTAAAAAATGGCAACTCCTCATCGCGAATCGGTGGAAGAACAAATCCAAAGAATTTCGACCGAATTTTTTAGCCCCGCTATGCCACAAAATCCACAAAATTATCAAAGAAGGGACCAAATACTATATTTAAATTGTCAACAACCCCCTCAAATGACCGCACTGTATTATACTTCAAATGATCCAAACATGTTTATTCCACAAGAAGCACATTAACCGATACCACCGTATGCACAGGGAGGCACTTTGTCTGTAGCACATCAACCGATACCACCGTATGCACAGGGAGGCACTTCTTCTGTAGCATCGAGTCAATTCACGGACACTGCCCCTATAGGAGGTACTCCTCCGACAAGTCTCCATGAAATTCAAGAAGAAGATGTCCCTCCTTCGACAGAAGAAGTGCCCCAACAACCAGCAGGAAAGAAGGCGAAAAGATGGCCCGAATACAATAAACCGTGGTTGAAATACTATGATTGGACAAGAGATGAGGAGGGCACTATGCAATATCTACAATGTAAGGTAAAGGACTGTCCCAAGACTTATGTGTATAAAAAAAAGGACGGTATGAATAGCTTTAAGAGACATACCGAAATGCACAAAAAAAAGGGTGAACAACCAAGTGAAAATGTTGGACCGAGACAAATCCAAACCCTATTGAACGCGGATGGTACCAGAACCAACCCAAAATTCGATGAATCAAAAATGCTTAGTGAATTGGCTCGGTACATTACCCATAAAGAACAACCAATAAGTATGGGTGGTTGCCTGAGTTTTGTCCGGTTGGTCATTCGGGGGTGTTCTCAACCATTGTACAAGAGGATTCATCATAAAAAATTGTCTAGTGAAATAAAAAAACCAGTTTACCAACAGAAAAGATGATCTGAAAGCTACATTTGCATACCAAAACAATAAGGTCTCAATTACCTCCGATATATGCACTGCTGGTAAACATGGACTCGGGTACTCTTGTATTACCGGGCATTGGATGGATGATAATTGGGTATTACAAAAGAGGGTATTAAGTTTTCGAGTGTTGGACTCCCCGCACACTGCAAATGTAATTTTTAAATCAATTACTGACGTTTTAGAAGATTATAACCTTAAGAGGAATATGGATAATAAGATTTTTTCTATCTCATTCGATAATGCTAACAACAACATAGCTTCCATTGAGATTTTTAAACGGTCACTAAACCCGATTATGAACGGTGAAATATTTCACCAAAAGTGTGCTTGCCACATACTTAACCTCGTCGTGAAGGCGGGTCTTAAAACAGAAGCCGTAAAGCTACTGATAATTAAATTTAAAGATGCTCTCAACCACATTGTTTCGAACCAAGAAAGAAAACAACAGTTTGCGAGATTATGTGTCCACTATAATATAAGCAAGTTGAGAGTACCTTGGGATATAGATACCCGTTGGAACTCTACCTATAGGATGTTACACCAATGTCTTCCTTACAAAGCTGTCATAGGGGAGGCTTTGAGAGGCTCAATCCCCGAGGGATTGGCATTGGAACTCACCAACGGAGAATGGGAGCAACTAGAAAGGGTTAAAGAGTTCCTAAAAACCTTCTTTACAGCAACCGTTCAACTATCATGCACGTACTCACCAACGTCATTTAAGTTGCTCGAACATCTCTATTACATCTCCAAGGTATATAATGAATTGAAACAAGCTGAAATAAATGATAAATCTCTCACACCGATCGTAGATGCCATGAAACAAAAATTCCTAAAATATTGGGAAGATGTACCCCTCCTGGCCGTTATCGCAAACTGTCTCCACCCGGCATACAAGAAGTATTACACGGTCAAATTTATTGAAAGGTACAAAGATTATCTACATTTAGACAACACCGGGGTGGAGGCATACGTGGATTCGAAGTTCGATGAGATGTTTCACATATACAGCTCAAGAATGAATGGCAATCAGAACCCGTCTTCGTCCCAAGCTGGCCCTAGGTATAAATATAAATATACATGTATTTTTAATATTTATTATTTATAATATCTACATTATTTGTCCGCTAATTTTTTTTTTTTATAGTTTCACTTCTAGGAGCACTAGCAATGGTGGATTGTTAGCAGATTTCCAGTCGGAGAGCCAACCGCACACATCCACAAACGAGATATTGAGCTATATGGCGATGTTCAATGAACCTGAAACCGTTGACGTTGTTGGGTGGTGGAGGAGGCATGCAAGGATCTTTCCAATCCTGGCGATGATGGCCCGTGATGTATTTGCCGTGCCGGTGTCAACCGTCCCTTCCGAAAGTTGTTTTAGTTCGGCGAACAGGATCCTCTCCGATAAACGCAGTAAGTTGGGTGCACATGTCTTTGAGAGACTTGTGTTCTTAAAAGACTGGATTGATGCTGAAGAGCGCACGCAACATCTGCCTCAACAACAATCATCACCCGAAGCCAACACTGAAGAGAGCGGTACTGAGGTGCGGCACGGGGGCGAGGCTAATTCGGATTCAGATGGTGCGGAAGAGAGCGAACAATGGTATAGGAATGCGAACTTCTAGATAAATAGTGTCGGTATATATTTCTAACATCTTTAATCTTTATGGTTATTTTTTAAATTATAAGATTCTAAACATTTCAATTAGTTTTTAAATTATTCATTTTAACGAAAAATTACTAACAAAAAAAAAGTTAGAACTCTGCCTATGTTATTTTACATAGCCGGTCCCAAGCCCGGAATAAAAGAGGAGGGTAACTTTTATTTTTTAATCTATTGTTTTAAAATAAGAGTTTAATTATTTTTAAAGTAATTGTTTTGAATATGTTAGATTTTTTTAAAGTAATTGAAAATGTTAGATTTTTTTAAAGTAATTAGATTTGAATTTTTAAAGTAATTGATTTAACCTATTCAAATTATTATTTTTTTCTGTTTTTTTTTTCTTTTTTCTGTTTTTTTTCTGTTTTTTTTTTTCGGTTTTTTTTTCGGTTTTTTTTTCTTTGAAAACCAATAAATTATAAATCCAAATTCATGCCAATTTAAATTCATTTGACATATTATTTTTAAAGTAATTGATTTAAGAAATTTTTAATTTATATTTTATTATAACAAAAAAACAGAAAAAAAAAAAAAAAAATTTGCCCGGCCCTGCCCGCGGTGTCCGGCCCGTCCTGCTCGCGCGCCCGCGGCGGGCACGGGCATTAAACGGGCAGGGCAGATTTTTTGAAAAAAATACCCGCGGTGCCCGTGCCCGTGTGCCTGTGACGCCCGTGCCCGCATCCGTCCGTGCCCTGCCCTGCCCGTTTGTAATACACTACCTGTAATGCCTCACCGTTTGAGTTTAAATTCGGACCGTCCGATCAGAATTGGGGCCAATCCAACCGAAGTCTGCAATGCACGTGCCCCTTTAAAATTTGTGTATATTAACGAACGAATCATATTCAAACTCAAAACGGTGAGGGCCTTCGACATGCATCAAACCTTCCAAACGTGCCCAGTATAGGGAACATGGAATGAGTCCCGAGCCTAGTGAGTATAATCGGGCTGCTTCGTTGCCTGAGGGAAAAGATACATCCCACGGCCCAGTCGTTTCTCAGTCATGCCAGACATACTGATACTAAGTCTTGAGACACCGTTAGGTTGCGCTTCTCTAGCTGGTGTTTCCCACACAGCTGGGATGAAAGGAGAATTCTCTAGAGAGATGGGTTTAGGTTGGAAGAGGGTAAAGAGAAATATTGCCCCTGGTGATTGGTTGAGTGGCGTGTAACACTTCAGGAATTTAAAATTTTTAAATTTTATAAATAAATTCAATAATAAATTGAAGTATTAAAAAAAAATTAGTGAGAAGGTTTAGATATTTCAGTACGTACTTATTCTATTGATTGAACAATGTAGAGTAGAACTAGGGTGCTCCTAAGTTCACCAAGTCTCTTTGTAAACTCAACTCTAAAATCTATCGGATTGACTTCAAACGGCGAATCTAAACTGTTGAAATCATTCTACCTTACGAGTGATGCATCTACATGTGAAAATTTTAAAGTTTAGAATTAATTTATTATAAAATGAAGTTGTCAAAAGTAGAAGGTTTATAAATTAATTTTAATGCATTTATTTTTTGAAAATCTAATGACTACTTGGCTCTATACAAATTTTATTTCAAATATAAATATTTTTGCATGTAGATGCATCCCTCGTAAGATAGAAGAATTTCAACGATTTGAATTCGTCATTTAAAGTCAATCCGATAGGTTTTAGAGTTGAGTACACAAAGGAGGTTGGTGAACTTAGGAGCACCCACCCTAGTTCTACTTAAACAGAAAAATGAAGTTTAGCATAGAGACGTGTGGGTTATGTAGCCCAATAAGAACAGAAGGAAAAAAAATATTTAAGCAGGAGACGCGACATGGATTAGGCTAGCGGAATATTCGTGCATATACTAAAAACTAGTAAGAAGCCCGCCCAATATGCGGGCCCTTCTATTTAAAAACATAAAAAATTACACAGTAGTACCAGCCCACCTATATTTTACAATTTGGGCCCAAATATGTGTAACAATGTCTAAAATGACAACAGTTAATTCGTCTATAGTAAACAAAAAGGTGGATTTGCCTTGGTATCATTGAAATTTATGTCATTAGTTTCTCAGGTCTGGTAATCAATCTTTTATTGAGGGAATCAACAGAACTCTAGCCTCTATTTTTTCATTAACTATTTTGCTCTCTTGTATCAATCTACAAAATACAAATTTCAAATTAGTATATGATGTTGTAAGATAGTGTAAAAAAGAGTGTTTTTGACTTATTAATCTCCTTGTGATTGTAAAAACTTATAGTAATTTTGTGCTTCTATAGTTTTCTCCTAAATAAGAGTTTATACATAAAAAATTTCTCTTTTTTTATTTTCTTGTGCTTGATTGCTTGTTGTGTTTGTTACTTTGTTTGCTTCTCCATTTAAATGGGTATTAATGTGTGTCTGCAACATGTTTGAGAAAATTACTACTCCTTCCACGGCTACTCTCCAACAAATAGCAATATTTAGCGAGTAGAACTAGGGTGTTCCTAAGATTATCAAGTTTTTTATGTGAACTAGGGTCTGACATTTGATTAGGACGATCATTAGTGAGTTTAACATGTTATCAAGTTTGGGTCGTGTGGATTTATTTTATCTTTTGTCTATATCACAGTCCATTGGATTTTATACCTTGAATTATGCACGTTGATAACCGGTATCGAATTGGTTGATTTGCTATGGATTTCATCTCTTGTTTAATGTATGTTGTTAATTGCATAATGTAATGTAATTGCTAAATTGAAAATTAATACTGTGCCGAACAATGGTGCAGAGATAGGGATGGTAGTTGTCCGTCGGCCTGTCCTGCCGTCCATACCCACCCGGCCCAAAAGCTCTACTTGTTATGCCTGCCACTGCCACTGGAGCAGCTTGGGTCCGATGTCCATCGGACTCAAACTGGATCAGATTCAAACTGGGTATGATGGGTTCTACCACCGTCCAATTCGCTTTAAGATCCGTGTGCTCTGCTTTAATATATGCGCACGTTCGTTTTAATATGTGTGCGCACTGATCTTGAAGCAAATCGAACGGTGATGGAACCCATCGGACCCAAACTCGTTCCCACTGCCACATGCCATGTAAGGTCGATCTTAGAGACAGGTCAGATCAAACACACGGTTTAGGATGTAGCAGGCAGTCTATTAGACTTTTTTTTTCTGAATATGTAAATTTTTAATTTTGTAAAAAACTAAAAATCAATAAAGTTTATATAGCTCAGTGCTACATCGTCAGACTTGTAAACTGAACTTCAATAAGTTTGATTCGTTTTTGGAAGGGGGAGGAACTGACATGGTGTGATAACCCATATTGCAGCAGTGTTTCTCGAGACATTAACCAAAACACAGCACCACCTTGGTTGGGCTCGGAGAATGATCTGTTTGCCCAACACAGGAAGTGTGGCATTGGCTGGTTAGCTGCAGGAATTGTTGTGTTGATGTTATTGGGGAGGTGGTAATCTCGTGTCAGTATCCATTTGCTGAGTCGCGCATATGACGTACCAGTTTATCAGCAGCTCGAATTGCAGCGCACTTTCCAAATGTGCCAGAGAGAGTGCTCATAAAAAGGGACATTTGATGATTGGAAAGGCATGACACGAACTGCCATTTATAAAGTACTGTAACCTCACTCTCATGACAATTATATTTATATATTATTTTCACCTTTTATCTTTACTTGCCCGGGAACGCATTTTGTTTCTATCTTGACAATTAAGACATAAAATCTAATATGTTTGAACTGTGTGAAAAACCTAATTTATTGAACTTCGAATCATTTTTCAGTTTTTTTTCTCTTTCATATAGCGTGTCTCGTATAATTTGTTATATTTACCAAACTATTTTATGACCATATTCATAACAACATACTTAAACTCTCCGGTAATTTATAATATGAGTGTGGCTAAATTGCTACTAGTAGTCCGAAGTGCTACTGGGTCATATTTTAGTATTTTATATTCAAACAACAAATTCAAACCGTTAGATGTTCAATCTATATTAAAATGTGCTTAGAGACCAAATTTTATATTTTTTTGGAATTTTTTTACTATTTATTATGCTGGTTTGAAAATCGTTGTTTTTCAATGCTGCAGAAATTTAATAAAAACATCGGTTTTCAAACCAGCTTAATAAATAGTAAAAAAATTCCAAAAAATGTAAAATTTGATCTCCAAACACATTTTAATATAGATTGAACATCTAACGTTTGAATTTGTTGTTTGAACATCAAATACTAAAATATGACCCAGTAACACTTTAGACCGAAGTGCTACCAGTAGCAATTTAACCACACTCTTTATAATACACACACACACACTCTTTAACAATTAAATAGGCCAAAGCGACACGAATCTGGGATTCAAGTTCTTAAGTTTACCTTAATTTTTACTTCAAAATATTAAGTAGTGGTTTCACCTTTAATTTTTACTTCAATAAAAATGTGGAAGGAGTGCAGTGCCAACTACAAGGTCAAGCGAAGATTTTGAAGTATATATATGAACCAACACACACAAATTCCATAAAAAAAAAGAGAGTAAAACAATCATGCATTGATTAGACTTGATAATCTGCCACAGTCATGAACTCATGATATTAACTATTGGTCTGAAATATTTTTAATTTTGAAATCAACAATAAATGTGTTCTATATTATACGAATTGGTTGGAAGTTTTACTTATTCACTATACGAGTTGAAATTTATAATGATTTGTATTTAACGAATATTAATTGAAATTTCCTACAAAAATAACAACACGTCGATGAGTTTTTCTTGTTATTTTGGAAAAAATATTATAAAAATTGTTAAGTTAATATGTTATCATTGAATCCCAAGTTCCCAACTCATAAAATAATAAAGCTTGATCATTTTTTAGTTTGACAATATTAAAAAATAAAATTTAAATTAAAAATGTTACACTGTAAGTATGATATATATTATTCATATGTTACGTCTAAAAAAAACGATGTTGTTCGGTGTATGTTTTACCGTACATTACGTTACTTAAAACTTGAATGGTACGAAACTAATTATCAAAATGTATAATCAAATAATACTAAAATTGCATGTGAACCAATTATTAGGTAATCTATAAGTTCTTAAAAACATAACTATAAATTTATTTTTCAATTTTATTTAAATTTCTTATAAATTGGCAAAATACTCATTGTCGAATAATCTTTCCTCAAATTTTTAATACCATGCAACATCAAGATTTTCAATTATTATCAATTTCACGGCTAGGCCCATATCTCCTGCCTATTTGGTGTCTGCGACGGTAAACAATTTAAATCATGGATGATGCATGCAAAACACAACTCATGAACCTCGTGTTTGGTTGTGATCTAAAGCAGGAGCAGAGCTAGACTTTCAGGTTATGGGAGTCAAACACGAATGGGGGTCAAGTATATAAAAATTTCCTACTACGAATGGGGTCAATTTCACTTTATTCATAATATTTTAGCTTAAATTTATTAAAAATAGAGTATAAATAAAAAAAAAATTGCAAATGAATGGGGTCAATTGACCCCCATTCATTGAATCTAGATCCGCCATTGGTCTAAAGGGTGGAATAAGGGATTTGGTCCTCGTTATTTCACCAAACGAGCATTAATTGAGCCGGACTAAAATGAAATTAGCCGATCTTTAGGCCGGCCTAAATTAAACCACCTTGCATGGTGGTTTAATTTTATTACACGTCGTGGCCTAACTCTATTGATTATAATAATATATTATTAGTATATAATTAGTTATATTATTAATTATTATTAGTATATAATTATTTAATTAATATCTTATATTGTTAATATATCAAATAATTATTATAAAAATATATTTTATTGTTAATATATTAAATAATTATTATAATAATATTATAATATATGTAATTATTATTAATATATTAATATTATATAATTAGTATCTTATTATCAATAACTATTATTAATATATCATTACATAATTAATATCTTATATTTTTAATATATTAAATATTTTCTATAATATTATTATATAATTAGTATGAGTTTATTAATATTTTTTATTAATATATAATTATATAATTAATATGCTATATTGTTAATATATTAAATAATTATTATAATAATATTATAATATATTATAGTTATTATTAATATATTAATATTACATAATTAGTATCTAATTATTAATAATTATTATTAATATATAATATATAATATATAATTAATATGTTATATGTTTAATATATTAAATAATTATTATAATAAAATAATAATATAGTATAGTTATTAATATATTAATATTATATAATTAATATTCTATTATCATTATTATTAATATAATTATATAAATAATATTTTATATTGTTAATGTATTAAATAATTATTATACTATTATTATCTATTTAGTATCTTATTATTAATAATTATTAAAATTATACAATTAATATCTTATACTATTAATATATTAACTTATTATTATTATAATATTATAATATATTATAGTTATTATTAATATATTAATATTATATAATGAGTATCTTATTATTAATATATAATAATATAATGTCTTATATTGTTAACATATTAAATAATTATTATAATTAAATTAATATATTATAGTTATTAATAATATATTAATATTATATGATTAGTTTCTTATTATTAATAGATAATTATATAATTAATTTCTTATATTTTTAATATATTAAACAATTATTATAATAATATTATAATATATTATAGTTATTATTAATACTTTAATATTATCTAATTATTAATAATTAACTAACTTAGGCTTCCAAAACTTTAGTCCACCAATTATAACCAAACAAAAAATAACTTCAGTCATGATCTAACTTTAGACCTCAACTAAACATGAATAATTTAGACCGGTCTAAGTTAGAATAATTAATTTAGGCCTTCTTAGCTTTAGTCCACAATCAAACATGAGGGAAAGGCTTTCATGAAAAAAAAAATTGCTTTGCTACCCAAGGAATTGTTTCATATTTCTTGTTTTATTTGTACATAAAAACTTGCAATATTTGTTTAAAATAAACGAGGAATATGTTGATTTACTGCTTTGGAAGCGGAGAGGACAAAATAGTTCGGAGTCCACTATGTAGGGCTGTAAACGAATCGAACCGAATCGAACTTACCCCAGTTTGAATTTGATTTGAATTAATTTCGAATCGAATTTTTTACGAACTCAATTTCGAATCTTTTACGAACTTTTTTACGACAAGGAAGAGTGATCGTAGTCGCCGAGAGGGAGAGGTGAAAGTCGTTTAGGATTTCAAAATTGAGAGCAAAGGTAATGACTTACGAGTTATGACTTATGACTGGACGGTCTTATGTTTTAACTTTTAAGTCATCGGCGAACATAAGTCATCAGTGGAAATTAACGGTTCACATTACTTTGAGATTCGAACTAGAATAGTTTGCGAACCTATTTCGAACGAACCAGGTCTAGTTTGAGTTTGGTTTGAATTAATTTCGAACTATTTCAAATCGAATTTTTTACGAACTTTTTCGAATCAAACTCGAATCGAATCACAAACTACGAATATTTTATGCAGCCCTACCACTATGGGTAGATAATTTAACAGAGCAGTTAAGACGTCATACAGCGCACAAATCATATGCAGCGTTGTCTTAGACCTCGCGGTCGTGATCTGCATGAAGCCAAAAGTACTCTGTTAAGTCTCGCGGTCGTCCAAAGGAAAAAAAAGGCAAAAGAACCCCTAGAGAAACTGAAAATCACAGCCCTAATTCTATAAACATTTCTTCTCCCTCACCCATTCCTCCGTTTCTTTCTCCCCCTTCTCTTCCTTTCCTCGTCGCCCCACGAACTGACGAAACCACTAGCGTCTCTTCCCCCCACTCGATTCGACAGCGACATCTCTCGGATTAGAGCAACGATTCTATCAGGTCTCTTTCTCTTTTTATCCCTTCTTCTCTCTTTCTCTCTCTACTTCGAGGTTTTGTTCCCTGCGAGCTAGGGTTCGATCCAGAAAAGATCTATTCATGAATCAGACTTTAAACATTCTTATCTATGGTACTGTTTAGATCGTTGTTGTCTGGCACTTCTGAGTGAGAATCGCCATTGTTCGAGCTTAGTTTGTTCACCTCGCAAGCTATTTCTGCAGTCTGAAGCTGTACACGGTTTTCTGTGCTCTATGTTACTAAATACTCCTGATTTGCTTACCGTGTTGACCTAAATTTGCCATCTCGTGTTACTGAGTGAAGATGATTTATTATCTACTTCTTTCTTGTAGTTTATCCTTCTATGGGAATTTAGAATTTCTATTTCAGAACTAAGAAAAGCCATAGCTTTTCTTCATTGGTTGCATATTTTCCCAAGTTATGTGGCTGATGAGAAATCTGAATATTCACTGAAAGTAAGTATACAGTGGAAGAACCAGATTTGTGTGCTTCATTGCAGAAAGCGGAGTACCATTGAATATGTTACTTTGTCATAGAAGCAGTTTTACTAATGGAACTCAATTTGGAGTCTTTCTAACCTAAGCATTTTGTGCTGTGCTTCAGTCAGTTTCGTAACAAAAGAGGATTACAGGATCAGTTTATACTAGACTTTGATAATCTTAGTTTTAATATTACAACTCTGAATTTGTTAATTAATTCCTTCTCTTTTGTTTTTTCCAGATTGAGAAGAATTAAGAAGGCATGTTGTCTTGTTGGAGATATTGTGTTTGTCATTGTTAGTTTCTGGTTAAGATTTATTTGTCGTCTACAATATGTCAGGGCTTCTCAATGTACTTTTCCACCTTCTCAGTCAATATTTCTCCTCTAAGTTGCATAGATGTTTGTCATTTTCATACGTATTTGAACTCTCTTGTCTCCTCTTTGGTTATTAAAATGAAAAGACAGTTGGAGAAAAGCGATTCATAGCACATGATGCTAATTCTAATTGGTCAAGGTTTAGAAGTAGTTTCATATTACATTTTAATTAAAGTCATATATTTTTTTAACAAAAATTAAAGTGTTTATTTGAACTGAATTCAGTTTAGTTACAAATTCAACATCGTTCATGAATCCAGCATCAAACTTAAGGCATTCTGTTGATCAAGTTTCATAATTTAAAACTAATTGTTTTGATCTTTGAGAAGCATGTCTTCTTTTTAACTTGTGAAGTATTTGATGGCCATTTTCATATGTCTATCGTTTTTAACCACATAAAAAAGCCTAACATGAAGCTGGTTACGCAGACAAACCTTAATGGGGCCACTTCCAATATTCCGGATTCAACAGGAAGGCCCTACACTGCATCTTTTTCGGCACAAGCTGCAAATGTTCCTAGCTTCCATCACTCTGGTGAGAAGAATAAGTTATTTTTATCTAAGAAAAATTTATAGAAACACACCTCATGAGCCCACAAATTGGTGTGGTGCAACTGTTTACATAGTAAGCTGTAGTCATTTTCTGTGTTAATTTGTAGCTGTGTCCATCTGTTCCGATGCAAAGTGGTTTTCAACAACCTTTTGCTTTTACTCTACCATAAAAATTGACTGTGAAGCATTTTTGTCCCAATTTTTCACAGACAATTTTCTCAATTTTCCGAGAAAGCGGTATGGTGATGTGCATGTCCAGAATTGCCCAACATATTGCCTAAAAACAAAATGTTCCTCAACCTCTTCCTCTTCTTCCTCTTCTTTTTCTTCTTGATACTGGAGATTCTCTGTTTGATATCTTCCTTTTGTCCATACCAACCTGGAGATGATGCTACTAATAATGCAAAACCGTTGACCAGTGTTGTATTTTTTCTGAAATGTGCTAGGTCTGCATAACATTCATGGAAATTTCAATCTTCCAAATATGGCTGGATCGATGACACCAAGGAATACGGCAATGAGTGGTATACCATCCTCGGGTGTTCAACAACCTGGTGGAAGCATTTCTACTGGTCGATTTACTTCAAACAATCTTCCCGTTGCCATGTCTCAGGTTAGCAACAAACCTTTACTACTTTCCCTTTTCTGTTCTATTGGAATCCCACCAAAAAAGGTACATTGGATTCGGACTTGCTGAATGTCAAGTAAACGGTGCGTTTACGCTGTCAACCTATTTTCATAAAACATCTTTCCTCATTTTGTAATTTCTTATGCTGATTTTGATACAACTCATTTACATCCAAAGAAGTAATTATCCTGTATTTTTTATATCTAAATTTTTTCTGAAACTCTGTCCAAATCATTAACCTACAGTAAGATTTTCTTTCTGACACATAAAATGAACATTTATTAAGGCGTTATTTATTCCTATCGACATTATTTCTTCCAGATACCGCATGGGCATACTGGTGTAGCAAACAGAGGAGGCCTAAATATTGGTGCAAACCCTGCTTTCAGCAGCGGGTCAAATGCAATTGGTGGATCAATGCCTGGTATGTCTAACAACATGGGGACTGGAGGCAATAGGAGTAGTGTACCAGGAGGCATGACAGTAAATACAGTACTGGGCAACATGGGCCCCCGAATCAATAGCTCAGTTGGTAATATGGTGGGGACCGGCAGTGCTGGTATGGGAAGAACAATAACATCAGGAGGCGTAAATGTACCTGGCATCACATCTCGCATGAATCTAACTGCTAATGCTGGGAGTGGCAACCTTAATGTACAAGGATCAAACCGACTCATGGGTGGTATGCTTCCACAAGGTAATATATTTGTGGCCCTGCTATATGGATAGACATTTTTTTAAACCATTGGCTATGGATGCAATTAGAATCTAACTCTGATGGATTAAATTTAGGATTGAGTTGATAGCACAAGGAATGGTGCATCTTGATAGTATGCAATACATTCTTTTGCCATTAATGGAGTAAAACATTAACTATTTGAAATTGCTGTAATTGATTACTGCATCCTCTGTTGAAGATGCTGTAACATACTTCACTGAGT
>CAXKVW010000353.1:0-27933 GCA_964058825.1 Carex arenaria | reverse complement strand
CAGGCCATCAAAATCCTCGCTCATAACATCATCACGACCATCCATCATACGTCCTGAGAAGAAAGCCTCCTCTTCTAGGTTAAATGAAGCCCTAGGAGCAGGCCCCATCTCTCGTCGGCCCAGTAACCTGAAATCCCCTTCATTTTCTCTTTTTATCGCACTCTCCTTCACTAAGGAACCCTGAGTTTGAAGTTGAAATTCTTCCTCTTCTTGAATTTCACCAAGTTGTTCAAAATTAGCACTAGTGGTACCATTGGCCCTGTTCACCACCGCACGGTCTAAATCATGTGAAACTGACAACACTGCTTCATCAAAAGATACCACATGGCCATCATACAGTGGGCTTTTTGACACCTTACCATTTTTCTTCTTTGTAAGCCCTGAAGGAGAGAAGGGAGACCCTAATTTGGGTTTAGGCAACTGACCTGAATGGTCTGTCTCAGACCGGTTTGGGCTTGGGCCCAAATCAACCCAAAATGAGCTTTCTGAGGACCCATCTTCACTGAAAACAGGGCTCCGCATCACATCACCCATGGATATACTCTCAGTCTCCTCAAAATTCATACTGGCACCATCCTTGTCAGAGCAGCTGTCACGGGCAGCGCTAATATCAGATTCAAATACCTCCCTCACCTGAGATGAGGTGTATGCACCTGAGAAAGCTGGCAACTGGGACCCGCACTTTTGTTCCGGTATCAACCCAGATTCATTTCCATTTGCCATTGGGGCTTCTTCCTCAAGCTCAACCAATGCATCAAGACCATCCACTGAGTCACTCAGATACTGGGGAAAAACAGGAACAAGTCTTACCATACCTGACCCAGCACAACCATTTAGGCTCTGCAAGCACCCAATAACTGATTTCTTAATCAGCAAGCACCCGAATCCAGTTGGGTCTGACCCAAAAACCCGATAAAATGAGGTAATGATAAAATCTGGCCTAAACAAAGACAACCCCAAGGAATCCATATCTTTCGGGCCAAGAGCACCTGCATCCAATAGCACATGCCAATTATTCTGTTGCGCCAATGCCATCCATTGGTACGAGTATTTTGCACCAGTAACCCTGGACTGTGCAGGAAACACAAACAGACCCGTTTTCTGGTCCTTCTTCCTCCTTTTTTTTGTAACAATTGTTTTCCTTAATTCAGTTGAACAAAGTCGAAGAGTAGGCCATTTGAAATTTGCACTACAAACCTTGGCCCCTTTATCCTTTGCACATTGACCCATCCAGTTCACTGATTGACTCTCATGGTCAAACATGGTCAACAATTTCTTATTGGTCTGAAAAGGGTAGCACTCGGCCAATAGTTTGAAAGCAGAGCCCCGGCTTACAGTGAAAACCAACCCGTATTCACTTTCAGGCATGTTTAAAAAGTCCATTATGCGGGTTTTAATATCATGCTCAACTGTTCCCACCTCGGGCCCACCATACAGAGCATGGTTGTTTAAATTTGCAGTGGTTATTTCTCTGAGTGTAAAGGAGGTGGATTCAAAATTTTCAAAACTTTGTGTATAGGAGAAGAGGCCAAAACCGCAATAGTCAAGGCATACCTTGGCATCATCAGAGAGGTGGAAGTATTCCTCTGAGCGGAGCTTGTCGATTTGGTCCGACGAGTGGTATTTCGGGTATATTGTGAGGAATTTCTCAAGGGCTTCTTCCATGCCGGGTATGGATCCTGGTGTGTGGTAGATTCGATCCGCAAGCAGTGCTATTGACTGTAGGAAGTCCTTTTGGGCCTGGAGACGGGCAAGGGACCGCGAACGGCTTACACCGGGGCCCATTGCAGGGTCCTGACCAGGATCAGTGTCGATAGCTTGGTATTTGGAGAGACACCCATCTTCAGATGCCTCTTCTAGTGCTTCACATAGCTGGGTTTCTTGCACACGCCGGATTATTGATGGCCGGCGGCTGTGCGGCTCATAGTCTGGCTTTTTGTCCAGCAGGAGAGATGCACAATGGGACAGGGGTTTCCAGAGAGAGAGATGCATCTGTATGGAAACAGTGATTCTCGTTTGGGGTTGAAAAACTATAAGGAAGCAAATGGGAATACTTTTTGTTGGGTTTTGTTTAAAAACTGAAATTCGGGGCTTTTTAAGCGTAGGTGTGAGAGCTTTCGCTTTTGGAGGTATAGGGATGGGAAAAAAGGAGATTCAAAATGTAGGAGCAGATATTCTAAACTGAGAACAAAGAAAGAAAAAAAAAAAGATTAAGGAGCGAAGCTCAAATTAAAGCGGAACAAAGAGCACAACAGGAGAAAAAGTGTCGAACTTGAACCTTTTCTCACTACTAATCACAAACAATAGTCCCTCTCGGCGGTTTCAAATCAAAGAACTCAAAATAGAAAAAAGGACTTAAAGCTTAAGTCAGTGGCCAACAAAAGATTACCCAAGCAAAACCGACGGGAGTGGAAAAGAACGAGCGAAATCAATCCACTGAAAGAGAGATCAGAAGTGAGGCAAAGGTCGGACCTTTGCGGATGATTGAAGAGAGAGCAGAAACCCAGATCCCCAAATTTAGCCTAGATGCCACTCTCTCTCTCTCTCTCTCTCTAAACCATCTCACCCGTAAGAAAATTAAATGCTGGATATCATCGCATTAAATATATGGGTCAACCTCTCACTGCCTCTCTCACGAGAGCATTAAATGACCCAACTTCTCTCTTTGGCTTTGGCGCTTTGCTCCATTATAAGCTATAGCCTACTCTTGGAGAGCAGAGTGAATGAGCATTTCAGCTCCTCTAGAATTGTTTGCTCAAGAATCGTGCATTATACAATTTAGGGGAAAAAAATTCGATAGAAATTAACATAAAGGAAGAGAGGGAGAAACAACAATTTTTTTATTGATAGAAAGATCGGTAGAAATTCTACCGATTCTAAAATCTCATTTTTTTAGAACGGTACAGATAATACCGATTCTAACACAAATTTTTAATTTTTTGTATATTTTCCGCGACTTATAAAATAGCGTCACAGAAAATCCGGTATTGAGGTCTCAATATTAGATTGGTATAAGTCATACCGATCCAAACTTTCGTTTTATTTTTTTGTGGTCCCGTCTCTTCCCCTGCCTCTCTTTCTTGTCTCCCTTTCCAACACTTAGAAGCTAGAAGGAAAAAAATGGCGGAACCCTAAAAAAACAGCTTCGGGTCTGATCAGAACGGTGACGTGATTTCTCAGACACAAAATGTAAAAGAAATTCGAATTGCGTCTGTAATCCGAATCACGGATTAAGTTTCAATTGAGAAGATACAAATAATTGGAAACCTAGCGGGAGCCTCCTAAATCATTTTGAAAGCAACTCACGGTTTATATAGATAAACCCTTTCTAACTATTTTGATCAGTAAAATTAAAACCGATACAAACAATAGGCATTATTTTTTAATCAAATATAGTGTTTATTCTCCTGAAGCAACAGAGTTTAATTGAAATAAAAAAATAATTCAAAGTTTAGATCGGTAAGAGATTTACCTATCTAAACTATAACTTTTTTTTGTTTATCAAGTAGTCTGTAACAATTTGTGTTGCGGCAGATAAACTAAAATAAAATTAGAAAATAGTTAGGATCGGTAATATCTATACCACTCTAAACAATGAGTCTTTTAGGATCGGTAGAATTTCTACCAATGTTTCTACTAATAAAAAAATTGTTGTACTCTTTCTGTTTTTCTCTCTTCCTTTATGTTAATTTCTACCGGAAAAAATTTCCCAATTTAGATCTCCAATAACTTAAGTTTGGTTAGAGGTTCTTTAGGCCCCAAAAATCTGTTGTCCTCAATTTGATTAAATTTAATTTTAATGCCACAATAGTAAAAATTAATATGGAGTAAAAGTCCATTGTATTGAAATAATCATTGTTGAAAAGACCTTGATATATTCTGTGCAGAACTTTTTTATTTTTTTAAATAGCTATTTGTTAATAACTATGTAAACTGTAAAGCAACAAAACATATTTGTATGAGGAGAGTTCAAATGCCTCTATTTTTTGTGCCTCCACTATGTCTCTATTTTTTAAAACTTAAAAGTTAAAATAAAACCATTAGATGTGATCTATATTATTTTCTCTATGAGTTCATAAAAAATTATCACATTTCGATTTTATTTTTATGTGAATCAATAAGTTGGAAAATCAACGTCTAGAAATTATTCACATTAGTACGTTTTTTACAAGTTCTTGATGACAACCAAAACCAAATTGAAATTTCATAATTTTTTGCATGTGTATAGATAAAATGATGTAGATAATATCCAACTGTTTTATTTTGACATTTAAGTTTTAAATTTTGAATTATTAATATTTTTAAAATGGAGACATAGTGGAGGCACAAAAATGGAGGTATTTGAACCCTCCTCTATTAGTATACTAAAAAAATTGTAAACAGTATTTCATAGGACGATTGTAGAGGAGAAGGAATTGCCCACTACCATTTCTCCGTACTCTCCGTTTTATTTACTAGTGAGTGTAAAAAGCAAAAACGAAAAATAGGGTGGTGTGGTGTGGTCATTGACTTGTCTCAATTAAAAATAATATTAATGGCATGTAGTTGTTGTTTAAGAGCTTGCCACATCAGTCCAATAGAGCAAGAACATTTTATTAACTTTTAGTTTGGTGGGGTTTATATGCTGCGTGTGATGCTTCAGATATAGATGATAAAAACCTTTGTAGACATCGATGTTGCGAGCTCGATTGTGACTTGTGAGCATAGTGACAAATGAATTATTCGGGATCGGTTCGGTGAGGTTAAAAATTCGTGATTCGGGAATAATTTGGGTATAATTCGAGAATGATTCGGCATTATTTGGATCAGATATCTCAATTCTATAAGGGAGCAAAAAAAAATTTAAAAAAAAATTCTAAAAAAAATTCGGAAATAATTCAGGAATAATTCGTAAAATTCACGAATTATTCGGTCAAAGTTCGGTCCACCGAATAATTCGGCGTTTGGTTAGGTATCACCAGAAATTCGAATAATTTGCAAATAATTCATGAATCTTGTCACTATGCTTGTGAGCCCAGCAACAGATGGCAAAATAACAAACCAGCAACCATAATAATGAGTTTATGACCCAATGTTTCAGAACTTTGTTATTTGTGGAGGCACTGATATTTTTTTCTCCTCTTTCAAATGAATTTCACTAAATTACATTATTTGGCGACTCCATTTTTCCAACTTTGCTTGCTTGCTTGAAAACTGCAATATCTTACTACAAATCTATTCATAACTTTCAAAAGTTACTAAATGTGCTAGAATAAAAATAATCCGGATATATTTAGACAAGAAAAATAGTGATGATTTAAATGCTTTAAAATATTTTATAGTGAGTGGATACTTAATGACCATCGATATAATTAATGATATGATGAAGTGATAGTATATTTATGTAGGTTGAGAGAAATTTGATTAGTTAACTATTTATGTAGGTTTCTGTCATTTTTCTTTTAAATTTTCCTCTTTTCTTTCTTTGTTTTCTTCTTTTTTCCTTAGCTATTTTACTTTAATTCTATGCTTCGGGTTTTGTATCGGAACTCAACTTATGTAACTAATTGCGGTCAATGAAATAGGAGCTCAACCCCTGTTGTTTCCTAAAAAAAAGATTAACTAACCATCAATTTTGTTAGATTTTAACATTTTTTAATCAATTCTACTTCACTTACAAAGATTGAAAATGATATCAAATTGATATTTGTATTCAATATTACTCCATCTATTTTATTTCATTACTATCAAATAATAATATTTATAGTAACTTACCATTAATTTCGTTTCAATTTTCTTTTATTTGCCAAACGGAAGCCTGCCTCTAAAATTTTCAATTTTCTTTTACTAACCATAGTGACAAGATTCGCACGAATTATTCGGTTTTTTGGTGATGCCGAACCGAACGCCGAATTATTTGGTTGACCGAATAATTTCCAAATAATTCAAGAATTTTACGAATTTTTCCTGAATTTTTTCTAGAATTTTATTTTTTGGTTATTTTTTTGTTTTTGCTCCCTTACAGAACTGAGATCTCTGATCCGAATAATACCGAATCATTCCTGAATTATATCCGAATTATTCCCGATTACAAATTTTTGACCTCGCTGAACCGAACCTGAATAATTGATTTGTCACTATGGTACTAACTAATAAGAGATCTAGGAAGCATTACCAATAGACTTGCATGTTGAAACCACACAATTCAAGATGCATGAGATCACAACCAAAGTGATGGCTCGGCTGAAGTCAATGGATATTAGATTATTTAGGCCCACTGAACTAATATGATATTGATATCTATGCCACAAAACCAGATCTCATTCGCAATTCGAATCTTCATTGTGTAATGAATCATTCTGCCATGACTCGATGAGCCACTACACGGATTTCATACCCTAGATAAAGGAGGCAATTATATGACTATCTGTATCAAAAGTTCAAAACCTAATTGATTGAGTTCATTTGCAACGCTAAAGCTACACTTGTCCTCCAGACAATTGCTTTTCATTGGCAAAGTGGAACAACCAATAATGTCTTTCTACTTTTTTCAGAGCTCCTTTTGGTGTTGGTCCGCTACAAACAAGAGCTTATCATTGCAGACATGGGTGCTAAAATTGTTAATACGGAAATAAAATAATGGATCCAATATTTGTGCTGTGAGTTAATTATGATTGTAAGTTTTGATGTTACTTAGTAATTAAGTCAATATTTAAATTCAATTAGAAAAGTATACACGGTTCATTTTATTTTATATATTAAATAATACATTCGTGTCACAAATAAAAAAAACCGGAACATACTTTGTACAATATCAAGACAATGAAAAATCATGGATTTAATTAATATAATTGAAAGAATACTGCAAGAACAAAAATAATACTGAAGATTCATATAAATTTTCAAAATCTCAAAATTTCATATTCCAACCCATTTCACAGGATTCATATCTGCTGCGATCCTAAAAGGATGAACGGTAACCCTAAAATCTCTGCCTTTTCAAATTTAGCCATTCAATAATTTCGTGTACATATCTCAAAGTAGCTGATTTTTTCTTGCACGAATCTCGAAACAATTCAACAGTTGGATTTGAAAAAGCAGAAATCATAGGTTATTGTTCATGAGTGAAGAATCATAGCAGATTCGGATCCCATTTCACAATACTTACTGTTAAAATTTGTTATATTACTAAGTAATAATTTAAACAAGTATATTTTATGCGGGGACATAATAAAAAAAATGTATTGGAGAAACTGAAATGAAAAATGCATAATGTGCAACAATGACACATTATGAGAGTTTTCATATAACCACTTTAAGAAAAGAAGTTTAAATTTCAATATACATAATTAAAATTTTAAAAATTATTGAGATAGCTAAGGTCTCCATAGTCCAAATCAAACAGCAGATCCGTTCCAGATTTCACGTTGTTAAAGACCTCATAGCTATTTAAACGTAAATTAATTATTCTACATGTGGAAAGTTAAGGAGATTAGGTGTTCCGACTCGTATAACTCTGTCCAGCATGCATGACCCAACTAGAGCTGGATAAGCTACTCCCAGAGTTCCGATACATTTTTTTAATTAATGAGATCAGTGAACACTAGTTTATTATTAGACATTATCCAAACAATTTGCTTTTTGTGATCTCAATTATCATCTCACACGAACGTAGAAATTCCGTTCTCAGTAGTAGTTGGTTTTCTTTTTTCATGAAAGAGAAAGGAATAACTCATAGTCAAATGAGAGTCATATTTTTAAATTATGAGAGTCAAATATAAATAGAGATCAATTATATATAAAAAAAATACCAATAGAAATTAGTTCTATACTATATAGAAAATTAACTTTAATTACAAAAAATTTGAAAAAAAAAATGGAGGTCAATTGACTCCCATATTTTGTTACTATATCTGCCTTAGTTGTTTACAAAGGTGTTCTTAAGGAACAATTTGGGTTTGATGCTTATGAGACTTAAATTTGAATTTGATGGATTTTGCGTTCGTCTCATCTACTTTAGAATACGCGCACACAAATATTTAATGTACGCAAATAGATATTGAAGCGTGTATAGATCCTAAAGCAGTTCGGATGAACACGGAACCCATTAGACTCAAATTTGAGTATGATCGGCATCAGACCAAACTATTCACAATGTTCTATATCTCAATTTGTAAGTTACATAAAATGATTTCAAATATTTTTGGTCATGTGTGACCATGAAGTAAAATGTAAAATGACTCCACACTTAAGTTGTTAAATGAAGTATAATAAAAATAGTAAAATGAAGAATGAGATGGGTAAATCCGAAATAAATTATTTCACCTCATCAGACGAATTAATTTATTCCGTCTGTAGGGCTCAATGTAACATCTTACTCCTCAATATAAGTTAATTTAAATTATAACTTAAACTGTTATAGGATCTATAAAAATACGAGTAAATTAGAATGAGTCACGTAATCCTTGTTAAAAAAAAATATATAAAAATATATAAAATATGAGAAGTAAAATAGAATGAACCACGTAATCATTTTTAAATTTAAGCGTCAAGTAGTTTTCACCTTCTTTAGTTTGATAATTTAGAAAAGAAATCCGAAAATTACAAACTCTCGCAATAACAAAAATAATTTGTCTTGCAAGTGCAAGACTTTAGCCTTGATTATTGATAAAAAGTTTTTAGGAAGTTTTTCTTTCACTTCTTTTAAAAATAATATGCGCTTCGAGATAGATCTTATTTATTTTTTTATTTTTAGAAATAAAAAAAATCAAATTATCAGAAACATGATAGAGTATTTGTTTTATCCAATAAATCAGCTCCATCAAAGTATTTCCTAAGATCAAATTATTGGTTCAATCATAGCGATTACTCGAAGTTGTGGCGTGTTATAGTCATAGAAAATCTAAAAACTATTAAAACTGAACTATTAATTCAATTCCGATAGAAGCTTTAAAACTTACCGTCATTTTTATCCATGCTCACTAACCTCTTAATTTCGCCAACTCTGCCCAGAAATCTCAAATTTTGTCAAAAATGCCCAAACCGGCTACTAAATAGACGGTTTCTAATTTTTATTAGAAACCGGCTACTAGACCGCCGGTTTCTAATAAAAATTAGAAACCGTCTATTTAGTGGCCGGTTTCCAGAATTAATTTCGGCCAGAGCTATTTAATAGCCGATTTCTCTCAAAACGTACAGTAGCCCCATTTTTAGAGAAGAAGAAAAGAGGAGAGAAAGAGAACGACGCGAAGAAGCGAAACTACAGTGATCTGCAGTATTTTTTGAACAGTACGTATAGTATTTTTGTACAGTACATGTAGTATTTTTGTACAGTACCTGTAGTATTTCTGTACAGTACCTGTAGTATTTCTGTACAGTACCTGCAGTATTTTTGTACACTACGTATGTATAGTAATTTGTATAGTATTCTGTCAACAGTAATTTGTGTACAGTAATTTGTACAATATTATGTCTACAGTAATCTGTCTACAGTAACATTTCAACAGTAATTTTTGTACAGTAACGTTTTATTTTTTTATTATTATTTATCAGTGGATTATGAATAAAAAATATATTACTTGAAAGATGTTTATCATTTACCACAATGTAGTTTGTTGGTCATGGCGTTGCTTGTTACATTACATTATAATGGAAAGTTTCTACATGGCCCAGAAGGAGCATATTACTCCAAACCGCCATCGCATTCTTTTGTTGTTCAAGAGGGTACCTCCCTTTCGGGCTTGAAGTCTCAAATTTATGATTGTGTGGGTTTTAACCCGAATCGATGTGACTTAAAGATGTCAACCCGAGCCATGAACGGACCAATGTATATCCAAGTTCCGATAGATAATGATCCTTTTTGGAGTCAATTGTGCAACAAGTTTAAGGAGCAGGGGTTTTCTTTTATGGAACTGTACGTGAAGAGAATTAAAAAAGACGAAAGTGGGAGTAGTTCGGGACAAAATTCGGTGGCGCCAAACTATGGACAAGAACGAGTTATAGAACAATACACCACTGCTGGTCCAAGTTTCCAACAACACCCAGAACCAGTTCTGGACCCATACACCCCAGCTGGTCCAAGTTTCCAACCACACTCACCACCAGACATGGGCCCATACAACCCCGTTACTGCATATGCCGAACCATACACCCCCGTTGGTCCATATTTCGAGCCAACCCCTGAACCACCAATCCATAACACAATTCCATTGCCATTACCTCATCACCACCTCACCCCAGACCGTTACCAGTACCAGCAGATGAGCGTGCCGGGTCAGATTTTGAAAACATGAATGAAATTCCAGAATATACACTGGAAACGGCGGATGAATATGAAGGAGAATGGGATTCGGACCACTTGGAGAGTTTACGTGAAGATGGTGCTTCGGGGGGTGAAGAAGGATCAGTTCGTATCAACCCATTCAATGGCAGGGCCAGCACGCACCCGTTCGAATGCTTCAATGATACATCTGGCTTTCAAGAAGCTGATATCGGATTTTTCGGTGCCCGAATCAAGTACAGTAGTGACCTGGCAGCTGGGCTATATTTTAGAAACAAAGCTGATCTGAATAAGAAGATTAACGAGTACCACGTTGATAAGAATCAGGAGGTTGAAAGGCAAAAAAGCGACAAGACTCGAATGGTTGTGGTTTGTAAGGATAAAGATTGCAGTTTCAAACTCAGAGCTCAACCAACGGGTGACGGGGATGCATGGGTTATCACAGAGCAAAACCATCCTCACACATGCAGGACTGATCACACAAGGATAAACAATGCAATGCTTACAGCGTCCATTATTGCTGATATTATTGAGGATTCTATTAAAAATGACCCGGCTATGAGCATCCAATCAGTCGCAAACTGTGTGAAGGTTAAATACAACAACTGTGAACCGAGATACAACCGATTGTGGAGAGGTTGTGAGCTTGCAATAGCACGACAATTCGGGAGTTGGGAGGGTTCATACAGCTTCTTGCCAAAATTACTAATAGGTATATGCGATAAGAATCCCTGCTCAAAGTACAAGTTTCTAACCAGTCCAATCCGAGAAAGCACAGGTGCAATTATGCAAGGTGTTGAACACTTCGTTGCAGTAGCCTGGGCGTTTGGTCCATGTATTGCAGCATTTCGATACCTGAGACCAGTGATCAGTATAGATGCATGTTTCATGTCTGGGCGTTATGAAGGGAGGCTTCTGATAGCTTGCGCATATGACGCCGAGAACCAGTTGCTGCCTCTGGCATTTGCAATTGTAGAGAAGGAGTCTGGTCCAACATGGGGTTTTTTTTTACAGTGGCTACGGAAGGAAGTGATTGGAGTTAACACTTTTGTATGTGTTCTATCGGATCAACACTTAGGAATTAGAGCTGCTCTTAACCCAGAATACGGATGGTCAGAAGAACTTTTTAAGCACAGATTCTGTTCACAGCATATTGCAGCCAACCTGGTAAGTAATTGTGGAGGAGACAAGTGGTACGGCCAGAGGTTCAGACGAGGAGCCAAGAAGAAGAAGCCGAGGAGGTTGAAGGAGATGTTCGAAGAATTCGCTATGGTAAGTACATTTTATAAATTTTCTTACATAATTCTTTAATAATTTCTCGTGCATTTCTTTAATAATTTTCCTACCTAATGTTGTGCAGCTAAATCCAAGGTGTAATGCTTATTTGAAAAAGTATGGCAAGAAAAATCCTGATGACCTGTTCGAGTCGTCTAATTATGATAAGATCTTCCAGACATGTGATGGAGGTTTCCGTTTCGGAATCATGACAACAAACGGGTCGGAGTCATTAAACCATGTATTCCAGAAGAGCCGGAGACTGCCCGTAGCTGCGATTGTTGAGGAAACATTTTACAAATGCAATGCCTGGTTCGTACAGAGGAGGGCCCGAGCCATGGCACTAGCCGATGCGAATAAGCAATGGTCTGAACGGGTGGAAAAAAAGCTCAGAAAAAGATGGGAGAAAGCAACAATGATGACTTTGGTCCCGTATACACAGGGTGAAGGAAGATACCAAGTCTCCTCTCCTGATGAATATGTTCCGGTCTGCAAGCGCTCTGATGGCACCATGGACATTATTCATAGGGAGTTCCAGTACACTGTGACTCGTGGGCCCGATAGAACTATGGAGTGCACATGCAGAGGTATCCAACTAACATCTATTCCGTGTGTTCATGTGTTAGCAGTTTGTCGAAAACGAAATTGGGACGAGAACCAGTTTATTGCTGATTGGTATAGTATCAACTATCTTCTCAGTACTTGGAATGGTATGTTTCACCCTTATGGAAATGCAGATGAATGGCCATTTTACGATGGAACTACAATAATACCTAACAAGAAATGGATTAGAAAGGGCAGAAGAAAACACACCCGACTCAAAATGACCATGGATGAGTTGAGCGGTCGCCAAAAGGGGCATACTGCTCGCCGTTCAACTACCGACCGACGTAGGAGAGGTACGTAACACTCACAAAATCCTATATATCGTTATAATTTCATGATTTAACTGACACATATATGAAATGTAGAGGCAAAAAATGCAGCAGCTGCGGAAGAAAATGAGCGAATTCTTACAGGGGGTCATCTGGGTCAAGGCGTAGCAGAACCACAAGTTCGTTGGATGCATCCATTATGTATGCCGAGGCAATAGGAGATGTCTTCTCAGTGCCAGGAGAGGCCACTGGTAGCCATGTAGAGCCGTCAGTTGTCCAACCAAGGAGGTCATCTCTCAGGCTGCCAAGTACTGCAGGGTCGTCTATGTCTGCAGCAGATCCATTGGGTGCGCATGTAGAGCAGCCTAGGCGATCATCTCTCAGGATAGAACGAGCATCTCTTAGCCAAGCAGCACCATCTGGAGCGGAGGTAGAGCCAAGTAGTGCTCATGTACAACAAAGAAGGAGCTCGTCTTTTAGGCAACCAAGGGCATCTAGTAGCTAGGCAGCGCCATCTGATACGCAACCAAAGCCATCAAAGAAGCCATCATTTGGGTCTCGAATGTTAGGTGGATTTCGTTTCAGGAAAAATAGTTGAACATAAGAGTGACTGTGAACTATTATTTTGAGAACTTATTATATGAACTTGTAACTTTTTTTAGAACTTCATTTATATTATCTTTGGTTTATTATGTTGCTTTTCTTTAGGCAAAAACGATGAGCAAAAACACACCAAATCAATCGTCAGGTGCTGGCAAAGATAAATGGGAGAAGGTGTTTCCTAAACACCAAGCCAATGATGAAGATGATTTTGCCGAAAGCCTTTACATCAAAATAAAACCAATGTTTCCAAAGAAAAATACAGGTAGGACTATCTCTCCGCCTCGTGCGACTGTTACCGGCGAGGCCAAAACAAAAAAAAAACATGTAAGACTGGCTCTTCGTCTGCTACGACTGAACCAGACTCAGACGTTGATTTTGTTCCATGTACCTTCCGTACGAGTTCTGAGAAGTAGTAATATTGCAATGTCTGTAATAATTATTTTACGATCGTGATGTACTTTTAATTTCAAATTCGCTCGGAATTATCAATTTTAGAATTTTGATGTTATATGTTACGAATCGTTTTTTAAGACAATAAATGTAAGTATCAAACGATAGAGTAGGAACTCGTCTCAAAATGTAAACGATATGTAAATGACAAACATAACATATCCAAATGACAAACGATAGAGTAGGAAATATAAATAAATAGACAGAGATAGATAATACAACCATAAAATGATAAAAATAACAGATCGAAATGTAAATACTACGGGAACAATAAAAGTAACAACCTATCATCATCTAAACGGAGAAGGGGAGTATCGCTGGGCTGGATGTCCTCTATTATGTCTGTCGCCCAGTCTCGTCCAGACCGCATCACTTACAGCAATAGTAGCAGCCTCTGCCTCTCTCCTGAGACGTAATCCTGTCTCCCACGGATCATCATCCCCCATAGTAGTAGCTGGAGGAGGCGGGGGTGTAGAGAAGATAGAGTCTGCCAGTCCCTCCGCAAAGTCAGAAGGGGCCTGTGACCCGCTAGCCTCGCCATCGTGTGCCATCGCCGTAGGGTATCGTCCCGGCTGTGAAGGTGATAGGGCCTCAATCTCATCGAAACTGATAGTCACCCCCATAATCCTCCATATGGTCGTAAGATGCAGACTCGTATGGCGGTGGCGGCGGTGCATGCTAGCTGGACCCTGCAAACCAAATAATGATATAAATTTTTGTATTAGTGACAAAAGTTGAACTAACTCGACTCATAACAAATACGACTTACCGGTGGCTGCACTGGACGTCCCTCAGAGTTATAGTAGGCAGTCCAGCCGGAATTAGACAGCACCCACTGATAATAGTCCCAGTCTGCATCCACACGGGGTGGAGATGGCATATCCCGAGGGAATACGGCCAGAGCATCTGGCTCGTCTCGATCTACTGTCCGCCAATCGATGTTCTCTCCGGCGTCACGCAACATGCTGATTAGACGCCCACCAGATCCAGCATCCTCAATGAGTTGGCCATGATCTTGCAACTGACTCCATCCAACTCTTCGCCAGCCCTTCACCCCGAGCATCTTGATGGCATGCGCAGCGGCCTTAATCGACAGTAATATCTGAACAAAAAAACATATATTAGTCAACATATTTATGTAATGACCGTTTAATGAACATATAATATAAAGGTGTTGGATTAATTACCCAGCGAGCCCAGCGACGTCCGGTAGGCTGGTGACCTGATAGATCCTCTTGCAGTGGCTGGCGGAGATATGCACTATAATCGCCCTTCAGATATAATGACCCCCCGCCAACCTTGGAGTACCAAGTCCTGTACCTCAGCAGATGAGATCCTGGGGTCTGAGTCATCTCATCAGGCATCTGATATATCTGAGGCTCAGCCGGAATCTCAGACTCTACGTAATAATTTGGTAACTGGAGGCGCCAGTCTCTATCCATAGCGCCGGCGTGCGACATCCTGCCAATTAAATGTTAGTTGCAATGAAAATGTAACAGATAATTTAGAGGTTATCGATAATTAATTAAATTTCTTACTTGTGCAGTCTCCTGATCTCCTGCCTGGGTAATACCGGCTCCACTGGGATCAATGGCTCCTCTCCGTACTGCCGAAGTACCCGATCTGGATAGTGGTGCTCCACTATCCAGAAGCAGACTAGCGGGCCTCGGTACCACCAGCTGTCACGCTCCTCAAGACAACGAAGAGGCAACTCCTCAGCCGCATACAGATCTGCGTATGGTGTCCACTGCACCTGCGACTCGTCCAGGTTATTCAGCTGTAAACGCACCAACCTAATACCTACGGTGCGTTTGTACCCCTCATCCCGATAGCGGTGGATACCATGCCAGCGGTGGCCGTAGACCGGCCATCGCTCCTGATCATCTTGCGGCTGTCCCCAAACTGGCTCTGGCTTATTGGGCATAGGACGGCCCACCGGTAGCCGTGACCAGGACCAATGCTGCAACAAAAGAACCGGCCCGTACACCTGTTTGGCCTTCACCTGTATTTCTGAGGTTATAAGTCGTAATTCCATTTGACTAATTGATGAAATAATTAAGTAACAAACAACATAATAACTAACCTGACAAGCAGTGCAGAGGCTACGGTACAGCTGTGCTAACCCAGCTCCACCCCAGTTGTAGGCCAGCAGGTTATCAAAGTCCCTCAGAAGTCGCAAATACATCATGGGGATGCCATCGCCGCTGGCATCAGGAAACATAACGGTACCGAAGAGGTCCATCACGTAACCCCGGGTGTATCTGTAAAAACAAAGTAGATGGTTAGTATTATAATTACATAAGTTAATTAACAGATGAAAAATAAAATATTATTATTATTATTACCTCCGAATCTCCAGATCACTAGAGGCATCCGTCAGACCGGCACTGAAGTGCCGCCGCAACTCTGTCCTCTACATGTGATAACTGGACTTCCCCTTATCGGCCCGTAGCTGTGTCGGATCTGCCCCCAAATACTGATCGATGTCATGGGCGAAGTCTCTGCTGTCAGATACTCCGCCTACGGGAATGCCCCTGATCGGCAAACCCCAGAGGGCACTCACGTCCTGCAACGTGACAGTCATCTCCCCGAAAGGCATATGGAACGTGTGCGTCTCGGGACGCCATCGCTCAACAAATCCTGCGATGAGAGATGCATTGATGGAGGGAGTCGTGTCCCGCAGGATGGACACAATCTGATATAGTCCCAGCCGGTGAGATATGGGTCCATCTGTGAGAAGTACTGCATCCGAGGGACATAAAAATTGACCTCCATCAGATAATCGTCCTGCGTTGAAAGCCAACAAAAGTATTACATAATGTATACAACAAAATTTTAACTTCGTATATGGACAAAAACTAGCATACCTCAACGGAAGCCAATGATACCCTGTGCTCGCGGTGGGGCATCCATAAGAGAGGGCTGAAGTGCTCGGTACTGGTGGTGTCAATCGGCGCCTCAACCTGTGGTGCACGTCTGGGCCGTCCTCTACCTCTACCTCCACCTCCAGCCATCCTAAACTTAAATTGTGTAAAAACGCGTTAAAATTCGCTAAAATGAGCTAATTATACTATTTTATACTCATTATTTTCGAATTAGGCTAAGTTATATAACTATCCGAAATTATACAAAATTTTACCAAGTTCGATAACTATACTAAATTATATCCTAAATTGGGACAAAACATAATTTATACCCAAATTATACCTTAATTTATAACTATACTAAACTATACTAAACTACCTAATTTATAAAAAAAAATTGAACATTTCTAATGAATTGGTAGCAATTTATAATAATTTCTAACAAACGGTAGCAATTTATAACAATTGGTAGCAATTTATAACAATTGGTAGCAATTTATAGCAATTGGTAGCAATTTTTTCCTAATTTATAAAATAAATTGGAACATTTCTAATGAATTGGTAACAATTTATAACAATTGCTAATAAATTTTAACAATTTCTGATAAACGGTAGCAATTTATAACAACTAGTACCAATTTCTAATAAATTATAACAATAGTCAACAATTGGTAGCAATTTATAATAAATTTATAACAAGTTATAACAATTGGTAGCAATTTCTAATAAATTTTAACAATTTCTAATTAATTTTAACAATTTTTAGTAAATTTTAACAATTTCTAATAAATTTTAACAATTTTTAACAATTAATACCAATTTCTAATAAATTTTAACAATTTATAACAATTGGTACCAATTTCTAATGAATTAAAACAATTCCTAAACAATTTATAACAATTGCTAGCAATTTCTAATTAATTTTAACAATTTCTAACAATTGGTAGCAATTTCTAATAAATTTAAACAATTTCTAAACAATTTATAACAATTGGTAGCAATTTCTAATAAATTTGTAACAACTTATAACAATTGATACCAATTTACAACTATTTTGGCCTACTGAATAATATAAAATAATATATAGGGACTTACTTGCAAAAACAGGCAGAGAAGGAGAAATCTGGGAGAAAGAGAGAATGTGAGGAGAGATAGTGTGAAATTTGATGAAATGAATTGTGAGGAAATTTCGGAACAGTGCACACATATATATAAAATTATTTTTTTTTAGCGACCGGCCACTAAGTAGCCGGTTTCTAATTTTTATTAGAAACCGGCGGTCTAGTAGCCGGTTTCTAATAAAAATTAGAAACCGTCTATTTAGTCGCCGGTTTGGACATTTTTGACAAAATTTGATATTTCTGGGCAGAGTTGGCGAAATTAAGAGGTTAGTGGGCATGGATAAAAATGACGGTAAAACTTACATCTCCCTTCGTGAGTGAGCCTATGGTACTATGCATATCACGATTTAGTTTGTAATATGAATTAATATTTTTGTTTTCAAAGTTTTAACGATCGATTATGCAAGAGCTTTTTGGTTGTAGTTTTTCAAAGTTTTCAAAGTTTCGTTGTAGTTTTGCAAGAGCTTTTTGGCATTTTCTATCCAGGTTGGTGGGTTTCAAAATTGTGCACTGGGGTCATTCCATACAAGGGGTGATTATGAACTCTCAAATAGCTTTGTAGGAGATGGATGAAGGCAAGAAAATGGGGGCAGCTATTTTTTGCTGGGTGCTGGCACATTTGGAAGAGCCGAAACAGTTTAATTTTTGAGAGTAAGGCAATTGATGCAAAGGTGATGGCCTATTATACATGGAGAGAGTTTAAACTGTGGTTGAAATTTTGTTGATTTGTAGTTATTTAAACTTGTTGTAGCAAGACGTTTGTTTTTTGTTGTAATTTTACTGATAGCAACTATCAGTTTTTCAAAAAAAAAAGTTTTAACGATCGATTCAAACTGTTCAAAATAATTTTCATATGAATATGTACTTGCAGATCAAATTTTATATTTTTTAAAATTTTTTTGTTATTTTTTAAGATAGATAGAAAATCACTGTTTTTGGATGGTCCAGAATTTTCAGATCAAGTGATTTTCTACCTATCTTAAAAAATAGTAAAAAAATTCTAAAAAATATAAAATTTGGTCTACAAGTAGATATTCGTACGGAGATCATGTTGAATGGTTAAGATCGATTATCAAGATTTTGAAAACAGAAATATTAACTTGTATTACGGATCAACTCATGATATGCATAGTACCATAGACTCACTCTCCCTTCATTCCCTTCTCCTCTCCTCTCCTTAATTCCTTTTTTTTTCTTAGACTATAAGAAGTGTCTGTTGGTGTGGTATTTGTAGAAATTAATAGGACTGAACATTCAGTTTGATTTCATTGATCTACTTTCGGTGAGATCGAACCAATTATCTGATTTCATTTATTGAAAAAAAAAATCTAATTTGATTTTTAATTCCTAAAAATAAAAAAATGGATCTTTTTCGGAAAATTTTACAAAGTGTCATTTTTTTTCAAAACATAGAACAAAATACTCTCCTTTCAAAATTCTTAACAATTCCCTTGTGGACCCCACTTGTTCCCTCTATTTCCCTCCCTCTCACTCCACTCTATTTACTCCCATTTATTCTTTGCTTAAGTAAAATATACAATTGTTATCTCTCATCTATATTTTGATTATTTTTTTTTATGTATATAAATGATTTAGAATAAAAAATTTAAGTGTGAAATTTTATTTGCTAAAATCACTAAGTATAGTACTAGTGTATATATAGAATATTTCCAACATATTGGTCCTTTTAAAAAAAAATTATAAGACATGGTATTAACTTATTCTATAAACTCTTTTTTAACTAACATATAATAATTTTAGCATATGCATTTTATCTAGTTTATTCGGTATAAATTTCACAGTTACAATAATTTTACCACATCATGTGTTAAGAACAATTTAGTGAGATATTTATGCTTCAATAAAAAATATTATAATTATGTATAAGATATAATCTTAAGAAATTAAGAAATAAATAATGCCATCAGCTTTGAATCAGTTACAATGCAAGTTATATGACTCGCAAATGAATATATTATGGTGAAAAATTAAAAATTAAACTTTGTTGAATCTAGTAATTAATCGGACCATATATATATATGCACTTCGAAGGTGTAAAAAATGTATCCCAAACCATCTACATCACTCATTGCTATAGTATTCGAACTCAATATTTCTTGCACTTGTTATTTATTTCTTAATTTTTGAAGATCATATCAAATATATAATTAGCATATTTTTATTGAAGTATAAGTACGTCACTAAATTGTTTTTAACATGTGATGTGATAAAATTCTTTATTGTTGTGAAAACTAAGAATATGAAATTTATATAGAATAAACTATATAAAATGCGTATGTTAAAAACATTTATATGTTAGATTTTTTTATGAAATAAGTTAATACCATGTCTTATAATATAATAATTTTTTAAAGATCCGTTTGGAAATATTCTACATATATGCTAATATTATACTTTTTTTATTCAAACAAATAAAATTTGACACTTTAATTGTTTATTCTAAATCATTTATACACACAGAAAGTAAAAAAATATTCAAAACGGGAATGAAATCACAATTGTATATTTTACTTAAACAAATAATAAATGAAAGTAAATAAAAATGAGTGAAAGGGATGAAAAGAGAGGGAACAAGTGGGATTCACAAGAGCATTTTGTTAAGAATTTTGGAAGGATGGTATTTTGTTCTATGTTTTAAAAAAGAAGGACACTTTATAAAATTTCTCATCTTTTTCATTAATTTGTCTGAAATATGTTTTTCTTTAGTCTGTCCGGCCCGTTGAAATTGAAAGCAAAAAAGAACAGTACTAAATTAAAGGTTTCGTAGAACATAATATTACTGTGGTCACTTTGGACGTAGCTCTGAAAATAGTAAGAATAGTTGTAACCTGAAATTAACACTATTTTATTGTTTGAATAGGTTATAAAAAATAATGCTAATGTCAGAAATAGATCTATTATTGATGATAGTGAAAGAAAATAGTCAATAACACAAAAATAGTGCTGACGATCCAAACTCACCCTAAAAAAAATATTACTGTGTTCCATGCTCTTCATCGGTCAAATCATTATAGTCATAACCGAAGTTGAATTTTTATTTTTAAACAGTTTTGATGTTTGGTTATTCAAATTTTAAATTCGAAGTACGAGTTTTCCAACGAAGAGCATGTCCGAAATGGGGGGCTGGATTCAAAGGATTCTCTCTCGGCTTGTTGTCTTTTATTAGACCTTGGAATCAGTAATTAACATTTCTCTCTTTGTTTGTATATCTTTGCTCATAGTTTGTGTCCATCTAATAAGAGCATTAATTGTGGCGTAGCCGTATGGTTTGGTGCGTTGAATGAATAATAAGACAAGACACTACGTAGTATGCTGTCTTCACTTTGTTCAAGATCTAGGTTTTAATATATAGTTTGTTGTCTTCTTAAATCTTAAGTCAACAAATCCTACTACTTTTCTTATCGGAAAATTCGCGCATGTCTAATGTGTCCTTTATTTATCCTCTGATTTTGAACACTTATTTGACGCCATTTCTTAGTTTGGACCAGACGTTTCAAATTATTTCTTTCACACCTTGTTTGAATGGAGAGTAGAGGAAAGAAAAGAAATATTTTTCTCAAATTATATTTAGCTGAAGAAATTATATAGGAAGTGAAAGATACAGGAAAAAAAAAATTAATTTACATAATTGTAATCAATATAATCAATTTTGCTTCTGATTTGAGATGTAACGGATGGAAAAAAAAATTGATGCAAATATTTTCAAAATAAATAACACAAATATCTAATCCTACATCTTACTTGTATTATTCTCATACAAACTTATTTGTCACAAACCTACAGCAACCACTAAATTTTCATTAACCTTTTAAATTTTAATTAACTAAATAATAAATAAGACGAAAAGAAAAATTAAATTTATTTTTCTTATTAATTATTCAAATACGAAAAAATTAAATATGTTTATCTTTCTTTCTATTCTATTTCATTCAATTACCTCTATTCGTCACCTCCTCTCTCTTCCTCTACTCTTCATCCAAACAAGATGTTAAGCGCAATTTCACAGAGGGTTTATTTGTTGCTAACGGATCAATATTGATTGTATTATTATATTTCTACTTAAAGAACCTAAATTCGTATGTTCTTTTTTTTTTTATGCATATTTTCCATCATTTCATTTGTTCTGATAAACACTGGCTAATTTAAACTCGCCGATGTTTTATCAATTTTAGTTATCTTAGCTCCTATTTTATTTTCATCTTTTGATTTTGTCAAGAATCTCCAATTCTCTGCCTGATTCATTACAGAAGATGCAATGATGGTCTGAAAATATTATGATGATTTATTACATGTTTATACATATAGCTAAAAATTACTTAAAGGTACCTAATAGTTGGTAGATTATATCTTCTGGAGAAAATGCTTATTTTTTCTTCTCTTAATTCTCTACATACGCACTTTATTCTATGCATATTTAGTGCCCTTTTTTTAAAATATTTGTTTTGTTTTTCTATTTCTAGCAAATGTAAGTATTCGTCTTTCCATTAATTTTCTTTTATTAGCAGTCATCTTTTTTATGTCATTTCATACAATTTTATTGATAAAATTATGAATTTTTACATTTATTTCTTACTATTGTTAAGGTTTTTTTTTCATAAATCTGTTATGATTCATATTATGCAATTATTATGTAAGTTTCATTAATAAAAATATCTGACTTTTAAAAACTTGACATGGTTATTTTTAAAGGGTATTATAAATATCTGGCGGCGAATTTGGGGATTTTTTGTTAAATAGAACTCATACAAAAAAAATTAATCAAAGCAGACTTGTATCCATTGAAGCTATAAAAATAGCCTCCACCGGTCTCCAAAACCAGTGTAGCTTGAAAAAGCCTATCTAAAAAGGTCCACCGTTTCAAGCTAGACCGGTTTGAGGAACCGGTGAAGGCTATTTTTATAGTTTTTCAAAATACAGTGCTGCTTTGGTTAATTTTTTAAAAATGAATTCTATTTAAAAAAAAATCAATAGCCGTGGAAAAGGCTTTGTAAAAGTAAAAATTGGAACGAGGGAGGAGATGACAAAATTAATGGGCCAAGAGAAAGTATATTGGACCTGGTGAACGACAGATGGGCCCCGCATTGTCAGAGATGGTGAAGTCATCTAGGGGCTGTCCAAAAAGCTCGTAGCTCGTAGCTTGCTCGTGACTCACATCTGGCTCGATCGGTAACAGCTCGTTCGATAGTAGACTGAGCTGTTAACGAGCTGGTTCGCTAACAGCTCGGGCCAAAATTAACTAGCTGAGCTAAGGCCTTAGCTCGCTCGCCAGCTCGGCTAGGCATCAATTTGTGAATTTATATGAATTTGTGTGTATTTTATATTGTCAAGCTTGATTCAGCTTGGTCCAAAAAAGTTTGTAAAATTTATTTTCTTCTTAAAACAAGGTCCAATAAAACCCAGTGAGCCAGCTCGTGGCTAGTGAGCTGACTCGCGAGCCAGCTCGTCACGAGTTTGAGCTGAGATTTTAGCTCGCGAGCTATCAACGAGCTGGCTCGCTAACAGCTCGGTCCAGAATTAACGAGCTGAGCTAAGGCCCAGCTCGGCCCGAGCCAGCTCATTTACAGCCCTAGTCATCGTCAACTGTATGATGATGTTTTTTTTTTCGGTTTTTAGTATCAAATAATAATAATAAGATAGAAAACGGATTCAAAAGGTACAATGTAGACTGTTTTATTGGAACTTCTAATTTGAAATTAGTTACTGCATTAGGTTGCTTGAGGAAGACACTATTTATAAAAAGGAATTTCATGTATATACTTCAAAAATCTTAAAATTAAATATATTTTTTATTATAATATCATATTTAAATTTTAAAAACCTCTAAAATTTATCTGAATTATTATCTCTTCCATTAAAATTTATTTTGAATTTATAAAATTCTCATCTAATCATTTATTAAAAATATAATAATAAGTAATTAATTAGTCTATTTATGAGGGAAAATGCTTTATTTTTCTAATGAACTCACAAGTAGGAAAATAAAACGCTTGCCCTTACAAATAGATCAATTAAAATAGTAAACATTTTTTTCATAATCTATATATATTTTGTAAAGAGTAAAATAGAAGCTATATATATATATTAATAAAAAAAGGCAATAAATTGAGCAAATTTTGTAAATTTCAAAATATTTAAAGGACCTACATAAAAATTTCTATTTACAAACATCCTCTCCAAGGACAATTTGGTCATCTCAACTTGGGCAGTTAGCATCTTGGACCTTGGAATTGGGGACTACAATGTAGGATAATTCATTATAGTATGGACTCCTAACTGCCTCCAATAAATTAAAAAAGATTGAAAAGGATCAAAATATATGTTGTGTTGGTTGACCACTGGACCCTTCTTATCACTCCAACAAGATATTCACATGGCAAGAGATTCTTATCGGTTAAAAAAAAAAAAAAATTGTTGCCCTGGCTTCCCCGAATTCGCATCCTCTGAGATATCTCAAATTTTGCGTGACTTTTTGGAATATCTCAATCGTTCAAATACATTATGCACGAATCTCTAAGCTCAAATAATACGGCCCCCTACGGTTCTCCGAATAGACACCGAACACGTTGATCACGCAAAAATTGAGATATCTCAGAGGATATGCACCCGGCTTCCCCGAGGAAGGATGCAACAATCCTTTTGTTGGGATTCTTTGCTTCGTTTTTTCTTTATACGCTGTTTAATAATTAGGAAAGAAAATTAGTCTAACTTATGATTGATTTCTTCGTGATATATTAGGAGTCCGTAATGGCACATTATGTAATATATGCTACGTAACGTGAGTACATGAGTCGTCTGTTGTATGACGTGTTCATTCACATAATAACACTGTGTATTCATTTGATAAAAAACGACATGTTACATACAAAATGATTTTATCATGTCATGTGTTTCGTTAAGTGTTGTTATTTTTTATTTTAATTTAATCTGTATTTTTTTTTATTGTAGTATTGTATCAGAGAACGGATGACAGTATAGACATTTGAAAATAAATTAAAGGCGTACAACTTAAAAAAAAAGTGCCCAATCAGTGGCAAAATTATACATTAGTAAAAGGAGGTTAAACCCCCTATTATTATTATTTTTTTTTTCACAAATATTATGATCTTTTTATTAAATAAAATTATATGACACTTATTCATCTAGTATTTCTCCCTCCATTTTAACTTTTTGATTCCTCTCCCGTTCTCACCAAGTATCCTATGTACTCGAATGTGCAACAATAAATTGTTCTTGAACATCATGAAGCGAGTTGTATCTAATAATTTGGAATAAATTTTTGTTGGTGGTTGATTAAAAAAATTTGTAGACAAATTGTTAAATCAAGTACAAAAAATTAATTATTCAATACTATAAAAAAAATAACATACATAATGACTCCATAAGAATATAATTTTTTTATTGGCAAAGTTGACCGTAAGACTAAACATAATTATTTATGAAAACAAATGTGTAAATAAAGTCCGAGCCATATGATCGGGCCTTTAAACAGACTCGTGCTGGACTTGATGGGCCGGGCTTGACCCTGTCTGTCGATCCCTCTGGGCTGGAAAGACAGATCGTAAAGTTTATTGTCATTCTAAGATAAAACGATACAGATATTGAAGTGGGCTATTGAAGTTTGAAGGGTTGTTGGGTCCTAATAGAGCATCCTATCTTTCTACTCTTTATATAATCAGTTTTAAAAGGAAAAACATCATTCAAAAGAAAATGATAAAAATTATAAAAAAAGTGTAAGCTTAGGGTTTAGGGTTTTCAACATGAGTGATTCTATGGTACTATGCATATCACGGGTTGATTCGTAATACAGTTAAATATTTCCATATTCAAAATCTTAATGGTCGATCCGAACCGTTCAACTTGTTCCCCTTATGAATATCTACTTTCAAACTGAATTTTATATTTTTTATAATTTTTTTACTATTTTTTAAGATAGGTAGAAAACCACTTGATATGAAAATTATGGACCATCTAAAAACAATGATTTTCTACCTATCTTAAAAAATAGTAAAAAAATTCTAAAAAATATAAAGTTTAGTATGCAAGTACATATTCATATGAAAATTATTTTGAACAATTCGAATTGACTATTAAAATTTTAAAAATAAAAATATTAATTTGTATTACAGACTAAATCGTGATATACATAGTACCATAGACTCACTCTTTCAACATACTTGTTTAGGAGAAATAAGAAACATCGTCCGGACTCCTGACACACTGACAGTGATCGTTTAATTATTAGCCTATATAAACACCTAATATTACATTTTTAAATTTTTTTTTATCATTTTCTTTTGAAAGATGCTTTTTCCTTTTAAAACTGATCATATATACCAATATAAAGAGTAGACAGATAGGATGCTCTATTAGGACCCAACAACCCTTTAAACTTCAATAGCCCACTTCAATATCTGGTAAATTCAAATTTTAGGGTACTACATTTATTTTTATAAAAACTATTTTATATTTTTAATATTTTCCTAAAATCACTTCTAAAGATATAAATAGAGTACCTTATAAATTAAGTTTAAGACTATGATATTTTTTTATTTATCCAGAAGTGATTTTTAAACCGGATTCAATAACTCCGATCTAAAATATATTTTTATTTTTTTCCAATAACACATCAATAAATATTTTAATATTTCTTACAACTATAAAAATCATGACTGAAAAATATTGATCCAAGTTGTTTGTCACATTCTTTCTAGTAAATTCAATTCTATAGCATTCCATCTATTTTTCAAGAATTAAAAAAAATATTTCTAATATTTCAATAAAAAATAAAAAAATAAGAACCTCTTTTATTTGAAAAAGGAAAATTAAATTTTTGTTGGATAAATAAGCTAAAATAGGAAAACCGCTGGATAATCCAGGGGTATGGTTATTTTTAAATTTTGTTGAAAACTGGAATATTTTTTTTGTAATTTTAGTATTATTTTTTTATTAATAAAAATTGCGTTTTTTTTTACGAATAACAATCAGCCAATTATTGAAAAAAAAAAAAAAAAACCTGTGCACTACTCCAAACACGAATTAATACAGAACAGGTTTAACCTCATACAAAAACTTGTCAGAATGTTAACCATGTACGAAGTTAAATTTATACATATAAATTAGGATCACATTATTCACGATCCGAAATGGACCAAAAGTTGGAAATAAGAAAATAAAAATATGATTCATCTTTTCTTTAAGATGACGATGTGGTGACGTGGCACAAAAAAAATGAAAAAAACATTTTGCAAATTGAAAAGATGTGAAACGGTGCTCATATTTCATGTATGCAATCTATTACAAGTTAATAGTCAGCACTTTCCTTATTTATTATTGTGAAATACATTGATGATAACTTGGAAAAATTAATAAAAGGAACAAAAACATGTTATGATGATAAGATGTTGTAGAAAACTGAAAAATAGTAGTTTCTGAAAATATAGCACGTTTTTGCTCATTATTACTCAATTTCAGAATCGACATGTTATTTTCACACGTTGTTATGTTTGCAATTACCATACGCTAAAATATAAAAATAGCTGAAGTGCATCGAGAACACAGGGATCAATATATACAAGAAAGGTTGTCCATTATCGAAGAAGAAAATATATGGACATTTATCTATTTACTAGTCAAAATATTATGATGTTGAAGTGCAAATGATAACAACAATTTTGTATTATTTAAAAGTTATTTTGAATTATGGATAATCTTCTTGATTTCAATCACTAGACAATGTTTTTGTAGTTTTTGTAATATTTAAAAACCATTTTGAATTACAAATAATGAGAATTCGATTATTGATGATGATGTCATTTTAGTATGCATGATGCTTCCGTTATGTTACTATGATGCTTTTTATAAAGTAATTAAGAAACTTAATGATTCTATTTATATTGATTTGTGATATTGATGTGTTGTTGGATTGAGATCATAAAAATACAAAGTTGAAAGAGTTTTTTTTAAGGATTAGTGTGTAATTCGTTTAGTATATGAACAAGGGTGAAACTGAAAACAAAATCGTTTTGTTTTACTTGAATTTCATAGATTTTCGTAATCTACTTGAATTTCACTATCTTTCTTTTAGCATCAATTTTGTTTTGAGATCTTGCAGGGATTGGACAGTAAATTTGTCGAGAGAAACTATCAGGAAATGAAACCTTGTGAGACTGAAATTACAATCTCAAATTCTACAGCGAGTGATCGTAGTCGCCGATAGCGAGATGTGAATGTCTAGGATTTCAGAACTGAAAGCGAGAGTTACAACTTACGAGTTATGACTTATGACTCGACAGCCTTATGTTTTAAACTTTTAAATCACCAGTAGAAATTAACGGTTCACGTTACTTTGAAATTCGAACTAGAATAATTCGCGAACCTATTTCGAACGAACTAGGTCTAGTTTAAATTTTGTTTTAATTAATTTCAAACTATTTCAAATTAAATTTTTTTACAAAAATTTTCGAATC